>JAGSMP010000077.1:1200000-1800000 GCA_029286625.1 Parnassius orleans | reverse complement strand
CCGATTTTGTGAGATTTCGTTATGGTACGGGAGCAAAACGTGTACGTTTCCCTCGAGAATGAATCTGTTATAGAAAATTTTACTTGCTGACTTAACGCGTGTCCGTTAAAGTGATGAAGAATAACTTCGTGGGGAAACCTAGATGTCTGAGTAATTAAAATAGTCGTGGAGATGTGAAAACCGTTAATATGCATTGAAGCATTGCAGCATACTCTATTTTTTTGCCCACAAAACACTATAGGTAATGAGGAGCCCTGTGCACAGTAGTGAGACGTATATTAGCTGCTACTTTACTTTTTTACCTTTAATGAGACTTATAAATCAGTTTATAATTTAAGATAGCTTTCATATTTTCAGACATATTAAGATATTTGTGACAGCCCTGGTTTTATAGCTCATATGAGTATATGTAAATGAACAGGCTTTGCGGAAAAATACTTTAATTAAAAAGTAGATTTTACTTAAAAAAAAGAGTCATTTTATTTTACTTGTCAAAGGCGGTAATCAAACTGATTAAAATTTAAATTTCATGGTACGTAAGCATTATTATATATTTTAGCATATATTTTAACTGCAATTTGAAGTGTCGATTTACCACGTTCTCGACAGTGAAGGAAAACCTGCATATCTGAGAAGTTTCCCAGTTGAGGTCACCCCGCGTTGGAATCAGCGCAGCGATCACTTTTTTGGCCACAAATTCTCTGGGGCCTGTGCCCAGTAGTAACATGTATGTAAGCTGCTACTTTTTTGCTTTTCATGGGGCAATATATGCAGTTTTTATTTCATTCATATTTTCGGGTATGTTACTTTTTTGTTTTCACTCTACCGTAAATATTAAGGGTTGCAAAGATGAGTAGAACTCATTATCGTTAGCCTATCAAAAGTCCACTGAAATGAACATAGGCCTCCCCCAAAATTACCAAGTAGCAAGTGGATATTTGCTATAGTTGCCACGCTTGATAGGCGGGTTAGCAACCGCAGCTATTATTATTTTGATCTTTTGTCAGGAAGATGATGCTGCCCATCTCGTTTGTTTTCCTATGTCGCCTTTTACGACGGGACGATTAGAGGTAGCGGATTCTCTTTTACCGCCACAACAAGGCGAACATTTTACTACTCCCGTTCATGAGTGTAGTGCTTCTCACGTTCACAGTGAAAAAAAAGGAATAAAACTAATTTTAAGGATTTTATCGCGTTTAATTTTAACTTTTTTAATTCCCGATGTTTTGGGCACTTTACAGCACCCATGGTCACGGGAGAACTGAGGTGTTTGACTACCTGATGTCATAGTTAGAATAGAATAGAATAAGAATAGAATAGAATAGAATAAGTGTAGTAGTATGCTCGGGTATGAATTTAATTTTATTAATTATGGCGTCTTAGCAGATGGTAGCACTCAGCCATCTTCCTATTAAGATTAGGATGTTTTTTAATTTCTATAGCCTCGCGAATCATCATTGGTAAGAATCGGTGTTCTATTGCAAAAATTTGTGAACTATCAGATTCGATATAATGGTTGGGAGGATACTAAACATGTTGACATACTTTAGACTTCCCAGAGCGTCGGTGCTTCACATCAACGATATGTTTTTTTACGCGGGTTTTTATGGAACTTTCATCCAAAGTGCGTAAAAAAACCCCACGTAAAAAAGGTTAAAATTAAACATGATAAAATCCGTAACATTAGTTTTATTCCATGTGTAGTGTACATCATTATAAAACTGCATTTATAAAATTTTGAAGTCTACTCGAACGTAAAAAAAGTATCTACATCTATTTTATGATGCCAATCAATATTAAATAGGACCAATGTTATGAATAAAATATCTCAAATAAACAATATACCGTAAAATGATAGAAGACCATGAAATTCATCATTATTTTGTTAAAACAAAATTAACTTTAATTATGAATGAATGTAAAGAGTAAAATGTGAATAATAATAATAAATTTTGATTCCAAGACAATTTACCTTTCTTGTGGATACATCGGAAGACACGCCCGATATAAAAAATAGTAGGTGTTTCTAGACATATATAGTCACGTGTTCCTGTATATTATATCTATGCCAAATACCAATCATCTACGTCTAATAGAAGTGATCGAATTTTGTTAAATTTGGCACGGAACAGCCTGTAATAATGTTGCTAAATTCAAGCTTACGCGAGCGAAGCCGCGGATAAAAAGCTAGTTTGTAATAATTTTATTATTTTGAATCCAAGTTATTCCTAAAAGTACTGCTGAACTTGATATGTTGTCGATATAATGTTATGATTATCGAGAACTACTGCTAATTATGTGGTCCCGGGTTCGAGTCCCGAGCGGGGATAAAACTTTCTTCTTATTGAATTTTTCTCTAAAGAAATCTCAGAAGAACCTCAAAGTCAGTAAGTTGGCGTTGTTTCACTATCGTGCCACGGAAAGCACGTAAGGCTGTTGGTCCTGCACCTTATCTCTCTCCGGTCGTGTTGTATTGCCGTACTATCGAACTTTGAGAGTCAAGGAATAGAGAGTCCACCTGTGTTGGCAACTTGCTTGCTTGCTTGCACTTGTGCACTATAATCCTGTCCTGCGCAGATGGTTAGTCTCCTTTAAAACTGGCCGCACTTTATTCGTTCTGAAGGTCATTATAATTGAGAAAAACTTGAGCCTTAAGTGCATTTCTTGTAATCTATTACATTTGATCGTGGTAGTGCCATACTGCAGCTATTTTATTGTTGTAGCACGAATTGGTCGGCCCGACCGGGGAAGGCCCATGCTGTCACAGAATAGCAGCTTAATACTGCTATGTTTCATATGGTGATTGTAGAAAACCGGAGACCCTTTTTTCTTGATACGAGGCATTTCATCTTAGTCCTAAGGGCTGACAACGCATCTGAATTTTGATTCTTAATCGAGGATAGATGTAGATGTCTATGAGCAACAGTATTCACTAACCATCATGTGGACTGTGTGCTCATTTGTCATCCTTATTCTATAAAAAAACTTTCAATCAATCTAGGTTCATTTCATCAGTCCACATCTTCCTCGCACAAATATGGGTATCAAATTGTCAGCCAAGCGCTACGGAAAGATTTATTTATAAGACAATAAGCAATTAAATGGCCTATAGATTTAGATTTATAGTATTTTTTATAGCAAATAATGTGGGCAACGTCGAAAAATATTCTAAATGAGTTTTTTTTTATTTCTCTTGTCCTAATTTAAATTGCCAAGGCGGCCCACGGAACTGCCTCGTTTGTTTCCGTAATATTTCAACTGCTATAATAAATAACGTAACAAAGAGATAATTTAACCCAAATGTTTTTGCCAGTCCCTTCTTTTTGTAAACATTTTTCGTATATACGAGTACGTTACATCATCATCACAACATCTTATCACAAGTTCGCTGCTGAACATATCCCATAGAGGCGGCGTAAACAAATATACTACCCCATTTGTTTTGTGGGTAAGAGTGGCTATGAAGAGAGAATTGTCGGAAAAATCATCAACCATCATCATATGTTAAAAATTTCCAAACCAGCGACGGATAGCAGCATCAAATGTGCAAGACGTCTGGTACTGCGATTGCTAATTCACTTGCCAAGCGTATTGATTATGCCAAATTCATACAATGGGAAAGTTCCAGGTCTAGCAGTACTGTTACATTCTATCAAAAGTCCACTGCTGAACATAGGCCTTCCCGATAAGGGGGGCCCTCATAGGGGGGATATTTACCATAATTTCCACGCTTGGCAGGCGGGTATGCGAACGTAGTTTTTTATTATTATATTATTATTAGGAAGACACTGCTACCCATCTCCTAGTTTGTTTCCATCTGTAACCCCTTACGACACCAACGGGAAGATATGGTATAGTGGATATTCTTACACCGCCACTACGTCACTACACGGTTAACTATTTATTACCTAACAAATAATTAAAACAAGAAAAATAGATTTAACTGCCGGTTTTAAGTAACCGTGTGGTGGTGGTGAAAATCACCAACCACATTACGTCACCAATGATGTATCACCAACTAGTTCAAGCCAATTATAAAATACCGGTGTCCGACCGTAGCTTTGGTTTCGGATTTAGCCACCTTCGGTAAAAAAACTACCTTCGGCGAAACCTTTGTCTTTGGCCAAAATAGGCCGAATTTTGGCTACTCTTAAAATCATTTTTAAGAATAGCCATAACTACAAAAAAGTCATTGGTTCTTCCTTTCTATAGTACTACGATAAGTTGTAGAAGTCATAGAAGAATACCAAACAAATTTATAGTATTTGTAAATAAATCACTTCTTTCCATTATCATTATTTTGGTAGACTTTCTAAATTTCTATTAAAGAGAGATAGGTAAAGAAAGTTTATGACTAAGTAGAGTTAAATAAAGCGCATGTTAAGGGGATTACCCTACGGCAACTAAACTAAACTTCTGGATGTCCATGAGCAATTTATGTATGTAAAACGTCTTCACGGTTCCAGTTAAATTCCCATTTCTTATTTGCCTTAACGTTCAAAAAGTTAATTAGTTAACTTTTAAAAAGACATAAATAAGAGGGGTGTCGTAAGAAGTGACATAGGGTAATTAAAACAAAAGATGGGCTTCATCATCTTCCTGATAACAACTCAAAATAATAAAAAACTGCCAACCCGTCTGCCAGACGTGCCAACTTTGGCAAAGTTATCCCTATGAAGCAATCTATGGGAGAGGCCTATGTTTAGCAGTGGACTTTTACGTAATGGATGGATGGATGGGTGGATAGATTAAATACAATATGTTCTAAGGGCAGCCTAGAAACAAAAACGGCCGAGATGTACTGTCTGTTCGTGGAGATAGACAGTGGGACAAGTTTCCAGAACTAATAGGAACTGGGAGTTAAGGACATTGTGCATTACAGGGAAGATTAAAAAAAAACTCACACGAGCTCTATATTATGTCAATAGGAGATCAATTTAATACGAAAAAAATTCCTAAGATGTATTATTTAGGTTAAATAAATGTTCTTACTCTAGAAGTGCTTATCGTATCGGTGAGTGCACTCTGAGTTGGCGGTGATTGATGTAGCAGTGAATTTGAGCTGTTTATTTTTATAATATTAAGCAAACTTATAATGCTTATGTAACTAATCTATATATGTAATAATACATAAAGGGAAAACTTTGTTCCCCATTTTAAGCATATTGCGCGCATGGAGGAGTGCGAAATTTGGTATAGTTAAAGTTTATATGTAGAAGTGGGTAAAGCTAAAATCATTTTAAACATGTGTTACAAGTACATATATTCTAAGTCTATGGTTACAAATCCATTAAATTAGTTTAAATAAAATACATTGTTTACGTTTAATACTGTCAATGTCAAACACATAAACAATAATTTATGCACATAAAAATGTCGCTTATATAAATTATGTCCCGAGATTATGTCGCTTGGACAAATTAAGTCGTTTGTTCTGGTTTGTTCAGACTGTCAATCTTTTAATGTCTCAAGTAAGTACCAAAGAGTATATAATCAGTATGTTTTAGACAAAAAACGCAAAAATGCGTTTATTTTATATTTTATAAATTAGACATCTGTTTTTATAGCAGCTTGCTTAATATATCAAGTAAGTCATGCTGTTGTGTTAAATTTTTTTTAAGAGGATTTTCGGGGATCTTCTATGGTCCCGTTTTTCTCTCTAATTTTTTTCTTATTTAAGAACGTTATTACTAATGTGGTGTTGATCGTGTAGTGGCGACGTAACAATATCCACTACCACATTTCATTTGGTGGGCGCCGTAAGAGGCGATATGGACAACTGAAACAGCTGAATAAAATGAAATGAAAACATAAGACATGATATACAACATTTTAAGTTTACTATAGAATAAAACCTTTGTATAAATGCTTAAATAATTTAACCTATTCATATATTCACTCAGATTGATTTTAAGGCAAAACGGACAGTGACGAGATCAAACGAATAGCTTAGGATCACGGAACGCTAAAATATCATTTAGTAAACAATAAACAAACGTCCGTTCGCCTCCACGCCATGGTTGATTTCGCGTACCTATAAGACGGTCCTATTTTTAACGCCTCGTTTAAACAATGTGTTATAAGTTATAAACGACCAGTTATCGACGCTGAGTTGGCGTGTCGCGTGGGTGGCAGTTTCCTTGATTTGTCTATAGATGGCTGATGGAATGAGGTGACGCTTTATAAGATTTTATTGCACATTAGCGAAATACTTAACATTTTATGATCTTTAGGGCCAAGTTTTCAATTCTCAGATAAATTTATTCATAGGATAAAATACAACAAACAAATTCAAATAACAGTTGTATGAATAAAATAATTCAATTATTTCACTCGATATTATATTCAATCAGGTTATAATTTGTTCAATCGATAACTTTTATGCGACGATTGAAAAATCTGCCCTACACTGTAACAACTTTATACCTTATTCACAAATAAAAGTACAAAAATATTTAAAAATCCATCAAGTAGAGCCATTTTCAAGAATTATTTCCCGTGCCGTCAGACCCTCTTCTATTAGATTGTTCATTAACCTGGTCGCGCTGGTAGAATATTAAATACATTCAGTTTCAGCTCCTTATATTTCTTCAGATTTTTAACGATACTTTTAAAGTAACGGTGGGGAACAGAGCAAACAAAGCATTCTCCCAAAAACTTGAAAAAGTGCATGAAAATAACGTGATATTTATAGCATCCCTTGTAAATTTGAATTATATTGCATGAAATATCTAATTATTTACTACTACGAGATTTTTCTCAATATTTTCAGCTATATAAGTATTTGGAAATGTCGGCAGCATTTTTTTTTAGCATCTTTCCGCAAAAATATTAAAAAATGTAAAAAATAAAATACGATATTATAATAGTTTTCTTTCAATCTATAGGTACTTCATTATTTTATCTTTTCTACTTACTTCATTTTTTTTATAGGAGAGGGGGCAAACGAGCATGTGGCTCACCTGACGGTAAGTGACTACCGCCGCCCATGAACAACTGCGACACCAGGAGAATTGCAGGTGCGTTGCCGACCTTTTAAAAAGGAGTAGGCTCTTTTCTTGAAGGTCTCTAAGTCGTATCGGTCCGGAAAAATCGCAGGTGGTAATCGATACCACAAGGAAGTTGTGCGTGGAAGAAAACATATCCTTAATCGCACAGTCGTGAACCACCAATCATCCAGATAGTATGGATGGTTTCGCGAGTTTTGTCGCGATCTGCGATGGTGAAATTGAGCGGCTGGAATTAGTCCGAACAATTCCTCAAAGCACTCCCCGTGGTAGATGCGATAAAATACGCAAAGAGATGCAACATCTCTTCGTAGCGCCAGTGAATCAAGCTGATCGGAAAGGCCTTCGCTATGTCCAAACTAACGGCCAATGCCTCCCCTGGTACTCGATCGCCTGCGCCCATCTATGTGTTAGGTAAAGAAGAAGATCACCAGCTGAGCGACCCCGACGGAAACCGTACTGGCGGTCACTAATCAGCTAGTGCTCCTCAAGGTACAAGGTACTGGCAGTTAAAAATGGACTCCATTATTTTCGAGAACAAGGAGGTGATGGTGATAGGTCTATAGTTAGACGGATCAAAGCGGTTACCTTTTTAAGGGATCGGGTACACGAAAGCTGTCTTCCATGAATTCGGGACACAGCCTAGAGAGTAGGAGTACCGGAAAAGACGCGTTAGAACCGGTGCCAACCCTGGAGCGCACGTCCTCAGCACAATTGGCGGGATTCCGTCAGGCTCACTCGACTTGTATATGTCCAGGGAGAGGAGTGCTTTGCGTACTGAGCACTGTGTGAATCGCACATCAGGCATAGAGCACTCACACTGCGGGATGGTCGGCGTTGTGTTCCCCCTGCCATCGAGAGTCGAGTTGGACGCAAAAAGGGAGCCTAAAAGGTCGGCTTTCTTTTTTGCGGCGTGGGCCAGTAGTCATCCTCCCTGTGCAGAGACGGTATTTATGGCTTACAGAAGTTCCCTTGAACAGCCTTGGCGAGAGATTAGAATGCACGGGATCCCGAAGGAAGTCGAACTAATTTCTCGCCAATTCTGCTAATGTGCTCATACTTAGCCTTGGCTAAAACTCTTTTGAAGCACCTGAAGGCGAAGTTATACTTCTTTTTAAGCATGCTGGTGCTTATATCCCGAGCCGCCAAAGCCTCAGCCCAGGCCTGATAACACTCCTACTTACTACATAATGCAGTCTTACAGGAGCGACCAAACCAAGGCTGAGATCTGCCTCCGATGGGTACCACAAATGATGGAATAAATAGTTCCATTCTCTGTAGCACCACATCAGTGACAAAGTCAGCAACAGCGCTGGAATCATCCGGCAAAGCAAACCCGCCCCCATGGGTAGGATTTTTTATTTTTTTTTATTTTTATAGAATAAGGGTGACAAACGAGCACACAGTCCACCTGATGGTAAGTGGTTGCTGTGGCCCATAGACATCTACATCTATCTTCGTTTGCGAATTTAAATGCAGATGCGTTGTCAGCCGTGAGGACTAAGATAGAATGCCTCTTTTCCAGTAAAAAGGGTCTCCGGTTCTCTACACTCACCATACGAAACACAGCAGCATTAAGCTGCTATTTTATGTTGGTATTCTGTGAGAGCGTGGTCCTTCCCCGGTCGAGCCGACCCATTCGTGCTACAACTATACTATCAATATAGCTGCAGCATGGCTCTACCACGTAGAAAAGAAAGACCGCATTCCGTCCCAATCTGCCGACCTGTAATTCCAAACACGGCGGCAGCCTGCAGAACGCTACCGCGAGAAGAGCGTGCGTAGCACCACACTCCGGATCAGACAATGGTCCGAAGAGCCGAGAGGGGGATCGACAGAAACCTGATATCCGTCCGGATGAGAGGTCAGCAGAAGGTCCAACAGGGAAGGTGTATGATCCTCCACATCTGGAATCCGCGTAGGTGAAGTAACCAGTTGTGTTAGACCTTATGCCAAAGCAAAGTCATAAACAGATCTCCCCGCAGTGTTAAACGTGAACCGAGCCATTCGGCGTGGTGGGCGTAAAAATCGCCAAGTATCATGTTCTCTACGGATGGGATCTGTTGTAGCAAGAAATCTGTAGCCATTTGGACTTGGTCGATGAGTCAGTCTGTGTCGGTATTACCGCTATGGGACCTATACAGCCACCCGTAGACGCGGGGATGGTCATCGCTGTCTACGCGCAGCCAAAGGATGGACATCTTCAAGACTGCCAAGGCGTCGAGAACAGATATCCTCTCTGACGTATACGCAAACTCCAGCCCGGGGCACAAAGAACAAATGGACTACCTTCTAATGGACACCTGCGGATAGCGTGGCAGGGGTCGCCATGGTTTTATCGCTCTGCTTGCCCCGTGCAGTGTTAGTATCGAGCGGGATTTTGCCCCCCCCCCTCCCAGAATACGCAGGGCAGCCTGAGCACCCACGCTCAAGAAGAAGAGGGTAGCTTGACTGTGGATGCTAAGTGAGGGATTCGCCATTACCAGGGGTGCTGGTACCCTCCTGGGGTAGTCCTTTCTTTTTGAATTCCGCTACCATGTTATGGGGGCACCGGCCACCTGTACTAACCAAGCGAAACGCAGAATCAAAGCTTCTGCTCAATTAAACAATAAAATAAAATTACAATTAAACAGATAATCTTCATTATATTTTATTTTAAATAGTTTCATATTTTGGAACGAACTTCCTTATCGCACGGTACGAATTTGGCGGATGGGGGCTAGACGAGAAAAACTGTAAGATTTTTCCGTCACGTCCCCTTTCTATAGTGCGAGCGAGATGGAATAATATCCATCTCCCTCGCAATTTTTCTTATCTTGCCATGAAAGAAATATTATTTTAAATGACGCTTCATTTTAATAGACGCTAGTAATTCATTTGATTGTATTTGTTAATCAATAATATAATATGTACGTTTATCAATAATAATATACTACGAAAGGAACTTCGTTCCAACCGAGTATTCCACAACACTCACGCATATTTTTTTTTAATTTATTTAATCAAAAACTAACAAGACACTTTTTCACTCAAAGTACGATAGACATCAACAATTTTTAAGAAAATTTTTTCCAGTATTAAAATTAACAACCTCAGGTAGATTATGATAAAGTTCTATATTTTACATTAAAAGTAAAGCCTAAGCTAGGAAATTAAAATTTAGAACCTCACGTATCCGACTAACGGTAAACGGTAAAAATAACGCTGTCGAATTTCATTCATCTACGTGAAAATGTCTCTAATAAAAGAGACTTGTGATGTCTGTGATTTCTTAAGAAGTATATTGTCCGTTCCGGCTTCAGTGCAAATTAAATTACTTTTTTTTATAGAATGGGGGGTGACAAACGAGTACACACAGTCCACCGGATGGATAGTGAGTACTGTGGCCCATAGACATCTAAATTTATCTTCGATTAAGAATCAAAATGCAGATGCGTTGTCACCCCGGAGGACTGAGATGGAATGCCTCGTTTCCAGTAAAAAGGGTCTCCGTTTCTTTACACTCAATACGAAACATTGCAGCGTTTAGCTGCTATTTTGCGCTGGTGTTCTGTAAGAGCGTGGTCCTACCCTGTTCGAGTCAATCCATTCTACGCTGGTATTGTGTGAGAGCGTGGTCCTTCCCCGGTCGAGCCTACCCGTTCATGCTACAACCATAATATAGCTGCAGCGTGGATCTATCACGTTCAAAGCTTCATCACATGTTCTTGAAATATTTTTATTTCTTGTACATGCAAGTTTTCTTCTGAAGATTTTCTTCACCGCCAAGTATAATATACCAAATACCAGTGCTTGTAATCTTGTGTTTCGGTCCGAAGGGTATAAAGAGCCAGTATAATTACAGGCTGTGAGGGAATCTATCTTAGTTCTCAGGAGTGACTACGCATCTGTAGCTTTCTTTGTTCAATGTTCTGCAAATAATCAGCACTTAATATTGTCATTGTAACCAACAATTTCTATGGTGTTATCTGAGAATGAACGGGAGTTGCTCACATATAATATGTGGTACGAGAATTTTTGTTTTTACAAGTAAAGATGACAATCTAGCACACAAATCACCTGTAGCAAGTTGATGTTGAGACTCTGGCCGTGGAAGGAAAAGGGGAGATCTCCCGCCGAGCAAGGTGTTCTGCCCTGGGAGCGGCCAACGCTCCGTGTGTTATTTTGGAGCTCTTTTATATATAGCCCGTTACCTTCAGAACTTTGATAGCGCGATTTAGGCTTCGGTGCGTTTCGCTTACGGCGCGACGACAGCGCCGCCACAAGACCAATAAACGCCCATCGCCACAAAACTCACGATGCTATCCACACCATCTGGATACTTGGCAGTCGACCACTGTGCGCTTTACTAGGAGTTTTCTTCTTCGTACAACCTCTCTGTGGAATCGTTTAACATCGGCGATTTTTCCGGACCGATACGACCTAGGCACCTTCAAGAAAAAAGTTTACTCATTTCTAAAAGGCCGGCAACGCACCTCCGATTCCCCTGGCGTTGCAGTTGTTCATGGGTGGCGGTGGTCACTTACTATCAGGTGAGCCGTATGCTCGTTTGCCCCCTCTTCTATAATTTTTTTTTAATAAAATTATACATCCACCCACGGTTAAGAATCAAAATGAAAAAGCGATGCCACCCCTGAGTTCTAATCTGGAATGCCTCGTTACTTGTAAAAATGTGTTATACGTGGTAGAGCCATGCTGCAGCTATAGCACGAATAGGTCGGCTCGACCGGGGAAGGACCACGCTCTCACAGAACCTTTTTTACTGGAAAGGAGGCATTCCATCTTAGTCCTCACGGGTGAAAACGCATTTGCATTTTGATTCGTAATCGAGGATAGATGTAGATGTCTATGGGCCACAACAACCACTTACCATCTACGAGGACTGTGTGCACGTTTGTCACCCTTATCCTATAAAAAAAGGGTGTCCGATTCTCTACACTCACCATACGAAACACAGCAGCATTATGCTGTTGTTTTACGTTGGTATTCTGTGCTATATTTATATTGCTGCAGATATGATAACAGCTGCGGTGTTGCCTTACCACATGATTAATTACAAATATCTTAAGCTATGTCGGCTCTTTTTATGTTTATTCATCATTTATTACATCCTTTCAAATGTCCACTGCTAAAGTCATATGTTATAGTTGCCACACTTGGCAGGCGGGTTGCAGTCTTAGTCTTAGTCTTTTTACTATTTTGAGTCGTTATTAAGACACCCACGGAATGTTATTTGATAGTGGATACTCCTACAGTCGCCACTACACGGCGGCTTTTTAACCTTCCCTCTTTCTACTTTTATTAGGGCCCTTTTTATGTATTCCTGTTAAAATAATTATAAGCAAACGGAGTTGTGGACTACGGTTTAATGTACATTACAGTCCAAAACGAAAAGTAAAAAAATATTCAATTTAAAAATTAGAAACGCAAAAGATGGGAATCTTTTTTCTGACTATGAAACCATCTGGGTTTGCGCTATCCTCTTGCTTGTTTCTGCTGAAGCAGTGCGTGGAGCAGTGCATTGCCCATCACGTTGACTCATAGATTGTCTGTATTAATATCTTTCACAAACAACCTCTCAAACAAACGCATACACCTTCCCCGTTCCGTCGCGGTTAAAAAAGCATTTCATAATTTCGAAATACTACAACAAAGTACAACTAGACGATTCTAAAAGTAGATAAATTTCATTCGGATATAGAACGTTTCACGACAGCATCTTTGAAAATCTCTCTAACCCGATCTTATTAGAAATATTAAAACAGGGCCGCTTCAGCACGTTTCATATTCATAATTTATTTTATAAATATTCTATTTAGACATAGAACGGTAATTTACGCTGTCTCAAAATATAAAAATAAAAATAAAGATTCATAATCAAATCTACATATAATAAATAATTTCTTATATTTACGCGAATTAAAAAAGGAACGCTACACGTTGAATAATATTTTTTTTTTGGTTTCATGTCATATAATTTTAAATTAAATATGAAATATGTATGAAAATAAGAGCTGTGTTAGTTCAATCTTGCAACGATTTTTTCACATGCTTACGGACTTTATTTTTAAAAACATACTTGATGTCGTCCCAGTCTGAAGGCCGTGAAGGCGAAGGAGTGAGATAAGTAACCAGTACGGTGTAAAGGAGTGAGCAATTTAAGATTACCCGAAGAACGGAGAGAACAATTATCTGAAAGGCATTGAAATTCGGATTTCAGATACTCGGGAGTACATCAATCATTCAGAATTGAGAAAAGGTTGCAGAGTATCCTCACTAATCTGCGCTGACAGATAGGCAGCCAATTCAACTAAGTAGGTACGAAAAGAATATACATGTTTGTATTTACGAAAACCATAAATATATCTGATGCAGTTGTCAAGCAGACGGTCTAATGTATTAGATGATGTTGAGACAGATCACATTATGTCCGAGCTAACAATGACATCAGGACGTGAAATAACTCGGTGCCGTCGTGATTGTAGGTGCTAAGCACACCAAACGCTAGAACTTAAAAATAATTTCAATGGAACATGATAAAATCCGTAAAACTGTTTTTAATAACTCTTTAAAATAAACTACACTTAGTTAAATGAAACAGCGAAAGCGTTCACCGCAAACACAATACGTGAGAAACCAGGGTCGATCCCCGGCGTGAACATATTAAATTGCTAGTTGAAATTTTAAGTGCTGATTTACCACGTGCTAGGCGATGAAAGAAAACAGCGTGAGGAAACCTGTATGTCTAAGACATAAATACTTGTATTTCAAAAACATGTGAAGTATGCCAACTCTAAACTACTGTGAAGCAGCGCAGCGGACTGTGACATCATTTTTAACTTACTTTAAAGCAGCAGGTTATTAGCTTGACAATACGTTACATTTTTAAGACTTCACTCTAACTCTTTAAGACTGTTACCGTTACAGCCTATTTAAGTCCACTGCTGAACATAGGCCTCCTCCATAAATTGCCTCATAGTGGGGATAGTTGCCATAGTTGCCACGCTTGCCAAGCGGGTTGGCAATCGCAGTTTTTATTTTTATTATTAGTCGTTGTTAGGAAGACGCTGCCATCACTTGATTAGTTTCCCTCTGTCGCCTCTTACGACACCCACGGGATGATATGGGGTAGTGGATATTCTTACACCGCCACTACATGGTCAACTCTTTATTAACACGATTTTATTACTCGACATGTATGTATTTTTTTGTGTATGCAGGAATGTTATTGATTTTTTTTTAGTTTAATTTTTACCCACTTACAGAAGTCTGAATAAACTGAAATTTTGTAGACGTTTTAAAAATAGATTACAATACAATAAAATGTGTTGAATTTTTTCGCACTAGGTCCATCACAACTCGTGATCAATGCGAGTTATAAAGGTTTTTTGAAGTGAAACTTTTGAAGAGGAAACTTCTTTAGGCACGTTGGGCACTTTTGGGATGGGGAAATCACGCGAGTTCAGTGTTTTTTCTCCATAAAATTAATGTTGAAAATCCAATTTATTAAATTTTATAAAATTAATAATATGTATTTACAATATTTGTTTGCATCATATAGATAATGATCGTTATTTTTCATGTAAAACAGCGCAATAAATGAAAATTTTATTACTATTTTAATACGTTGATAAAAATAATGTCTAATAAAAAATACTTCCTAAAATATTTCTTAACAACCCAAAAATAATATTTACAAGTTTGTGAAGCTAATAAGTTTTCACTTCTCAGTTGCATTCCTATGACTGACAATTTTTTTTAAACTTTAATATTATTATTTATTAACACGCTTTTATTAGGTCGAACTGTATATATTTTAATATTCAGTTTTTACCCACTTCCAGACGTCGTAACGATCTAAATTTTTTTTAATTATTTCGCAATTTTCAACCGACGAAAAAAAGGAGGAGGTTCTCAAGTCGACGCGTATATTTATTTTTGTATGTATGACCACGCATAGCTTTTTACAGGGTGGTCCGATTTTGATTATGATTTTTATTAGGTCTGTCTAATTGTTTTGAGTTATCTTTAATAATATATATTGAAGTCGGTTGTACAAAACTTTTAATTTTAAATTATAAAAGCCTCAATTTTTTTTTATATGAGTCAATATGGGTTACCTCCTTAACATTATTTATCGTGGATAACATAAATATGGATTAGGGTAGCATAAATCCGTAAGAATTAATGCGCCTCGTATCCTTTTATGCTAAAATATAAAATATATAATGATCACTGCAAAAATAACATGTGAGATATTAAACCTTTTCTCAATGTATATTTCAAAGTTTTATATGTATTAATACGTAGTTTAAGTTATTTTAAAGGTAATTTAATAATATAGGTCACTTGCATCTCAAGAAACAGTGATTCCCTAAGTCTAAGTTCTAAGTCTATATTCGGTGAGTGTTTTTATTGTTTGTATTTTATTTCAATATTAGCAGCCATATTTTTTAAATCTAGTGGTGCTTTGTTATAATAACAGCACCTACTATCGGTGGCAATTTTATTAACAATGCGTTGTGCTTTAAAATTATCTATATATAATGTTGTTGCGTAAAGGTGGTTTTGATAATGGGTATACGAAATGTTCTTTTACTGGTCGCTATCGTGAATGGGCAGTTACACGGTCAATCATCAATCATCATCATATAAATCAAAGTTATTATAAAAATATAACATAAACATCCACGCCTGTCAGAGACTACGGACTACCATTTTGCACGATCCTGATACACTTCTCTCGCCTCCTTTACATCCATATATCTACGCATACACGCTCGTCGGTTAAGGGTACTCCTAATCTGGCCCATTTTCAATATATCGCCAATTTGGTCGATAAACCTTCGTCTAGGGTGTCCCTTTCCGACTCTTCCGTCCACTTCTGCAGCATAAATTTGCTTTGTCACTCTTTCCTCGTTCATTCTTTCTACATGACCAAATCAAAATTATTATTATACAAATATGCGACGGAATTACAAATTTCTAAAAGATGTTCCTGTTATTGTATTTATAACCAGCCTTATTATTCTTCTGGAAATAATTTCAATCGAGCTATTTAAGGCTATTTGCACACAACAATGAGCGGTATGGTGGTGGCGTTTATAATCCATTACGGGATTTAATCCTGTAGGTGTCTAAGAGAAAATGCTAGAGCAGCGGTTTTTAAATGGTGGCACCCAAAGTGGTTCGCGGAGGGATAATACATTTCTATCTGATATAAAAGTGTGTACCATATTATTGAGATGATGGTCAGTTTGCAAATACGGACCTTGATAACATTGACTTTACATTATAACAAGTGATTTTTAAATTATGTTTTTTTTTTAATACATAGTAGTATGGTATTTTTTTCTTATTCTTACATTATCATCTGATTCTAAGCTATGTTCAAAATTTCAAGTCTTCTAGCTCACCGTGAAGTTGGTTTAAAATAAATTACTAAATTCTGCCCGAACAGATATACACGAAAGCGAGATAATAAGGGGCGCATAATGATGTCACACATTCATTTTGGTGTGTTTTATTTATGGAAAGAAGTTAAAAATCAACCTTACGATAGTTTATATTATGTCTAAAAATTGGTGGTCTATAGTAAGACAAAAATTGCTCAAATGGTCCCTAATCACTAAAAGGTTAAGTACTCTACTGAGTAATCTACTAAGCTAGAGGGACGGCTTCCTGTAGATAGTGGCATTTAACCATTTTGTTTACGTTAGACGTAAAATATCAAATATGCATATTTCAATCAAGAGTTGGTTTTTTGTTAAATATTATATAACTATAACAATTATTTTTCATTAACTATGACCTCTACACAGGTTTTGCGCGCCTCTGGCTGCTCTATAGGATGTAATCTATGAGTACGTGAATGGGCGGTTCTCCATTTACCGGCACGGCAACGGCACGGCGACGGCACGGCGATGGCGCCGTGGCTTCGTTTTTCTATTGCGCCGGTGCCGTTGTCAGTACTAACATAGACTTCAGTTCTACAGCACGTAAAAACGGTCTCGTCAAGTCGTCGTATTTGTTTGTTATATCTATTACATTTAAGACGAAAATATAATCAACTCAGAGAAGTCAAATTTTGAATTCATCCAATCATAAAAATAAAATACTTAGAAGCAACATATTATACCCTATTTTAAAAGTTACAAGTCAATTTCGAGTCTCAATCTCAACGCGTCCCTTCTACTTCGGCCCGCACGCACACACGCACATGGCAATAAGTACACAATACACATGCAGTTTTGCCGGCCGGCAACGAGTGAGAAGCTTGCTGTCACGGCACCGGCGACGGCACCGGTGGAAGTCATCGCCGTGCCGTCGCCGGCGCCATGCCGGTAAATGGAAAACCACGCAATTTTGACACAACTGCGTCGTGTTGTACTCTCTTGCTTCAACTTTTTTAACTAAACGACTAGGTTGTGTCTACTTAATTTCAGTTACACTAGATATAATTACACAAAAAAATAAACCGTCTTTAAACATCGTCGGATATGGCTTTTTCATTCATTCATTCTTAATAGCCTATTAAAGTCCACTTCTGAGCATGGGCTTCCCCGTAGATTGCCTCGTAAGGGGGATATTTGCCATAATTGCCTTGCTTGGCAGGTGGTTAGGCGACCGCAGTTTTTATTTTCTAGTTTTTATTAGAAAGAGGTTGCTGCCCATCTCCTGATTTCCCTCTGTTGTCGCTTACGACACCCATCGGACGATATTACACCCACTACACGTTAAATTGGATATGGTTGAAATGTATATGAAACTACTGTGAAGGTACACACTTTTAACTAAAAGTTAATAATCAAATTAAAACCAGTTAAAACCAGTTAATCAACTTCAAAAAGTCAGTAACTCCTTCATGGGGAAATGTTTACGCTTTTACAACAAAGTCCTAGCAAATATGAATATGTCTATAAAAAAATTAAAATTTTTATTAATCAAAAATTGGGTTATTATACTACTAAAGAGTGCTCTACTACTAAGAGCTGTTTCTAAACGTTTTCATACTAATTGTATAAAACAATATATTGTAAATAAATTTTATATAATATATAAAAAAGTCCCTCTGGGTTTCTTGCTGGTTCTTCCGAGGACAGAGGTTTTTTCCGAACCTGTGGTAAAAGTAAAAAATGACTTACAATAAGAACTACATGTAATCTAAATTGAATAAAAACGATTATATTTTATTCCAAAAAAAAAAATACGGACTACTAACGACAGAGATATTGCGTTACACAAAAATGTACATTTGAATTGAAAATAATATCGCATTACTATTCGCGTATGAATGCAAATGCATGTGTCATAGAATAAAACACGTCAATGATTCGGTCCGCCTCAATATAAACCGCAATAACGGCTTCGATTCTAATTTCGTTGGCTATGACATCATAAACAAAGTCGGCACCTTAGACTGTTGGACGCGTCGCGTTCAGCGATGCATCATGAATCAATAAGCTTTATTAATAGGACAAGTAAAATATTTATGAGAAAAATCGGCGAGGCGCATGCTATGCACAATAGTGTCGCTATTCCCATTTAACTTTATATTGGTCTGGCAATTGTGGATAGCGATTTTCGTACATTTTCCCAAAAATGTTTTTTTGTTTTATAAAACTGAGCCGTGGTAGCTCAGGGGCTTAGCGCTCGCTTTAAATTTAACAGTACGCGAGCAACCCGGGTTCGATCCCCGCCGGCACCAATGAAATTGTTAATTGCAATTTTATGTGCTGATTTACCACGTGCTCGGCGGTTAAGGGAAAAATCTTGAGGAAAGCTGCATGTTTGAAAAAAAAATTCGAAGACATGTAAAGTCCGCCAACACGTTGGGGCAGCGCGAGGGATACTTCCTTGCCCTAAAACCCTATCAGAAGTGTGAGGAGGCCTGTGCCCAGCAGTGGAACGTATATAGGCTGTGACTTTACTTTACTTTTATAAAACTGAAGCGACAAACGAACTTACAGTTCACCTGATGGTAAGTGGCTACTGCAATTTACCGAGTATTAACGAGTTTGGGCTCGTTTTGTTAGTTACTATGAGACCTAACCTCCGGGTTTGATGGAGAAACCTGATGGTATACTTTGGTGACTACTACTGGAACTCCTGGACGAGTAGAACTAGGTGTGCCGAGTTTGGGATCGTTTTGCTAGTCATTATGAGACCTAACCTCCGGGCTTGATGGAGAGACTTGATGGTGTACTTTGGTGACTACTACTGAAACTCCTGGACGAGTAGAACTAGGTGTGCCGAGTTTGGGCTCGTTTTGTTAGTTATTATGCAGCTGCAGCCTACTTGCCTCCAATAAAAGAAGGCACAAATGCAGCCTGTGATTATACTGACTCTATACTCTTCAGACCAGAACACAACGGTGAAAGTACTGCTATTTGGCGTCAGAAATTGGTAAGAGATTGGTAACAATTTAATGACAAGCTGTGAGGCATTCCATCTTAGTCCTTAGAGGTGACAACGCATCTGTAGCCATCTTTATTTTAAGTTCGACTCAACTGGACTGTAAGATCGTCTGTCACTTCAGTTTTATAAAAAAAACATGCACGACTTTTTCTATCGGCTCGTATATGTCCACTGCTTGACATGGACCTCTCCCATTGTGGAGAGGATTGGCCTTAATTGTAACGCTTGGCAACCGGATTAATGATCGCAGTGTCAGACGTCCCTCAACTTTGACGCTGCTGCTCGTCGTCTATCAGGGTGTTTTACTTCTGACGTAAATGACATTTCTTAACCGCTATCTGTCGGAAGTCATTTTTTTCTAGCATTTCCCGTATTAGCTTCTCACTACACCCATGGGACAAAATGGAGTGATGGATTCTTTATGCCGCCACCACGCGGCTATGCTTTGCATGATTTATTTCATATTTTGCTTAGTAATGTTTGCAGAGATACGCTGGGGTTCATTTTTGAAGCATTCATTCAGGAATAAGTTTTAGCAAATTAAACAAATAATTATGAATAAATTTTGAACCGATGTTTTTTTAAGCTTCTATTTATTCGGGTGCGATAATTTTATGATTACGTTCCCACGAGCTGTACATAATGTACACGTGGAACGTTACACACGTTAGAACGAGTACCTTTGTATAGCTTAGCATAGCTGAAACTGCATAGTAAAGCAACATAGGCAATTATCCCCCTTATAAGGTAATCTATGGGGCAGGCCTGTGTTCACAAGTGGACTTTTGTGGGGTGTAATGAGTGAGTAAAGCTGATACAAGCTAATAGCTTACGATAACCTGGAAGTTGTTGCCGTACGTGTGTACGTGTGTTTTTCAAAATCAACGAGTTCGATACCCAGGCAAGATTTTTTTTTAACCAAACTATTCTGTTATAGTTTTTATTTAAATCAACAAAATTTATTTGAGCATATTTAGGTTTTACCTATACTTTTGAAGTTGACCATCCATGCTTAGTTGAAAAAATCAACCTGTATATTTTAACAAAATACATTCCAAAATTCGTAATGAACAAGCACGGCGAAACATTAATTACATTTTAATTGACTCGTATATTCATTAGATGAGTCGTTGAACATAAAACACAGTTCGCCAAATAGCCTATAAAGATGTGAAGTAAAATTATTAGGCTTACACGAAATGATTTACGCTTAATATTCGCAGCTGTTTCGGTCCCTAAACGAGTAAAGCTTTAAAATAATTATATTATTTGAAAAACGTTTAAAAAGAAGTAAAAGCCGACTTCAAAGAATTAAGAAGGATGAAATGAAAATTTCACATTATATGTATATAAGACTATGTCTTAACATAGTGTATAGAATTCCCCGACTTGGAGTATGCAGACGTCTCGCACCTTTGAAGCTGTTGTTGCCGTTTTATATATTTGACTGTCACTATGCTGCTACCGCCGTCTATTGGAGGTTAGATTTATTCTGGTATTTCTTATAAGATTGGCAAAGTAACAGCTTACCCAGTGTTAGTGATGGACATTTATTTAATTATAGTAAGTTAGTATGGTATCGCTGTCCGATGGTATGTGTCAGACTATATATGACCTAGAAATATTTTTATTTCTCATAAATGCAGGTATTTACAAAATGTATTTTGATAAATAGTTAGCACGTGGTAAGTCGGCACTCCAATATACGATTAACAATTAGAGTGGTGCCAGCAGGGATTGAATTTAGGTTCATCGAGTACTATGAAATTTATGGCTCAACACCGGAGCATCATAACTCTATACATAACTCTAACGTTTATACTAACCATCTAACGTACATATAATAATTCTAACGTTTGAAACTTTATTCTTAAACTAGCTGTTCCCCGCTACTTCGCCCGCTTGTAATTTAGGTTTTTCATTTTTTTTGCGCGTAACACTAATTATTTTTCTTAAATAAAAGTAGCCTAAGTTACTCCTTATAACATCAGCTATCTGCCAGTGAAAGTCCCATCAAAATCGGTTCAGAACAAACAAACAGAAAGACAGACAGACAAAAAATTTTAAAATTGTGTTTTTGTTATAAGTATCGTATATACTTTCATATGCATTTAGTGAAAAGCTGTTATTTTGACATTACAAACAGACACTCAAATTTTAGTTATTTGTATTGATTATCACCCTTTTAGTACACTTCAAGAGGTTTTATAAGACTACTTCTACTTAAGCCCCCGCCAACTCAGACGAAATAATTGTTAGATTCACATTCATTCATCATCATTAAAAATAATAAAGTGTTTTTTTAATAGAATATGGGTGACAAACGAGCACACAGTCCACCTGATGCTAAGTGAAAATCAAATCATAAGTAAGAATCAAAATGCAGATTCGTTGTCACCCCTGAGGACTGAGATGGAATGCCTCGTTTCCAGTAAAAAGGGTCTCCGGTTCTCTACACCATAAGAAACACAGCAGCATTGAGCTGATATTTTACGCTGGTATTCTGTGAGAGTGTGGTCCTTCCCCGGTCGAGCCAACCTATTCGTGTTACAACCATTACATAGCTGCAGCATGGCTCTACCACGTAAAAAAATTTGAGAGCGGATTTTAAGCTTGCTATCTTGCTTATAAGAGACACGCAATAATTCATTAAAGGCAATAAAACAGCGTAATGCACTAGGTGCAGATCAATTAAGATGTGTTTAAAATGTGTCGGTCAAAATGACACAAGTAGTGTAACTATCTGACGCAGTAATACAGTACAGTCCGTACGGACTGTACAGAATGGGATTAGAAATGGTGGCTCATAGAGCCCGTACCGTTAACATGCACAGTACCAAAAGCGAAAACCCGCTAATAACGGGGTATCGTTATAACGTTATATTATTCGGTTAATTGGAAATTTTCTTTTAATAATATATAATACGCTAGTAGGTAGATTAATTTTAAAATAACATTTATAACTAGCGACCCGTTCTGGCTTTGCCTAGGTGGTATCTATTAATGTGGCTTTATTTAGACTTAAGATAATCATAAAATACTTTTTTTTCATCTTATCAGTATTTCTATTTTGATAAAATCTTAAAATATTTCGGATAAAATTTAGTTTAGATCACTCCTGGTATTACTCTCTATTTGTTCGTGAAGTTTTATTACTATCGATTCAACCATTCCGAAGATTAGCTCAGACAGACAAACAGACAATGAATTTTTTTTTAAATCGTTACTCATGTCTCAATGGCATGTAAATATTTTATACAAAAATATTAACAAACAATACAAAAATAATTATAAATAAAACTCTCAGAACGCGTCTAGCTTACAAATTAGCGAAACCGGAAATTATATTTTTTGGAGTTTATGGCAATTTGTTGTCATTGATTTCAATGTCAAGTTGGACTGAAGTACGTACGAAAAACTCATATCGCAACGTATTTTTTTTTGCAGTCTTTATCGGCGAATAGTATATACTCGTATATATAGCGACAGTGTGTGATGATATGAATGACAAGCTCGTGGAAACTGTCCATGCGGTCGGAGCTAAGTTTTGCAAGATACGCCGCAGAAGAACACAAAAACTCTCCGATCACACTCTTAATTAGACGGGAAATGAAGCTGCAGTCTTCAATAGATTTGACACCATACAGGCAAATGAACAGACAGATCTCCAAATGCATGCGGCGGGACTTACGCAATTTTAATAATGCTCGTATTAATGAAGCGATCGAGCGGAACCAGGGCTCCAAAGTCTATGCTAGAGATCTGTCTGCCAAAAGAGCCAACTGTCGAAGCTGAAGACCGAGTTTGGAAGCGTCGTTTCCGGGACACCTGAGATTTTGAGTGAGATTGAGAGGTTCTATGGGCAGCTGTACACATCATCGTTGGAGCTACACGCAAGTGTGAGAAACGATCCAAGAGCAAGTCTTACCCGACACTATTCCGATGATATCCCGGACGTCAGTTCAGACTGAGCGAGATTAGAATGGCCCTCCAGCATCTTAAAAACGGCAACGCCCCAGCCGAAGATGGAATTACAGCGAAGCTTCTGAAAGCGGGTGGAAAACCGGTACTTGAAATCCTTTAGAAGCTCTTAATTCCGTCCTCCATGGTGGGACTACTCCGGAGGCGTGGAGCAGAAGTGCGATGGTCTTGTTCTTCAAGAAGGCGACAACGCTCTCTTGAAGAACTACAGACCGATTTCCTTCTGAGCCGCGTCTACGTGCTGTTTTCGAGTCATTACGAATCGTCTCGCACGCAGACTCGACGACTCCAGCCCCCCGAACAAGCCGGTTTCCGAAAAGGCTTTAGCACCATAGACCACATACATACCCTTCGGCAAATTGTACAGAAGTACAATTTGCCACTATTTCTGGCGTATGTGGACTATGAGAAAGCCTTTGATTCCGTCAAAATTTGGGCGGTGCTGCAGTCCCTTTAGCGGTGCCAAGTTGACTGTCGGTATATCGAAGTGCTGAAGTGCTTGTACAGTAGGGCTACGATGGCTATCTGAGTACAAGATCAGAGTACGAAACCTACCCAACTGCAGAGAGGTGTAAGACAGGGTGACGTTATATCCCCGAAACTCTTCAACCGCTGCTTTGGAAGACGTTTTCAAGCTTCTGGACTGGAAAGGATACGGTATTAACATCAATGGCGAGTACATCACTCACCTTCGATTTGCCGACGATATAGTCCTTATGGCAGAATTGCTGGAGGACCTAAGCACTATGCTCAATGACCTGAGTATCTCCCAACGGATAGGTCTTAAGATGAACATGGACAAAACAAAGATCATGTTTAATGTCCATGTCACACCTATGTCGGTAGTTGTTGGAGCACTAAGCTCGAAGTTGTTGACGAGTATGTTTACCTGGGACAAATAGTCCGACTAGGTAAGTCCAACTTCGACCGAGAGGTCAATCGACGGATTCAACTCGGCTGGGCAGCGTTCGGGAAATTACGGCACATCTTCTCGTCAGGTATACCTCAAAACTTGAAAACAAGGCTGTACAACCAGTGCGTGTTGCCAGTGATGATATGGAACTGAGACGTGGTCCTTCACTGCTGGCCGGATGAGGAAGCTCAAGGTCGCTCAGCGAGCTATGGAGAGGGCTATGTTCGGGTTTCTCTGCGTGATAAACTTAGAAATGGGGATATCTGCAGTAGAACGAGTGACCGACATAGCCCAACGGATTAGTAAGCTAAAATGGCAATGGGCCGGTCATATAGTTCGAAGAACCGACAACCAATGGGGAAAAATGGTTCTCAGTGGCGACCTCGTACCGGCGGACAAAGTGTAGGCATCCCCCACTAGATGGAGTGACGACCTGGTAAGACATGCAGGAAGTCGATGGATGCAGGTGGCTCAGGACCGTGCTTTGTGGCATTCCTTGGGGGAGGCCTATGTTCAGCAGTGGACTTGTGAAGGGCTGTAATGATGATGATGATTATATATAATATTATTAGTTAAGTTGATATTTAATATTAAGCTCTGGTAGTATACTGTAAACTAAATTTGAATTAGCGAACTTGTTCATCAAATACTAAAATGAAAGTTTTATATTCCCTCGTTGCTCACAATGAAACTCGAATGGGTCACGACAGCGGTAAGCTTTGTATAAATATCTCATCAAGCTTTATTGGAAATCGATCTACTTAAAATTCCGCATGAACTCTCTCGACAAGGCTCCGGGTGTCAAAACAATGAAGCCAAAATTCAGGAGACGAAGAAAAAAAGAATTACTTATTTTAATGTCGATAAGGTTGCCAACCCGTGCGCAAGTTGCCAAGCGTGACAACAATGGCAAATATGCCACCAATGAGGTAAACTATGGGGGAGGTCTGTGTTCAGCAGTGTACTGATAGACTGTAAGTTGTGATTTATACGGATTTTTAACAATCATTAATAAATGAAAAAAGTTATTATTTTATATTATGTGTACAGAGTAAGCTTACAATACTCTATGATTGAGCCCAATAAAAACCGGAGAAAGTGTAGTTGTATTTCAGAACTGCGAAATTTAAAATTTTGGAGAGTATCCTGAAACTCTAAGACAGTTGGCAACCACAGTCGTAACCTTTTTTCTGTAATATGTTCAAATTATCATCACTTCAATTTCAGGTATATAAATTTGAGCTTCGTACTTGAAACTAGTTTGTGCGTATTAATTATTCGTTAATTTTGCTTTTAAATTTAATGGAGAAACGAGACTCAGATAAATTAAAGTTTATTCTCGAGTGCGAGTTCAATGATTTGCAACTAATATTGCTTGTACAATAATATAGACAAACATTATTTATGTTTCAATATGTTAATATATTGCATATTCTTATTATTATATATATTTTCTGTTTCTATGTTAATAAAAGGAGGAGAACTGTAGTAGCTCAGATGCTAAGCGCTCGCTGTAAATTTCATAGTACGCGACCAACCTAGGTTCGATCCCCGCCGGCCCAATGAAATTGTTAATTGGAACTTTGAGCACTGATCTACCAGCTTGGCGGTGAAGGAACACATCGTGAGAAAACCTGCATGAATAAATATATTATTAGTACTCGGCGATGTTAAAGCAGTAACCTTCTTTGTTGTAGATTGAAGTTAGTTGAAGGTATTAATAGGCAGTTAGCTTGTTTATTATTTTATATGTTATAAAAACACCATATTCTTTATTAAGTTTGCGTCTCGTGGATCCTGTTTTTGAAACTATAAAATGATTTCGTTTTCGAGTTGATTCTGAGTGAGCTAAATCCGAAGAATATGGTAGGTGCTGCATTAACTAAAACCCAGCAGTTCGGAAGGCAGCGCCTGCTACGTCATATCGATGGGCAGGGGCATTATCATGATGAAAAAGCACTCGAACACGCAATTGTTCTCGACGCTTTTTCTTTACTTCTTCGCGTAGTTTTTTAATTAATGGTGCGTAATAATCAATAATCTCCGGTTATTGTCTCTCCTTTACTTAAATAGTCGATCATTATTATACCTTCCGCATCCCAGAAGACAGAGGCCATTATTTTTCCAACGGACGCAGACACCTTGCTTTGGTTCTTCGTCTCCGGGTCAAAATGGTGTACCCACGTTTCATCTACGCAAAACGAATCTGGATCTTGTTCAATTATTGCTAAATTTAGCTATGAAATGTCAACTCTTGCTATCTTTTGCGCGTTTGTTAACATTCGAGGAAATCAGCGCGCGGCCACCTTTTTGAATTTTAGGGTATGACTTCAAATAAACTAAATTTTCCTAAACGAAAGCTTAAGAATCTCAGCTAAATAACGGACGGTCACAAATCGATCTACCTTAACAATTTCTTTGATTTTTTAACGTTTTCTTGCATAGCGGCCGTTGTAGGCCGCCCGGAGCGAGTATCGTCATCGCAGGCGCTTCAGCCAAGGAATATTTAATAACCGCACGAATTTCGAGTTCCTTCATTTTGCATACGAATCAAATTCCCACCAAATGTGAATTTAGACAAAAAAGTTGGGTACAGTTTTTAATTTAGTTTTTTCTGGCCTTGACTACTAACGAATTTAGGATTTGAAAAAAAAAATAGAACGCATTTCTATAACTCATTGATAAGTGTCCTATTCCGAAAACTTATTGATGACCTAGCACATACTATAGATATTATAATAAATAAAATTATTACGAAAGTTATCATGCTAAGGTTTATGATATGAGTGACGTAATACATTGTTGGTGGTCCCATGCGATGTCGATATGAATAACAAATTAATAATGACGGATGTACATTTCCATGCAGGCATATTTGTTAGCTTGGCGTTTAATACTTTTTATATAATAAAAGTGACAAACGAGCACGTAGTCCATCTGATGGTAAGTAGATGCTTTGTCCTATAGACATCTTCATCTACTATCGATTAAGAATCAAAATGCAGATGCACCCATGTTATCACCCCCGAAAAAAGGATCTCTATACTCACCATAAGAAAACCAGAGTTATTCTGTTGCTTCACGCTGGCATTCTGTAGATCGTGTTCCTACATTGATCGAGCCGACCCATTCATGCTGCAGCTACATATTCACTATGCTAACTATACATAGCTCTACTGTGCATACTATATATGGCTAACACGAATCAAACTCTACAAACGTACATATAATCTAATACTCCCGCATGCATGGTTGACTCCTTTATACTGCGGCTGCTGATTGGCTCTCATGTATAAAATAACTTCTTTTTCGCAAATTATTGGTTTGTTCAACTGTGTTAGCAGAACCACTGTTAGATGCTGCAAACTTTTTGGTTTATATGGTTAAGAAACACCAATAATTCTAGTTCTTCTCAACAAGGTTTTTTTGAACTGTACGTCGACTCGTATGATGGAGCTGACATATCCGTTCGGGATAAAAGCCCCTAAATAAATAAAGAGAAAAAAAACTATTTCGCAATAAAATAGGAAAATTTTCACCAGATAAAAGAAACACGAGAACTATAGCAATCGATTAACAACATTTATATCTTTATAATCGCGTGTTAAAGTATGTGTGTATGAAGCATTTCTCTATTTATACGTTAGTTTAAAATTTCGGTATAATGGTCACCAGCTCAGTCATTTTACGGCACCCATTTTACTGGCAATAAACTGAAGCATTTGACCTAAAACTACTGATTGCTTAATGGCGGCAATGAGATCATCTAGTGTTGTGTCAATAAAAGATTATTTATGGATCAACTAAACACAGTTTCATATTTATTTTTATATTGTTAAAAAATTATACCAAAAAATTAACCCAACATAATGTGCTACATAAACATGGATACGTCAGCCATCTGATTCTACATTTTCGTGTGTGATTTTTTTTACGAAATTGATTGAAATCATTATATATAATTGCAGTACTTTAATAGGATTATTAATAAGAATAATTTTGTTTCTAAATAAGAGGTAGAATCAAGAGCCACTAGACAACTCACAAGAGCTAGAATCAAGACACACACACAGCTGGCATAAAGTGCTCGGGAAATATAGTTTAGTTTTATACGTGGTAGATATATTACGGTTGTAGCAAGAAAAGGTCCGCTCGACCTGGGAAGGACCACGCTCTCACAGTATACCAGCGCAGCTACTAAAATAGCAGCTTAATGCTGCTGCGTTTCATGTTGTGAGTGTAGAGAACGAAATACCCTTTTTGCTATAAACGAGACAATCCATCGTGGTACTCATGGGTGTCAACGCACCTGGATTTTGATTCTTAATCGAAGATATAATATGTAGATTTCTATTGGCCACAGCATCCACTTAACTATTTATTACTTTTATATTGTATTGTTTTATAATGTGAACTGTGTGCTCGTTTGTCACCCTAACACTAAAGCCGTTATCACATTACACGTAACGATTGAAAAGGAAACTAGTTTTTAAATGTTGTTTCAGCGCTCAGATTACTTACGAGTAGCATGAAGTTTTGGTGTAAGAAGTTCTTAGCCAACTTTTTTTAAATATACGTGCGTTTCTAAATGAAGTTCTTATATTATACACTCTATGTGTAAACTATAATATGACAAAAAAACTTTGCGTAGAAATTCGGAGCTTATCACTGTTAAACAAATCCGTGCAAAGGATTTTGTTTTCAAAAGAATTAGAAGTTTCCGCTATTTTTGATATTACGTCTCACTGCTGATGGGGACGTTTTTAGGTTGTAACTTTTTTCTTTCTCATCATCAGCTTGTGAAATTCCACAGGTGGACATGGACTTCTACCATTTTAAGGAAGATTTGCCTTTATCGTCACGCTTGGAAGGCAGATTGTCGATTGTACACAGACAGCATTCACATATGACAAATTCTCCCTCCTCGACCATATTTAAGTGAATTGGATCGCCCGTCACACGATACCGCCGCAAGCAGAGATTTTTAAGCGAGCAAGACATTCCTAAGTCTACCACCCTTTAGATAAGCACAAGTCATCATTATCATTATAACAGTCTATCGAAAATATACTACGTAACATAGATTACCCCATAGATTGCCTTATGAAGGATTACGCCATAGTTACCACGCTTGGCAGGCGAGTTGCAACTGCATTTTATTATTTTCAGTTGTTATAAGGAAAATGCTGATACCCGTCTCCTGTTCCTTCTAACGCTTCTCACGACACCCACGGAACGATATGAGGTGGTGGATTCTCTTATAACGCCACAACACGGCGTTATTATGAACCTACGCTCATCATTATTGTGATATTAGTTCTAGAGATGTTTGCTTAAACCTAAACATACTATACGATAATATATACCATGTCAGTTATCTTTAGTCAGAGATTATAGATTTCTACTTAGCACGATCCTTAGACACCTCTTAACAGATACTTGTAATGGTACTTACAACAAAAGTCTGAGTGGGCATTTTAAGCGACCGCCACTCAGTACAGCGAGCACGAAGATTTTGCTGTATGGCATATTTCACATTATGGTTGACTGTAGGTAAAATTTTGATTTTAAAATAATTAGGAGTTCCCGCTATTTTTGACATTACGTCTCACTGCTGATGGGGTCGTTTTTAGGTTGTAACTTTTTTCTTTCTCATCATCAGCTTGTAAAATTCCACAGGTGGACATGGACCTCTACCATTGTAAGGAGGATTTGCCTTATGGTCACGCTTGGAAGGTAGATTGTCGATTGTACCAGAAGTTTCGCACCTTTGACGCGGTTTTTTGTTGGTGGTATGACTATTTAACGCCGTGCATTATCGAGATGATAATACTACCAACTATCGGGAAGCCTTACTGGCATTTCCCATGGTTGAACTATTTACCTCGTAGTATGGAACCTTTTCTGCCTGTTTAGCTGGTATCACCCGCTTTACTATTTCTGCGAGTAATCAACAGGGAACTCAATGCTTTGTTTTGGTTTTAAATGCAAAAGAAATAGTATGTCTGGTCAAAGGAACCTCATTTCGAAACAATTTGGAGAAAAAAATCACATTTGACAAACGAAATTCCATTTCTTACAAACAGCAACATGGGCCACCGGCGGACCGGAAATGACTAGCCATAGAGTTTTTCCCCGATACAGAATTGTCTCTCATTTTTGCGGGGTGAAATCTGCGCAGACAAAAACAATCGTCTGTCACTACGAAACTCACACATAACAATTAAAATTATAGACTAACAATTTCACGCACGCTTGCGTGTGAAATTGAAATAAATAATGTATTATAACATATATCGCTCGGTGACAGCGACAGCTTGAATACAGACTCGGATCATCGCTCGACCGATCTGCATATTGTATAAGGGCGAGCGACCTGTGTTGGTAAACAAATCCGAAACAACACGACTATTATTACTGTAATTTTTAAGTTTAAAAAGAAATAAATAACAATACTGTGCTTAAAATTACTTTTATATGAAAAGTAACGCCATCTTATTGTAAATTTGACGTACTCGTAACAAATCTCTTTCTCTCAGCACAAAACTGAACAATTCGGCATTTTTGTAGGACGTAAATTCAACCGCGCAACTACGAGTAGATTCAGTCTAGTGAGCAGTGCGGCTGCAACTAGTTTCATTGTACATTGTACCGCGTGAAATTATACTTTGACAGTGGCCCATGTTGCTCTATAATTCCTTACGTCGAAAAAATGAATATTTTATTAAACATATCATTTTATTTCGTTTCATAAGCTACAGTAGTCATTTACCATAAAGTGGACTGTTTGTTCATTTGTCACTCTGCGTTGATCAATATAAAGCTCCTTTTAAAAGTTGTTTTTATCTTTATTATTATAGTAAATAAACAATAGAACAATAGTAACTACTCTATAGTAAGCGACTCACGTATGACTAATATCGTTAATAACAATAAATAACTACAATACATTATACAATACAACACTATTCATTATTCCATTGATGAGATAATAGAACTAGACTGGAGTTCATTCTGTGACTGATCTTTTGTAATTTTTATTTAATTAATTACATTCTGCCTATTCACGTATTCAGCAAAACTTGAAAACCACCAGTGCGTGTTGCTAGTGGTGATATTATATTGATCTAAGACGTGGTCGTTTACCGCTGGTCGTATAGTGAATTTTCTGTGTGATAGAATCTGACATGCGGATATCCGCAGTAGAACAACAGTTACCGACATAGCCCAATGGCTAAGTAAGCTGAAGTGGCAATGGGCCGGCCATATAGCTTGAATAACCGACAACCGATTGGGAAGAAAGGTTCTTGATTTGCAGCCTCGTACCAGTAAGTACGATGAAGTTTAGGGCGACCTCCCGTTATATGGATTGATGACCTGGAAATGCAGGAAGTCGATGTATGTAGCTGGCTTAGGACCATTTTTGTGGCGCAGAGGACTTGTTTCAATTTGCCTTTTGCGACACCTGTGGGATTAATTTACTTAAAATTAAGATATTCTTTTTTTTTAATTATAAATGATTTTGGCAGAGATTTAAACACAGAAACCAATACGACCAATAGACCAACGAGGCAATGATACAGAACTAGTATTTATATGTTATTCATATGTAAAAAGATCAACCTTACATCCGTTACAGGCTATAAAAAGTTCACTGTTGAACATAGGGGATATTTATCATAGTTCCACGCTTGGCATACGGGTTGGCAACAGCAGTTTTTTTAGGTTTCGTTGTTATTAACATGACGCTGCTGCCCATCTCCCGTTTTGTTTCCATCTGTAGCCTCTTACTATACGCACGGGACGATATGGGGTAGTGGATATTTTTACACCATCACAACACGGTCATCTTGCATCATGTAGTCCGAAAGTGCACATAATAAATAGAAAAACCTTGGATGACTATTACGAAAAACAACAAGAGAATTACACTACCCATTTTACGCAACAATAACGAAGTCGAGCTATGTAGCACAATATTAATTATTATGGAGACGTATTTATAACACAGCAATGAATGCTCTGCTTGGTGGCAGAAACGGATAAGATCGTAGTACCTTCATAGATGAATCCCTATGCACGAAAGTGAAAGAAGTGTAAGTAACAATCACAAAATGAATAGCGATCAACTTTCACTAAGTGAGAACAATCGCAATTATGAAATAAACAATATAATATTTGTCATCATTTTTAAGGAAAATCTAGTTCAAATGATTCTATTCTTATTTGAATAATTACATAAAATACCCTGTTCGCTCGAATAGGCGCAGCGTTGCAGTTTTGTGATAGCTCTCTTGTGAGGGGTATAATGTCTAGCCATTTTATTCATTCTTTACAAAGTTACCCTTACTCAGGGATTTCCTCCTGTATCGTCGTGATGTTTAACATACAGAATTTAAACACGGATAAATTCCAGATCTGGACCAGTAATTTGTAGGCCAAAAAATGCTTAGGATCTGTGAGGGAAACAAAAACGCGCCCCGCAGTGCCACAACCAAAGCACTGTCTTATCGAGCCGTCGATAGATAAAATAATTATAACGATTGTAGCTACTAGCTATAACAGTACTTCTTAACGTTTTAGTGATGAAGGATTTGATCCATATTTGTCTTACCACGGACCTACAACTTTTAGGCATGTTATTAGTGAGAGTAAGACATATTTTTAAGTTTGATCTTTAATTTAAACATATGCCCTTACTTTAAAGCAGCAACACCTAATTTGTAAACTGTAGGGGAAGCACACCGGCCATCAGCTCCAAAATATTACCCACTTTTTATATGTGAGAGAATTGTAAGATGCTTTCGAGAATCACTTTGGGTGCCTTCGGGGTTCACGGACCACCGTTTAAGAACCACTGAGCTATATTTACGTAGTAATAATATATTCGGGTTGGTTCTTGTCTCGGTTTAGCCGTTACAGAAATAAGTTGCTATAATTTAAAATACCGAGTTACAACGATCTCGACGGGAAAAAAAACACCGTGAGGTATGTACAAATTGTAACGAAATATATCGTTTTACTTAAAGGGCCCTTGAAACATGCCAATCCGGAGTGGAGCGGTATAAAATGAAGTCGTTGCCCTATAGGCCCTCCTTTTATAGACTGTTAAGTTCCTTTTTAGAAAAAACTGTTCCTTATTCTTATTTATTTATTAAAATATGAATTCAAATACAACTTATTCATTCATTACAGTCTATCAAAGTCCTCAGTTGAATATAGGCTTCCCTATAGATTGGCCAATAGGTGGGACATTTGGCATAGTTGCCACGCTTAGAAGGTGGATTGGAAGTGTCTGATGCCCATCTCCTCTTTCAGTTTACCTCTGTCGCCTCTTGTTATACCTACGGAGTGATATTATGGTGTAGCGAATTCTCTTACGCTATCAAGAATCCACTACTCCAAAAACAAATACATATATGTGTTTGTTTTTTTTTTACATTTTATTTTACGTCTATATACCTACGCATACATTCTCGTCCGTAACTCTTAATCTGGCCCATATTCAATATACCGTCAATTTGGTCGATAAACTTCTAGGGCGTCCCTTGCCGACTCTGCCGACCTTGTTCACTTCTGCAACACAAATTTGCTTTGTCACAAATGAATAATAATTGTTGTATTCAAATCTAACACTGGTTTAGAATTCAGTGCCCTTAATTGCAATAATTGAGTACCCTTGGTGTTAATTAAGGACACACGCCACAACAAATGCGTGTGAGTGACATCTAGGTTTTTACTATTGTTTGAATGTATGGAAGATATCACAACGTCTGCGTGCACGCACACTGGACGGGGTACTTGGCGGTGCAACTTTTATATAATATTAGATTAAGCAATCTGATATAATTATAATATAAATAATATAACGAAATAAATGGGGGATGAGTCGCTCGCGTCCGTAGGCTTCGACCACCTAATCCTAGGCCCACCCTACACGTGTCCCCCGTGGTAATAAACAAGCGACAAAGCCGAAAAAACAGACTTGGCTCCTCGCCGTGCGGTAGCGGCGTAAAAATACCATCAATTACTTTCGCACCATGAAGTTCCTAAAAGAAGAAATGGCCCTGAGTTCCCGGCGCCCCTTTAATGGGGCAAGGGTGCGAAAATCTCCGGGAGGAAAACCAGCGACGAGGTTCGCCACCCGTCACGTTCTGTATCCCGGAGGGGCGAACAGTGGCTTGCGGAAGCCCGTCTGGCTACGCTGAATGTATGTGGAGCAATGAATGATAAGATGGATGAAGTATGCTATATGATGTATTATAGAGGAATAGATGTGTTATGTGTAAATGAGACGAGACGAAAGGGAAAGGGTGCCACTACAGATGGCATGTATACCGCATACTGGTCTGGTGTAGACGAGACCGAGCGGGCATGCCAGGAAGTAAGTATCATCCTTTCAGAAAGAATGGGTCATTGTGTGAAAGAGTATGAATGTGTAAGCCCGAGACTGCTATGGATACGAATGAAAGTGGGCTTAAAGAAGTTGTTTGTTCTAGGGGTCTACGCCCCAGACATGTCTAAGCCCACTTATATCCGAGAGCAGTTTTGGGAGATGATGAGATGGTGCTAATGAAATGCAAGGGTAATGACAATATTGTTATATTAGGAGATTTTAATGGAAGGGTTGGTGTGAAGAGGCTTGGTTATGAAAGGATATTGAGAACGTTTGGTGATGAAAGCATAAATGAGAATGGTGAAAGCCTCCTCACCGTATGTGTGGAAAGAATATTTTTGTGACGAACACTTTCTTTCGTCATAAGAAGATTCATATATATACATGGGAAGAGGTGGTGATAGAAGCATGATAGATTTCATTATTGTAGATGAAAGAATGAGAAGCGCAGTGGTAGATACAAGAGTTTACCGGGGATCCAACGTAGGACGGATCATTACTTGGTCTTATGCCGAATTAATGGTCTATCAGACGTTGGCGAGATCGGACATCTGTCTCCACTGCGTTACAGCGTATAAGAACTGAGAGGTTACAAGATGAAGGTGTGAAAGAGAAGTTCAAATGTAGATTGAGAGAAAATATAAGTAGTATGGATGAATAGTGTATGAATGATTTAGACTTGGAGACTGTGTGGTATAATGTCAAGAAAGGTTTGGTGGATGCAGCTACCGAAGTATGTGGTGTAAGTAAGAGAACGAATGAAAGGAAAATAACATTTTATGGCGGGATGATGAGGTACGGATGGAAGTTGAAGCAAAGAAGAGAGCATGGCTAGATTTACTAGCAACCAAGGCTAGTCATTCTAGCGGTATGAATGATGATATTGAAAGAAAAAAGGCAGTCTTTAGACATCTATTACAACAAGACAACTACTTCTTTTACAAATAAGAGTGTAAAAGAAGTAGTTGAAAGGAAAAAGCAAGAAAGAGCTGATAAGAATGATAGAGTAATATCGGATAACTTCCAGGCAAATATTAAAATGTTCTGGAAACTCGTAAGAACTGCCAGGGGACATTCAAAATAGCCTAGAATGAATGCTATGCGAGACCAGAATGGCTGTATTCTGAATGACGAAGTTTCGAGTTTAAGGAGATGGAAGGAATACTTTGAAAGCGTGTTTATGAGTGATGAGACGTTTAAATTGTATGAAATAGAAATTCCGCAAGAAGAGGAAAGACATAGAGAGATGGGTATAGATGAAATAATGAAAGCAATGAAAAGTATGAAAGCAGGTAAGGCAGCCGGATATGATAGAGTATCACTCGAAATGCTAAGGGCTGGAGAGAGTGTGGTGGTAGACCTGCTGTACACCTTGTTTAATTTGTGTTGAACTTCGGTACCCGCTTAAGGGTACCGGAAGACTGGTGCAAAGCCGTGATAGTCCCAATATGTAAGGAAGAAGGCAGAACTGTAAAACTACTGTGGTATCAGCCTTCTTAGCATTGTGGAAAAACTGTATACTAAGGTGCTAATTGAAAGAGTTATGAAAGATACTGATGGAAAAATTTGGGATGTGCAAGCAAGATTTAGAAAGGGAATGGGATGTACGGATCAGATCTTTTAATGCGCATGATCGCGGAGAAGTTTTGGCTAATAACCAAAAGGTTTTTGTGCGTTCGTGGACTTGGAAAGGCTTATGATAGAGTGGACAGGGATGTGTTATGGCAAACACTGAACTCATTTGGGTTGAGCGCTGGGTTGATACAGGCATTGAAGTCTCTGTATAGGGACTGCAGTGCTTGTGTCAGGATCATCGGGGCCTACTCGGACTGGTTTGGCATCCATAAAGGTGTCAGACAGGGCTGTGTGGCTTCCCCGTGGCTCTTCAACCTATTTATGGACAGTTGTTTGGAAAATTTGAAAGTTGAAGAATGCGGGTTAAGAATGGGTGAGTCAAGTCATACTTGCGTCGTCGGCGGCCGAGTTGCAAATGATGGTTACATTAATGAACAGGTCATTAAAAGAAAGAGGAATGAAAGTGAACGCAAGTAAGATGAAAGTTATGGTTTTTAAAAGAGAAGAAAGTAAAACGATATGTGAAATAAGAATAGAAGGGTCGAGCAAGTAGATGAGTTTGTGTATTTTGGATGTGTATCTAGCAGGGATGGTAGATATGATAAGGATATAGAACGACGAGTGAACGCAGGAAATAGAGTAAATGGGGCTCTACACTCTGTTGTGGTCTAAAGCCACGGCGCCACCATTCTTCGCCAAATTTGCATTTGCATGCTGACTGTGTCCAAAAGGCACGTATGGCAATTCAAAGTCAGAATGTGTCCAAAATGGCACGTATGCCAATTCACAATGCTGTGTTACAAGTTGGGTGTGGCAGAAGAAGTACGAGAGTAGAATAAATGCTGTAGAAATGCGGTCATTAAGGAGTATGTTAGGCTGAATCTAAATGACTGAGTGAGAAATTGTGTGATAAGAGAAGAGTGTGATTTGCAAGATGATGTTGTGACCAGGATTAAGAAAGGAATGCTTCGGTGGTTCGGTCATGTAGAAAGAACGAATGAGGAAAGAGTGGCAAAGCAAATTTATGTGGCAGAGGTGAACGGCAGAGTCTGGAAGGGACGCCTAGGTGAAAATTTATCGACCAAATTGGCGATATATTGAAAATGGGCCAAATTAAGTACCCTTAACCGACGAGCGTGTATGCGTAGGTATATGGATGTGGAGGAGAGGAGAGAGGTGTGTCAGGATCGTGCCAAATGGAATTCCATAGTCTCTGCCTACCCTCTGGGTGACAGGCGTGAGTGTTTATGTTATGTTACGTTTATAACGAAATAATTTAATTGTAGTAGTGTTGTAGATTTAATTACTTCTACACATAACATTTGCATACGTAAGGGTTGAATGCAGGAATTAATTTTTCAAAGATCTATTTGGTCTTACCTATTTTGTATTATCCTGTATACAAATAAAAATAAAATTGAATTTGAACTATAGAGTCGTCACACGCACACTTTTTTGTGGTAAACGATTTTATTTACCATCTGCGATTTTTCCTGACCGATGCGACTTAGGAACCTTTATAGCTTACTCCTTTTTAAAAGACCGGCAACGCACCTGCAATTTCTCTGGTGTTACTGTTTTTCGTAGGCGGCGTTCGACACTTACCATCAGGTGAGCCGCATGCCCTTGTCCCCCCCCCCCCCCCCCACCTTATAAAAATATATATTGTGTTATTTGAACAATTAAAAATAAATAAATATTATCGGACTTCTTATATAAAGTAGATTATAATTAGTATCAGGTTTAAAGTAAAATCTCTCGCACAAAACAAACTCTTCGGAAATATGCCATCAAATATGTAAAGTATAGAGTTTGACAGCAAATGCCAAATTTGGCGAAGAATGGTGGCGCCGTGGCTTCTTAGACCATAATTTAATGAGGGCTCCACGATTTGTTCTGTCACCAGAGCGGTGTCACTTTGGAATGAGGTGAAATATTTTGACAGATTTCATAACGGGGAAGTTAATTTGTTAGAAAAATATAATGGTTAAATTTTCTTTCCGTAATATTAGCACAGAATAAATAATAGTACAAGACATATTAGTTATATCTTATATTAAAAATGAATAAACCAAACCACGGATATTCCTAACAGTGGAATAAATTAAAAATGTGCAAAAAAGTAAAGAGCAAACCACTTAGGTATTGTTTTGTATATTAATATAATACTCTAAAAACAGATAAACTTTTATTTAAAACTAACTTCTCAATTAGATGACATTGTGTAGTAATAAACTTCACCTCATTCCCAACTAACGACATCTGGTGAGCGGAAGATTATTAGCTAAGGGCTGATTTAGTAAATTATGTATGACCAGACTGAATAAAAAATGAAACAATTGAACTATCTTCTTATTTATACAACTGTAATCTTTTATATGTTTATGTTATATTTTATCCTAATGACACTACAAAATAAAAGTCGAGTACATTATTTAAAAAATCTCTCTTAAATTGTTGACTATAGGAAAGCTGCGACCTAATTTTCGAAGCGTCAGCTTAAGTTAAAAAATAACGAGGGAGTGAAAAGCGACCGGAGAACTATTATGATGAAATAAAGTACTTCATTAAGAGAGATAAGCAGTTTTATTTTTTAAAGAAATATGTATAAAAAACTAAGGACATAATCATAATAGAGATTTCATAACGATCACGAAATGTCTTAAGGATTTCTTACCCAAAAAATATGAAAAATGACATAAGTATAACAATTGACATCTTTGTAATGAAACTGCGTGTCAGAGTCAAATAAATAGCCTATTATAGCACTGTGTCAACATTAATTGTCAGTATTTTGGCATGGAATAGCAGCGTAAAAAAGCAGCATACTCGTAAAACTTCGTTTCGTATGGTGAGTGAAGTTTGTCGACTTTTCTGTCGTCTGGAGAACTCTTTTACTGGTAAAGGAGTATTTGAGTTGTAGTAAGAGACACATGTAAAATACCCAGACCAGCGATGGGCAGCAGCTCTCTGTAGAGAGTAATAGTGTTCTGTTCAGTAGTGTCAAAAACGGGAAACGTTTGGTACTCCGAATCTGTCCGTCCGATCCGTCCATCCTAAAAAATATCCTTATCATAAAATATCAGAGACCTTAGCCTATCATTATCATTTTATCATTGCGTGCTATTTCAGTTTAATTTTTAATGTTTACCTTTTGATAAGAGTTTTACGTAAAAAGAAAAAGTATGCTTAACAATTTTCTAAAAAATGCAAAAAAGCAAAATTCCGTACGCAACAAAATTTTCGGTTCATTAAAATTAAGAAGCTCTAATTCTTAAACAATCTCTCATTATAAAATACAGAACTTGAACGGGTCACGGCAGCGGCAAGCTTCGTGTAAATATCTCATTAAACTATATAGGAAATCGATCTCCTTAAAATTCTGAAGGAGTAGCTTCCTTCTCGTTGGAGCCTTTTTACTGCCTTACGTTTTACATCACCTTATTTAATTTAAGTTGATTTACTCGTATTTGACTACAATTAACGGTTCTACTTTGTTATTGCTAATTTTATACTGATCGCAAGTTTTAAAAGACAACAAGAACTTTTTTTTAAAGAACTCTCATAACAGGCAGCTTAATATCATATGCGATTTCAACGTGTTTTTTTTACTTTTTAATTTAAACTATAATTGCTGATTTACAAATGACCACGGAGAAAACCTCTGTTCTGAGAAGAACGAGCAAGAAACCCAACGGAACTATTTTTCACAGTAAATTTACTGCATTATACAGTAAGAAAGGTTGAACAAACTACGTGAGAAAACCTGCATGTCTGAGAAATAAAAATATTTCGAAGATGTGAATTCTGCTAACACGCGCAGACTTTCCTGCTCCAATATCCCTATCAGAAGTGGGAGATCCGTTGCCAGCAGTGAGACGTATATAGACTATAGCTTTCATTTTTATGAATTGATTACCTTACGCAGTTATATCATATTATATGTTGGAATTGAATAAATGATAATTGACAGAAGAAGCACTCTGACTCGGCAGCTTATGCTGTAAAAAAAGATTAGATGTCTCTAGAGTCAAGACAGCTACACGATTTCTTTATTTACTTATTTAATTATTTACATAGCATAAAGTCTTATGGAATTTTACTATAGGGAAATGCAGCTGATTCATAAACTATTTTGTTTTGTAGCAAAGGGCCATAAGAACTATCTACAACCTAAAACCGAAAGAGTCTCTCAGAGAAAATACACATCCATAAAATTGTAAAGATACAATTGGCTGTCTCAACAATGTGAACTCTGACATGTCCCTACTCACATTGGAGTGTTGGCCCGCATTTTAATTAATCATAATGTCGAATGACCGAAACAAGTATATTAACTTGTGGGTCCTTTTGTTTCGTAATTGCATTCGGTCACCCATTATCATTCATTTACATTTGCTATTAACGTACATCGTGGTAACGCTGTTTTAAGCGTTGTTATAGAGATGCGGGGTCTTAGTTTCGAATCCCGCATGGAACTTTGTTTATATGAATGTTTGTCGATATGCGAGTTATATATGTGAAACGCGTCCATGATACAGAATAAAATCTATTGTGGTGGCATCGTTTTTAAAAGAAGGGTAAGAGAGACTTTATCCAATGGGATTTATTATATAGGTAAAAAGGCTAACGACGACTAATCCCTTCATCAGTCACCAAAACATGGCCGTTATGGTAACATGACATAACTTAAACTCTCACGCCTATCACACAGATCAGTAGGCAGAGAATACGGACTTCCATTTGTAACTATCTTGATACGCCTCTCCCACTTTTTTACACACTCGTCGGTTAAGGGTACTCTTAACTTGGCCCATATTCAATATATCGCCAATTCGGTTGACAAACTTCCATCTAGGCCGTCCCTTGCCGACTGTGCCACTCAATTCTGCAGCATAAATTTGCTTTGTCACTCTTTCCGCATTCATTCTTTCTACGTGTCCAAACCACTTATATGGTAATATGCAAAAAATGATTTTTATAGTTAGTGGATATCGCTAGATATTCGTCTTCAATTTCATCCATCTTCACGTTACGTCAGTATAACGTATACGAACTTTTTATTTATTAGAAGCCGAATGTAAGTCTTGTGTCATATTATAAAACAATAAAAACAAATAAATACACATTGCTTATCACAATTAAAAGGAATTCAATGACATCAGCTATGACTTCATTATGCATTTATAATCATAGTATATGATTCATAATACCGACTAAATTTTAGATCACAATGGTACCCATTCTTATATTTTATTTAAGAAGAAATGGTGTAAAAAGAACCTGAGAAGAACCAGCGAGGATCGCAGCGAGACTTTTTTTAAACATTTATTTACAATATAATATGTTGTTCAGTTAGATGTGAAAACATTTAGAAACAGCATGGTAGCGAACAACTCATTTCCAGGTGTGATAACAAATCATGTATTCTTTAATAATATAAAACATAAACATAAACACTTACGCCTGTCACCCAGAGGGATAGGCAGAGACTACGGACTTCCATTTGGCACGATCCTGACATACTTTTAATAGTATATTTACCGTTATACTGCCTGGTTAGTTTGGTAGTTGCAAAGGCGACTGCTGATCAGGGTCCGGGGTTCGAATCCGGGTCGGGGCTAAAAATTTAGATATTGGGTTTTTTGCCTAGAAATTCTTAGTAGCAACCCGAAATCAGAAACTATTAGTAAGTTTGTTTTTCACTTCAATTTAAAAGAAGAAAAACCTTATATTGTTTGCCAGATAAAGAAAGTATAATAAGAATAATTCTTTGCGCTTGTTGCTAAGAACAAGCTTAATTGGAAAAAAGATGTTTCGCATATCCCAAAAAGACAATGCACCATTGTATGAAACGCAAGGCCGTCCAGACGGATTCAAAAGCTTGAAGCAGTCACTACCACATGTGCAACAAATTTAACATTAATCAACATAACAATTTGGCCAAGAAGGCCGACTTATCTCGTCGAAGAAATTAGCACAAGGCAAAGCGGTGCATTACTGCAATTATAATCATTTAAACTTGTAATAAAAAAGCAGCATTGTGAGCTTTTTAAAAACGATTCATATATTTACAGTCCATAAACACATAGGTAACGTTGCAGGGAAAAAGCTTAAAGTAATCAAAACCGTGGTAGCTCAAGAGTGCTCCGCTAGAATAAAAATTCAGTGTGCCAGCAAACCGTCTTCGAATCTCGCCGGTACCACCGAAATTGTTACTTGCAGTTTTAAGTACTGATTCGTTATCTTCTCGGCGGTGAAGGAAAATTTCGTGAAGTAACTGTAATGTTCTAAGATATTTAAAGTATTTCGAGAATAATATTGGAAATTTACTAATTAGCAGAAGGCATTGCTGGTCCAAAACTCCCACAGGAATGCGCCGCCACCACTCGGTATATTATGATGGATTAGATTATGATAAATTTCGATACTATAGGATAGTACATATATTTACTTAACTCTGTATCAAATTCGCCTTAAAGATGTCGAAGAAAAAGAAAATGTTGAACTTAATACAAATGTTCAAAAAACGACAGTAGACTATTGGTAAGGGTGTAGAATGCAAACTCGGAACGTCGGGTTCGAATCCGCAATTCCACTACTGTCGTGAACAGCACTTTTACAAGCATTTCAAGGTTACTTAGAGTGGTTTAATGAATATTAGAAATGTTAATAGCATTACTAGTATTTTTTTTTAAATCAAAAAATAAATAAATAAACAGTTTAATACCAGTTAACACATAGACCTGCACAATTTTGACATTGTTGTAGAAAGGTAATGAAAGTAAACTTTGTTTAAGATAATTCACAGTTAAATATAAGTCGCTATGCAAAACAAACTGGAAATCACCGTAAAATAAACGGGTGCGGTAGTAGAATTTGGACGCGTCCCTTTGAAACAACTAAATTGGTATTGCAGTTGGTTTGAAGTTAAATCCGATTAACATCGGCACTAAATTACATAAACAGATACGACTATTGCGCTAGTGAAGTCATTTTATTATAATTAAACTTGCCGGGTGCACAGAATTAAATCTATGATATTATTTTAATTTACCCAAAATTTTGTACGTGGTAGAGTCAATTCATTCTTGCTACAACCATGATGCAGCATGGCTATATCATGATTTTTTTATATAGGAGAGGGGCAAACGAGCATGCGGCTCACCTGATGGTAAGTGACGACCGCCGTCCATGAACAACCGCTACACCAGGGGAATTGCAGATGCGATGCCGGCCTTATAAAAAGGAGTAGGCTCTTTTCTTGAAGGTCCCTAAGTCGTCGTCGACTGTGGCATGAATGGGTTGACTCGACCGGGGTAGGACCACACTCTTACAGAACACCAGCGCAAAATAGCAGCTAAACGCTGCAATGTTTCGTATTGTGAGTGTAGAGGACCGAAGAACCTTTTTAATGAAAACGAGGCATTCCTTCTTCGTCCTCAGGGGTGACAACGCATCTACATTTTGATTCATAATCGAGGATAAATGTAGTTGTCTACGGGGCACAGCATCCACTTACTATCAGGTGGACTGCGTGCTCGTTTATTACCCTTATTGTATAAAAAAAAATTAAAAAAAACTGGTGAATCTTATAAATCAAAGGGTTTCATTAAGTATCATTGTTAACTTCTATCATCATTATCGTTGTTATCATTACAACCCATCACAAGTTCACTGCTGAATATAGGCCTCCCCCAAGGCACGTCACAAAGCACGGTCCAGAATCACCTGCATGAATCGACTTCCTGCATCTTTATCCCATGTAGTAGGGAACCCTTCATATCGCTAATCGGTACGAGACTGCCACTCGAGTACATTTTCTCTATCAGTTGTCGGTTCTTCGAGTTGTATTGTCGGCCCATTGCCACTTCAGCTCACTGAACCTTTTGGCGATGTCAAATACTCTGGTTCTACTGTCTACGTCGGTACTCTAATATAAACTATTGATATTAATATCTATGGTGTGGCTATTTTTCTGTGTGATAGAGTCCGTTTGGGTTGATTACGGCAAATAGCGGTTAATACCAGGGAACGTCAGTTATAGCTTAAAAGATAAGAGAGCTAGTATAATGACGGGCTGTGTAATTAGAATTACATGTATTTTATTTTTGTCCTCAGGGGACACAATGCATCTGTTCTCTTCATTGTTTAAGTGATGATTAAACGAATAATATATATTTTGAAAAAATAATAAAGCACGATTTAAAATTAATACGTTTATTAAACTTGGCGGGCGGTTTGGCACCCACATTTTTAAATTTTTTATATTGTTATTAAGATGACGCTGCTCTCCATTTCCTGGTTTGTTTCCTTTTTTTGCCTCTTACGACACCCACGGAGGATTTTGGGTAGTGGATATTGTTACACCGTCACTACACGGTAGTTTTATAATGTTATTTATAAACATAATAAAAATAAATAAATATGTAACCATAAGATAATAAGTTACAGAATAATCTAAATTAAACTTTATTATTTAAGTAAAAATAAATTTGAACCAGAGTTAGCCTTACTGCAATTGACATAAAATAAAATGGTACTTAGTATAGCTACACTTACCTCTATATTACCTCTTAAAGCTAATGCGGAAGATAAAGTGGCAGCTGTAAAACCGGAAACATTGCATTGAACTAAGTGCAGATTTAGAAAATCTTTTAAAGGTATAACTTTAAACGGGCGTGAAATATTAGACGTTTTCTCTATTAAATATGATTGTATCGATGTTTTCAAAGAGCATCCTTTTGAAAAACTATATTAAACTTGGTGGTACTAGGTAGGACTACTTTACTGCATTCACTATTCGTTCCATATTCTTATCATATCTACAGCCTGCACCTATTTGCCCACCTGCGCCTGCTGAGCACACATCCTACATCAATAATCTCATCTACTTGCTTAACCAATTCCTCTGTCATTCTTTTTCACGTGTTATTTTGCTTTCTATCTTTTCAAAATCCATCACTTTTGATTTACTTGCGTTTACTTTCATTCCCCTTTCTTTTAAAGATGTATTCATTAAAGTTACCTGTATCAGCCCAGCGCTCAATTCAAACCACAAACCTGTTCACTCTCTCATAGGCATTTCACAAGTGTAAAAATGCACAGAAAATTTCTGGTTTTTGAACAAAAATACTCCGCAATCATGCGCAAAGAAACAAATTTGGTCGGTACATCCCATCTCTTTTCTAAATTCAGATTGCATAGCCCTTTCCGTCAGTTAATTTCATAACTCCTTCAATCAACACCTTAGCATACAGTTTTCGGGCTATTGAAGGTGATTTTACGGTAGTATTTACTTAATTTTTAATGCTGCTGTGTTTCCTATGGTAAGTGTAAAGAACCGGAAATACTTTTCACTGGAAACGAGGCATTCCATCTTAGTTCTGGCGGGCAACACATCTGCATTTTGAGTCTTAATGGAGGATAGATGTAGATGTCTATGGACCACAACATTTACTTACCATCAGGTGTACTGTGTGCTCGTTTGTCGCCCTTATTCTACAAAAAAAAGTAAAATATTATCTCCATCCACTCATAAGGGTCAAAAAATTTGATTTTAATATTAAGTAAATTTCTACAGAATCATAAGTCGGGGCTTTAATTATATTTATATAGCTCTATGTTTTAGCACTGACTTCTGAACCTATTATGTGGAAAATGGAAATAATTTCAATCATTTTTTGTTCTTTAAAGTTGCTTTTACTTCGTATTTTATTTTACTTCATAGACACATCATATTCTTACATCGTATCCTCGTCTGAATACTTTTAGCAGTAAAAAGTGTCTCCAATATTCTCATCACCCTCCATACGAAACATATCACCATTTTGCTGCTTTTATACCGACTTCCAACATGAGGAGGTACTCAATTCGACTGTATGTTTTTTTATGTGTGTTACCTCATAACTTTTTTCTGGGTGAACCGATTTCTTTTTTTATTTGAAAGTTGGTGCTTCACATGTGGTCCCATATAAATTTGATCAAGGTCTGACCAATAGTTTTTGAGTTATTCTTAATAATTTATAATATAATAAGTGGGTTGTACAAAATTTGGGTGGTCCATTCCCGGTCGAGTCAACCCAACTGTGCTACAGCCATAACTCACTGCGTCGTGGCTCTACCACGTATACTAGACTATTACTTGACTTGCTTTACTTTAGTATACCTGAATTTCCTTTATTATACATCAAATGTATAAGAAAGGAAATTAACAAAAGGAAATCATTAACAGTAATCAATTTCAGGTATTAACACCTGGAATTGATTACTGTTATATAAATAATTAAGCTGCTATTTCACGCTGGTGTTCTTTAAGAGAAAGACAGAGATCTTTTTTTTATAGCATAAGGGTGACAAACGAGCACACATTCCACCTGATAGTTTGTGAATGCTGTGGTCCATAGATATCTGTATCTATCCTCGATTACGAATCAAAATGCAAATGCGTCGTCAACCGTGAGGACTAAGATGAAATGCCTCGTTTCCAGTAATAAGTGTTTCCGGTTCTTTACACTTACCATACGAAATACAGCAGCGTTACGCTGGTATTCTGTGAAAGCGTGGTCCTTCCCCGGTCGAGCCGACCCATTCGTGCTACAACTATACCACTAATATAGCTGCAGCATGGCTCTACCACGTAAAAATCTAATCTTTCACCGGTCGAGCCGAGGCATTCGTGCTACATAAATCCATATTATTACTGCAGCGTAGCTCTACTACGCACAAAGATCTCTCATGTACGTATAAGGATCCAATTCAAATTCAAAATATTTATTGTATGTTAAATGTTATACACTATTTATGAATAAATTGCCAGCGTCTGTTTTTCAGTCTGAATACAATTTGTGAGTCTTTAAGGCAAGAGTGAATAGGCTTTTGTTACGTTAAAACTATACTTTTACCAGGGCTATTAGATTTACTAGGGCTTCGTCAACACTTACCACCAGGTGGAATTGTGGTTAAGCACTGGCTTATAATAATTTTCTCGTCGCTCACCATACGTAACCCAGCAGCATTATGCTGCAATTACACGCTGGTATTCTGTGCAAATATAGTCCTTCTTAAATGAATTATAGCACGCTATAGCTACGAGGGGTGATCCAAAAGTAATGATAATCGGTTACTTCAGGTCCGCATAAAAATCCAAAAAAAATATTTTTTGCTTGCTTATATACTCACTACGTCAGCCTAAAAAAATCATATAAATAGATCACGATTTCCGGAGATACATCATTTGAATACGAACTGTCAAAGAGATAACATCAACATGGAGAAAAACGAAATTAGAGCTGTCATCAAGTACCTCTGTTTGAAAAAAATGTCTTCAAAAGACATACACAGTGACTTAGTGGAAACATTGGGGGACTCTGCTCCTCCATATTCTACAGTTGCACGCTGGGCCAAGGAGTTTAAACTGGGCAGAACATCCACTGAAGATGAACATCGCGAAGGACGCCCATCCACGTCCCTCACTGAAGACAACGTGAAAAAAGTCGAAGATGTTGTGTTGGCAGATCGAAGAGTGACCATCAGGCATGCAGCTGAAGTCACAGGGATCCCATATGGCAGCGTTCAAAGAATCCTTGCGAACGAGTTGCATATGAAAAAGGTCTCTGCGCGTTGGGTACCCAGAATGATAACCGACGTTTGTTCCGTTTTGTGACTATGGACGAGACCTGGATCCACCATTTTGATCCTGAAACGAAACAACAATCGATGACTTGGAAGCGAGCCTCCTCACCGACGCCAAAGAAATTCAAAGTTTCAAGTTCGGCGGGAAAGGTTATGGCATCTGTTTTTTGGGACGCTCAAGGCATAATTATGGTAGAATATTTGGAAAAGGGAGCCACTATTACGGGCTCTTACTACGCAGACCAAATAAGAAGATTACGGGAGGCCATTAAGGAAAAAAGACGCGGCAAACTGCGAGCTGGAGTGCTGTTTCACCAAGACAACGCACCGGCTCACAAAGCCGCAGTTGCGTTTTGGGAGGGTCAAGACAAAGAATTTTTTTCAAAGGGAATCCTGGGTTTAGAAAAAAGATGGACTAAATGTATTGATTTGTTAGGAGACTATGTAGAAAAATAAATTATTATTTTAACTTTAATTACCGTGTTTTATTTTCATTATCATTACTTTTGGATCACCCCTTGTATATTACGGTTGTTGCACGAATGGGTCGGCTCGACCGGGGTAGGACCATGCTCACACAGAAAACCGGCGTGAAAAAAGCAGCTTAAAGCTGCTGTGTTTCGTATGATGAGTGTAGAGAACCGGAGCCCTATTTACTGGAAAGGAGACATTCCATCGTAGTAGGGTGACAACGCATCTGCATTTCGATTCTTAATTGAGGATAAATGTAAATGTCTATGGGCTACAGTATCCAATTACCATCAGATGGACTGTGTTACTTATCACTGAGAAAATTGCTAACGACATATTATATGTAGACCAAAAGACGAAAACCTCGTCACGGGTACGGAATTCTTAAAAATATACATGTATCAATGGACCATCTTAAAACCAATGTTGGAAATTTTGTTTTATGTTGCTAAAAATAAATCGGCATCATCGCTGACACGGGAGAGCGTCACGGAGAATCGACTTAGAGAGAAGCAGCTGCGCGTGAGATCCATACCCTATGACGGATCTAGTGGGAAAGGTCATGACCCACCAAACTAAATATTTCAAATTGTTAAATTTTAAATTGCCATGAAAGAATAGCGCGAGTAAAACTTTAAGTTTGACTTTAGATTCTCGTCTGCATGCCCTGAGCGTTGTTTTGTCATTGCAAAGCACCTATTCTTCAGCAATTATAAGGAATTAATGATATTTGTGGAACAAAACCCATTTTCACCCACATCACAATCGGAGAAAATCTCTGCGTCTACAGATTTCTTTCCAGACGCAATTAATTTAAGCCGAGTAAAGATTTGAAACACCTTAATTAAAAGAATAAGCAGTGAACCGTAACACCTGTCGGTGAATGTTCAAATTAAACCTACGGTTAATTAATTCAATTTAATTTACGATAGTAATTATGAATATAGTCCATCATCGTTACAATTTCGAAAAGTAATACGTTAGATTTTTTTTTGGTTTTATAAATTAAAATATAAATGCACATATATATAAAAATCATTATTCAAATTAGAGTTGGATTTTCATATTCGATAACAGAACAATTCATAATAATTAATTACAACGGTAGTAAAATATGCAAAAAAAAATTAATAAAGCGAAAAAATCACATTATTTTGTATTTAAAGATAGAGTTCGCCAGTTTTTAAAAATAAAAGTCAAGTGTTTCAACACGATTGTACATGACGTATAAAAGCACCTTTCGAATTAGGAGGATAATTAAAGGTTTTCAATTATCAAGAGCATAGCGATTATGTATTAAGTATTAAATTCATAAATTAATGTCGGATGGAGAGGCGTGGTAGCTTAGAATAGAAATTAATGAAAAAACCTAACGTAAATAAATACATCACCGTAGTCAGATTAAGTACATTTATTTTAACTACTGAACCTCTAATAAACATTGCATTGAAAGCTCCATTATTCCAGAGTTCTACATTATGGATATGAACAATTAGGCCTACTGCCCAGCTCCTACAACTGATAGCGGGATGATATATAATATTTATTCTACGACCTTTATGTAATACTATAGTGAAAGTCCCATATAAATCCATCCTCAGATTTTTGCGCATTCAGAAAGGCAGTCAACGCTTCCAATATTATAATTCAAATTTAAATAACTGCTTTAAAATTCATTCGCAAGATTTGACCCGAACAAACATAAATTACAAGTTAAATTAAAGCTTTTAAAAATATTCATATACAGAAATCCTCATCTTAGAGTTTTAAGTATATATAGATAGATGCTATATACATATATACTTTAATATTTATATATATATGTATATATAGATAGATGATGCATAATATGTGTACGTAAGTGCGCGTTCCTACAATTAGCAAATAAGTTGGCTTGGTTTTTCAGTCACTTTGATTGAATGCATCGCTCCGTGTTTCTTTCTTTGTTGATATGAAAAAAATCCAAGATGAAAGATTGAAACCGGCCTCTAAAAAGTTGAAATATTCACCGTTGAATAAAAGTAAGCACTTTTCCTAAACATCAATAAAATGGAAGCCCTTTAATATTTATATAGAACCTCAAAAAGACCGCTTTGTGGAAGCTTTCCTTAAATATTTCATGAAAAATTAATGGAAAACGATCTTGTTATAATTCTGAACAAAGTGTCTTACCGCATCAGTACGTTTTGAGTTATGATTGATCTTCTGAACTTCGGCTAAACTTATTTACATTTGCCTGAAATAAAACAAGTGGCGCCAGAAGGTTGAATTTAGGTTGTTTGGACCTACTACAGTTGCTACATAAACACATAGGTTCACGCCTGTAATCCTCGAGGGGATAGGCAGATTGCAAAGTCATAGTCATAGTCATAGTCATTTATTCCATAGAACTGTATTGGAAATGTATTGGAAATTTATTACATGGATAAATACTAACATTTACATGCAATTATCTTAAATAAAATTAGAATCGAATAAAATTTAAACATCATTTGACAAATTAATTAAATACTTTTCATGTCATAATAGATTAAAAATTATACAGTACATAAACAAGAAAAATTAACATTCATTAAGTTTATTTTTGTCATTTAGGTAATCGTCAAATGAGTAGTAGCTTTTTAATTAATAATGATTTTAATTTATTTCGATATTTGTGGTCGCAATAAATAGTTTTAAATGAGTTAGGCAAAGAATTAAATAGTCCAATGGCTTGATATTTAGTGCTGTGGCGTACAACATTCAATGTTGGTGTAATAGAAATTTTTTGAAAGAGTTGAGATTTAGAAAAAAAAATGGTATAAGGGGGCGTCCATTAATTACGTAAGGCGATTTTGGCGATTTTTCTACCCTACACCTTCCCCTTATGAGATGTCGTGAGATATGGCTCGACCCTCCCTCCAAAGTCACTGAGATTTTTCAAAATGCGTAAAAATGCGTAGTGTAAATAATAATATGTGCTTGGTTGCGTTGGGTTAATTTTTAAAAAAAACATAATTTGCTTAGTTATTTTTATATAATTTGTGGAATTCGCATAACCGCGAAAAATATTATTGTGTAAGATTTAGCCATATTTTACTTAATTTAAGCTTATTTTAAGCTGGTATTCTATGAGGGCGTGGGTTTCGATTTAAAATTGTAAAAGAAGCGATAGGTGGGCTGCTCCTCGTCTACACAATTACAAACCCAATATCCCATTAGTTGCCTTTTATCACATGTTAGTCTCATTCTTTTTTTTTTGTTTTAAGGCTCACATATATATGGGACCTATAAGCCCAGACCAACATGGAGCAGTATTGCTGTAATTGATGAAGAATAGGTGTACTTGTAGTTTTGTAAAATGAAGATCATTAACCTCGAAACGGTAGACTAGTACTACTTTCGCCGCCGGTTTAAAAATATAAACCCGACGAATAAAAATCAACAAATAAACATGGTTCTTAAGTGCAACATTTTTGGGCTCAAAATACAATGTCATAAAACTTTGATTCATTACGTGTGCGAATGCATGTGGCATAAGTCATAAAACTCAATATTTGGTAAGCGACATTGTCTACCACCATAGTTGTTTGGTTTCTAATTTCGCTTACAATGAGCTCACGGCTTAGGATCGGCCATTCAGACCGACAGACGCGTTGACTGACATACATCTTTATTGCAGGCATTAAAACCTATGTACTATACATCAATGGTTGCAGGTAGGTATTTTATTGCAATATTGAAAACGTATAGGAGAATATTGAAATATTTTATTGAATTAAAAAATTCGATACCTAAATTATAACTTTTAACAAAAGTAAAAACTGACTTCAAATTGCAGAAGTTATTTATTTGCCCTTTTTACCCCTTAGGGTGAAATTTTTTCTCCATATTTATATGGGACCACCCTTGAAGCTTATTTAATAAAATTTAATAAAAACAATCTGCCAAGATATCACGTAACATACATAAAAACACTCGAATTGAGAACCTCCTCCTTTTTGAAGTCGGTTAATAAAATTGAAGTGTCTGTCTGTAATATCGTATTAACTGAAGCTGTGGGGGTTATTTTCATGCCATTAAGACATGAATAACCATTAAAAAATTGTCTGTCTGTCTATCCGTCCGTGCTAATCTTTGGAATGGTTGAAGCGATTGTAATGAAACTTCACAAACAGATAGAATGCCAGGAGTGATCTAGGCTATATTTTATCCGAAAAACTTGGAGATTTAATATAAATTTTCTTTGATTATCTTAAATCTAAATAACGCCATTACTAGACCCTATCCAGCCGAAGTCAAGGTGGGTCGCTAGTTTTTAATAAAAAGTAAAAACCGACTTCAAAAACAGACAAAAAATTCCGCATGATAGCGGTCGGTGCCAAGACATAGTATACCGAAGAATTACGAGTAAATCCCAATTTCAGAAAGAATTATGTGAAAATTATATTTTTGTTTTTTGACGTTGGCTGTATTATTTCATCAAAAGTTCTATTATTTTACCCTATTGAGTAATTTAAGGAATATCACAAGCTCAACGTAACAACAAGAATGTGGTTTAAATAGGTAAATTAAAATCTTCATCTCCATTTTTTCCAACCAGGATGAAATTTTTCCTATTTTTTATGGTACCCCTGAAATATAACTTATTTAATATTTTTTATAGAATAACGGTGACAAACGGGCGCATAGTCCTGATGATAAGTTAATGGCCATAGACATCTACATCTATCCTCAATTACTAAGATGGAATTCCAGTAAAAAGTGTCTCCAATTCTCTACACTCACCACCATAGAACTACAGCAGCATTAAGTTGCTATTTCACACTGGTATTCTGAGAGAGGGTGGTTCTTCCCCGGTTGAACCGACCCATACGTGTTACAAAAAAATATAGCTGCAGCGTGGCTCTACCATGTATAAAATAATAAGAAAAAGAACGAACATAATCGAGTTCATTATCGCATTTCTTCCCGTGGGTGCCTATTACTGTATTCTGAGATTTTAGTGATATTAGATTTTTTGCTTTTACAGCTTCCGCCTTCCGCTTGCCGCGAGCCCTGAAGTAGACGCAGGGCTCGCAACCATCCAGGCAGCTGTAAACCGTAAGAAATTACTATGGGAAATGCCACCAGTCATCCCGTTTACCAGACGTAAAGTTTCCAAACCGGCGACGGGCAGCAGAGTCAAATGTGCGAGACGTCCAGTTCTGCGATCGTCAATCCGCCTGTCAAGCGTGACTAGTCAAATCCTTCCTGCAACGGGAGAAGCTCATGACCAGCATTAGGCTTTTCACGGGGTGATGATAATTAAAAAGAAGAAGATAAATAAATTCACACATATATGTCATATATGTATATATGACAACACTTCTAGAACTGTTTAATTTTTTGTTAGTGCTGAAACGTGGTAGCACGAATATGTCGACTCGACCGGTGATAAATGGTGAGTAATTCTATTCGTAATCTAGGATAGATGTAGGTGTCTCAAAGACACAGTTTCCACTTACCTAGAGTATGTGACCGAAAAACCAGACAAGTACGAGTAGGATTTGTGCCATGAGAGTGCGCCGTGAGGGTTTGGTATAAACTTAAATGTGTTGTTTTTGATAGTTTGTTCATCCCGGGAATAATAGGCATCTCGGAAATATATCAGAAAAGGTTAATTATTAAAAATAATAAAAAAGTGACAGTGGATGTTCGACTTGCTCTTTTGCTTACGCAATTAATCACGATCAGTAATAAAATAGCGCTATACATAGCTATACATTCAGTATAGAGCAATTACAGTTCGACCATACCGTAATTTGTCCCAGTGACAATCACACAGCAGTGTAACGTGTGGGACGTAATTACATACATGATAACACCAAAGTATGCAAACCAACAGCAACACTACCCATCTCATTGTCACACAGGGCAGCCTCTCTGCAACACCATCCATGCCTGCACCGGAAGAACCACCACAACGGACAGAACCACGAGCCTATCTTAGTAGACTATGTTAGTTTGTAGTCGCAAAAAATATTTTTAAATAGAAATTCAAATTTTATGTTACTTTATTAGTTAAACGTAGTTAATTCAATTATATTTGGTAAAGCTACGCGGCAGCTATATGGCTAGCATAATAATAATATCCTCCAGACTGAAGCTGGTCGGCTTGACCAGGGTTAGCACTACGCTATCACAGAATACCAGCGTGAAACAGCAGAATGATACCGCTGTGTTTCCATAGCGAATGTAGAGATGAAGAGACCTGAATGAGAGATGAAGAGAAGAATGTGGAGACCCTTTTATTGGTAACGAGGCATTCCATCTTAGTTCTCAGGAGTGACAACGCATCAGCAAATTGATTCCTTATTGATGATAGATTAATAGTTGAACTATATTCTCATTTATCACCGTTATTCAATGAATAAAAGATCATATAACGAGACAAATTATGTATAATATGGATGATCATTGAAAATAAAGATACCAGATTTCCAAACTATCCATTGACCTTAAAATGGCATCGTTCTCGGAACTATGTCGTTTTTAGTTGATTTAGTTTAAATTCCAATGAAACATACCTTGATTATTATTATTCATGTGTCGTAAGTAATAAAACATATCTAATTTGGACCCAAGACAGTTATAATCACAAAAGGTGACCTGTTTTGAACTTGATTAAATGTTACGTTGTTAGACATTAGACTCCATTGCATATTTAAGTGACGTATTGTATTAAAATACAGTTGAAAATTAATTAACTATGTGAAATTTGTAATTTTATATTAAAACGATAATATTAGACAGTAACAGTAGTACTGCTTCACATTATTACTAAAATTACTATCCAGTGAATATGAGCTCGATCGGTCAAATCGTTCACTAGTAATACGATCACTAACAGACGCACCGAAGATTACAATCTTTTAACCTTCTTTCTATCCTTTGATTGTTTACCATTATAAACATAACTGGAAAAGCTTGCTCCCAAAGATATTATGAAATGACTCTCCTGGCCTTTCAGAAAGTTTTCAAAATGGTTGTGATAAAATTTTCCAATTTCCCAGTAGACCAATGAATTAAATTGAAAAAGTTGGAGGTGTTTTTATAAGAAATAGTAATAACTTATTCTGTTGGATCAAATGAGAGAAGTTAAACTTAATTTAACGTTATTAATTATTAAGGAAGACATCACGACGACTATGCTTCTTAAATAAGATATGAATATAAATAAGGCTTCGGCTTCTAATCTACACTGATTACATTGATATAATAAATCAAATGCCAAAATGAAGCCAATCACGATTCTTGCCAAAGTTATACAATGCTATTGCATTATTTACAATATCTTTATTTAAGGCTTAAAGGACTTAAGCATTAAGAACATTGGCCCATAGCAATATAAGCCTTAAACTGAAAATATATAAAACAAAAACATGACTTAACACTATTTAGGGACTTTTCTTCTTTGGCGCGTCCCTGTATAAGCCATAAAATACCCCAGAGAGAGTCTCTTTAAGTTGTTGACACCCGGACGCTGCAAATTTGTAGAGATTGTATCTTCTATTATTATTTTTTTATAGAAGATGGGGCAAACGGGTATGCGGCTCATCTGATGGTAAGTGTCGACCGCCGCCAATGGACAACTAAAACACCAGGGGAATTGCAGCTGCGTTGCTAGCTTTTTAAAGAGGAGTAATCTCGTTTCTTGAAAGTCCTTTAGTCGTATCGGTTCGGAAAAATCGCCGGTGGTAAACAATTTCACAAAGAATTCGAGCGTCCACAAAGAAAACACCTATTAAATCGCACAATAGTGAACTGCCAAGGATCCAGATGATGTGGATGGTAACGTGAGGCGGCTGGAATTATACGAACAATTCCTCAGAGCACTCCACGAGGTAAATGCGATAGAAAATGCAAAGGTATGCTACATATCTTCACAGCGCCACTGAATCGAGCGGATCGGAGAGAACTCGCTCGTAAACGATTCGAGCCGTTCTGCGCTAGATGCGGTCAAGTGGGAGGAGCAGTATTCTATATGAGGCCGAACCTGTATCTTATAAAGTTGCAATTGGTGTGCCGGCATGAAATACTGTCCCGCTCTGCTGAGCACGCCATGCTTTTTAGAGGCCAAATTGGCCTCCTCTTTCTAATAACCAACTGCACGTCATTCGATATGTCAAAGCCGAGGATTCCGATGCTAGCTGAGGCAACGAGCAGAGTGCCCTAAAATTGAGAAGATACAACAAAGGATTGAACTGGACTAGATTTAATCACCCCCAATCCGAGACTTTGACACAAGTTTGGTCTGGTACTCGGTGACGTTTTCCGAGAAATATTGGCACGGCCGGTGTATAAAGCATCACCAGTGTTGTCATTCGCATAGCTATGAATGCTCTATGTGGTATTGACGTCTTCTCAAAATGTTCTTTTGTCCAAACAGAAGATTTAGAACTGTATGTTGGTGGACCCACGCTAGTTATAGACAGGTCTCGAACGAGGTCTTTTCTCAGTAAGAGTAAGGCCGTAAGCAATCATTATGCAGGTGACCACGGAAACAGATTTCGTATCCACATTATTTTGTTTTCGATCACAAGATGGTGCCGGATGTGAAGTTTTAAAAGAAGAGAAAATTCTGCAAACTTTTTCCTTGTTGTGAGATTAGCGTCGGTGGAGGAGCAGAGGGTTCAGTCAAGTGTTGAGGTAGTGATACAACGACAACTGACGTCGCTCTAGTTTCATTGTCATCAACTTGCTGACAGACGGTACAGGAGTCACAATCATCGATGAAATAATATGACTATTATTACGATTACCGCAGATGTTGCATTTATGTTGCGTAACGTAGTGACTTCCTTCCTCAGCTCTGTTGTGCCTTGTTCCGATTCTTCCAATTTAAGACGTATTCCCATGAATCTGGTCACGTCAACTTGACCAAACTTCACGCGAGGTAGCTTATTGTGGTCTCATTAAAAGTCCATCTCTGTGACATGTGGTGAGACGGATTTTGGTCGCGGATGAGTTTGCTAACACTTTCTACGCATTTTTCACGATCTCAAGCTCGATGAAGCAAGTCGTCTGTATCTACTCCAGAGGCACCTGGTCCATAACGTCCAAGTTTTGTTAAATAAAGGCCAGGAACTCGTGGCTACAATAGTAACAGAGCGTTTACACGTCATTTTGAATTATATTGGAGCAGTAGTATGCTTACGCCAAGAAAATGTTGTAGGTTCAGTATTAGAGCCTCCAAAGCAACCATTCATGGTGATCTATGAAGTAACTGCACTGACCGATAGGAAAATCGCGATGCTGGAGTTATACAGTTGCGCTTCCGTTTAGTATTTATCCATCCATTACAGCCTACAAAAGTCAACTGCTGAACATAGGTCTCCCCCAAAGGTGACCTCATGGGAGTATTTTGAATTAAACTACTTTTACGGATTATATCGCGTTTAATTAACTTATTTTATTAATTCCCGACGTTTCGGGTGCTTTACAGCACCCATGGTCACGGAGACTGAGGTGATTTACGTCCCAATGTCAAAGTTAATACGGAGTACCTTCAGCTTTTTAATTATTAATTTTGGTCCGATCTACGCAGAATGAACTAACTGTGTTTTGAAGTCTTGCAGTGGTATGCTTGGGTTTAGTTTTAATTTTATTAATTACAGGATCCCAAGCAGGTGGTAGTACCAGCCTCCTCTCTATTGAAATTAGGATGTTTTTAATTTCAATAGCCTCACGTATCATCCTTGGCAGGAATCGATGTTCTTTCGCGAGAATATGTGGTTTATCAAAGGGAGTATTTTGTCATAATCCTCCCCATGAGGTCATCTTTCACGCTTGACAAGCGGGTTGACGACGTGACGTGTTGACACTCCCTGAAAAATAAGACGGAATACCTTCTTTCTTAAAGAGGATATCTGGGCGGCGCGGCGTTTAGTCAATACTTTTTTTTTATAGGATAGGGTGACAAGCGAGCACACAGTCCACCTGATGGTAAGTGGTTGCTGTGACCCATAGACATCTACATTTATCCTCAATAAAGAATCAAAATGCAGATGCGTCGTCACCCGTGAGGACTAAGATGGAATGCCTCTTTTCCAAAAAAATCTCTACACTCACCATACGAAACACAGCAGTGTCAAGCTGCCATTTTACGCTGGTATTCTGTGAGGCGTGGTCCTTCCCGGTACCTCTCTACCACGTAAAAAAATACGTATACATACGTATTCTTCTGTTTTCTCCCTAGATAATGACACTAGAGCAAATACTTTTTCCAATACAATCTAATATCAATCTCTGCCATGTTTCTATGTTTTGTATTTTTCATAAATTAATTATTTTTAAAACAAGGAACTTTAAAATATTATTAAAACTATCAACAAATTTAACAAGCATAAAAGTAAATCTCTCTCTTCGTTGTCTAGCTCGGTCGTTCGACTACAACTACAGCGATACATCAATGGATCGGTAAAAACCTATACTTTAATTATTTTGCAGCCCCGATATCCTCTTAAAATTGTATGCCTAGAGTATTCGTCCAACCATCACTTAAGCTTGTTTGTCGCTGATTAAATGCTTGCAATTCAGATTTTATGTTAGAAAGAGGAAAAATAGTAATAATTTGCACACCCCAAAACATATTATATTAGGTCCTTATGAAATTTTGTCGAACTTGCCACTTTGATCTCAAATATTTAGCGTTTGGTTAGGAACACTAAATACAAATTTGTTTCAAATTTAGGCTTGTGTATTTGTGTTTGGAAATTAGTTTTCGCGCCATTTTGTTTTTCTTTGACATCGTTCTATTCACAATATGGAAAACTTAAAATATCGCTCATCACAATTGTGAGAACCGGCCGAATTCTGCCAGTTGACTCAAAAAAAGGTACTGGTAAGTGTCTGGTACAAGCTATTACACTACAACTTCCAAAGATCTGGCCAGACGATTACAGCTGATCTTTATTGTCAACAATTGCCAACTGTGATGGAAAAGCTAGCCGTTAAACAACCGAGACTGGTCAATGGCTCTAGCTCACTGCTCCTTCAGGACAACGCTAGACCACACACTGCACAACAGACGGTCGCTAAATTAGAGTAGCTGCGATTGGAATGCCTCCGACATCTACCATACTCCCCAGACCTTGCTCTAATAAAAGTAAAGTTACAGCCTATATACGTCCCACTGCTGGGCACAGGCCTCCTCTCATTTCTGAGAGGGTTTTAGGGCTCCTTGCCCGCCGCTCCATGTCCGCCGCGCTGCCCCAATGCGTGTTGGCGAACTTCACATGTCTTCGAAATATTTTTTTTTTGATTTCTCAGACATGCAGGTTTCCCTCACGATGTTTTCCTTCACCGCCGAGCACGTGGTAAATCAGCACTTAAAATTGCAATTAACAATTTCATTGGTACCGTCGGGGATCGAACCCGGGTTGCTCGCGTACTGTGAAACTTACAGCGAGCGCTTACCATCTGAGCTACCACGGCACTAATAATTACCAAGTTTTCCGGAATTTTTCCTCTAATTTGTATTTATATATATTATTTGTTATTGCTCTAATAGATTACCAAGTTTTCCGTAATTTTTCCGAACCAGTGGTGAATAAAAAATGACTTTCAATAAGTATTATGTAATAATCTATATTGAATAAAAATTATTCTATTCTATTCTAATGGCAGTACTAAGATCATTCTTGTCACTTAAATGATTATTACCTCGTTTGTTATTGAAATAGTTCAAAAAAGTTAAATTAATCTCTTTAATTGTTGGATTAATTTATGGACCACCTCAAAGGTATCCTAAACCAACGAGCATTTATGCGTAGGTGTATGGATGTAAAGCGAAAGAGATATGTCAAGGTCATACCAAATGGAAGTCCATAGTCTCTGTCTACTCTTGTACCTCTGTATATTTCATACATACAGCGGTACAAGGGTAGACAAAGACCTTATATTAACTTATTTATAATTTATTTACACGCTTACAATAATTAAATCTTTTAGCTCACCACCCCCAACAACAGCGTACAAGCACACACATATCAACCCTTAATGGAAGCAAACCAGATTAGTATTCTGAACACGTTTTCTCACTTGAGCACACACCAGTACATGCATTATATACGGCCTTAAATTATATTTCAACACGTGGAAACGGTTTTCGATGACTAAAGTTTGCTTTAGCTCCTTTAATATCGTAAATATTGGAAATAACAACTGCTGTACGATTAAATCATTAAAAGTGATATTACATACTAAATTATATGAAAGTCCAAATATAGATTACTATTGTAAGTCTATGTTGGAGGACAAAAATAATTGAAAAATATAAAAAAAATTCAAATCCAGTCTTTATCAACTAACGCCCACCGCTATATTTAATGTACACACGTAATTTTTATATATAAAAATTACGTGTCACATTGTTCGTCAGCGATGTACGAGTACTCCTAAACTACTGAACTAATTTTAATGAAATTTTGTAAATATGTATTGCTTGCTCCAACTTGAGAGATAGGATAGTTTTTATCCCGGTAAGTAATCCTCAATATTTTTCATTGCGAATTTAAGGATTTTTATAGAACAAGGGGTCGTTGGAAAGGGCAGGACAACGTTTGCCTGGCCAGCTAATGTATCTATAAATCATTATAAAATTTGAAATGAAAAATTAATAAAGTGTTTATTTTTAATATTAACAAACGTTGTAATACTTACTCAAATAAAAAACAATAAGGAATAGGTATTTAAATGTTCGAGATTATTTTTTCGTTAGCACGCAGAGAAACTCCAAGCATAGCCAGCGATGCAGGACCACTTTTCATATCCATATGTCATTACTGGCAATGGGTACTATTTGTACCCTCACTCTGGTTTTCAAGTTTTGAATAATAATAATTTTGAGGAATATTGAGAAAATTTAAGTTTTGAGGATTTTCTTCTGTATCATTTAATAATAGTAATACAGAAGAAAATCTGTCGTAATGCCCAGCCGAGGCTCTCGGTCGAAGTTGGACTTACTTAGTTGAAAAATTTGTCCTAGTTATAATTACTCGTCAAAACTTCAAGCGTATTCCCAATAATTTTCTGATGATGACGATGATATCATTTTTTATTTGTTCTGTGATTTCATTACAGTATTAACTGGGAACTAATGACTTACTATTATTGCAAGAACTATATGAATGTTGAACTTCCGTATATAAATATAAACAGTCATATAAGTTAATTGGAAAACATCTGCTGACTTCCAAAGTAATTGGTGCAATATATTCTGCAGCCGACAAATAACAATGTCCGAACCAACAGTTTCGCTTAATTGTTTTTAAGGAATTTATATTATTACTACTTGGTGGAAACGGTAGTACTTTGAATTTTAAATAGCTTTTTGTGGATCCACTTTCATCACAAAGCATCTGCATAAATAAAAACCTAGAAAATGAAAACTTAGGTTATATTTCACGTGACAAATAAATAATTATTCTTTTTACAAGCTTTTATTTAACTTGTAATGTAACTATGTTTGTTCGGGTGGAATCTTGCAACTCAATTTTCAAGCAGATATCTTCAACCTATTGAGCTGAAATTTTGCATACACGTTAAGTTTGGATGACAATGCATAGTTAGCTATATGACGTCATTCTAAATCCAACATGGCGGAACACCCAAGATGGCGGACTAGTTATTTTTAATGCATTCCTACAATATGGGTATCAAATGAAAGGGCTTGCTGAGTATAACTCGAAAAATAAAGTGAAGTCACTCTAAATCCTACAACATGGGTATCAAATGAAGGGACTTGCTGAGAATACGAATGCGAGTTAAAAAATAAGATGGCGATCATAAACTCCGTTGCTCCAATCCGTCTGAAATTTTGGTGTACTGGGGTTTTTGGAGTCCTCGATTATGATATTGAGGTCGAATTGTTCGAGTCTGTAGCATCGGTTGGTAAACTTTGACTGCCCAAAGGTCTGGTGAATGGTGCCATTGGACATATTACAGAAATCATATGGCCCTGCTTCCGGAGAACACAAATCTATGATACTGACATACCATCCGCCCGTATAGACTTTGGTAAAGACGAAATTCATCTCATTCAACCCAAGACTGCAATTTCTAGCAAAATATAGTCACGACACTGCAGAAAGAAGAATGCTGCCAATTATATTATGTTGGGCTTGCACAGTACACAAAATGCAGGGTAGTACTGTCGACCATGCCGTTGTATACTTAGGCTCGAAGCTCTTCGCTGCTGGTCAAGCATTCTTAAGTAGGGTAAAATAATTAGAAGGTCTCCTTATTGAAGAGCTAGACTAATCGAAATTAACCGACAAATGACCTTGCAACAATGATGCGTTGAATGAGATGAACAGACTGAGAAACCTGTCCAGCGATAACTAAAAAGTAAAAATAAATTAAAAGTAAAAAAACTTTTTTCAAAACAAGCTTTTATTTAAATGCGCTAACTAACATTCTAGTCGTTATCTCAACTTGTGATATTCCGTAACTCATTAAAAAGGTCATAAAATTAGCTTTAAATGCAAAGTAAAAGCCGATTTTAAAGAAATAAAAAATAATAAAATAATTTCTTCTTAATAGCTTCTGAAGTCGGACCTTATTAAAGAAGTAAAGTATCTACTTCAGAAGCTTATTTTATCAGTCTGTAATAGTGCACTGCTGGACATGGGCCTCTGCCGTTGTAAGGATGGTTTGCTTTAACAGTCACGCTTGGCAGGCGGATTGGCGACCGCAGAACCAGATGTCTCTCAAATTTAAACGTAGATATATAATATACAATAGGCCTGCATTTATTTAGCAACTTATACTCATACAGTTTTGATACAGAAAATAAATTTTTGCATGTGGAGCCAGGCTGCAGCTATATTATGGTTGTAGCATGAATGGGTTGGCTCGACCAGGGTAGGACTACGCTCTCACAGAATACCAGTGTAAAGTAGCAACTGAATGCTGTTGTGTTTCGTATGGTGAGTGTAGAGAACCGGTGACTCTTTTTACTGGAAACGAGGCATTCCATCTTAGTTCTCAGGGTGACAACGTATCCGCATTTTGATTCTTAATTGAGTATAAATGTAGATAACTATGGGCCGGAGCATCCACTTACCATCAGGTGAACTGTGTGCTCGTTTGGCACCCTTATTGTATAAAAAACATAGAAACACCAAAAATAAAAATCAATAAGAGAACACAGAGATAAAATATTATAATTGCATGAGTGACGTGATGCTGGAAAGGGCACTGACTCAACATAATGCTATGGTTTATGATGTTGAGTATTTGACGCTGATTTTTTCATCTGATTAACAAAATATTTTATTTTTCATAGTCATCTCTTACGACACGTGACGAAATGACATAATAGATTCTCTTACACTGCCATCACAAATTGATTACAAATGAATAATATTTTTTTTAAATAAGCTTCCTTCCTTTTTCTTAAGTCGTTGATAGTTCGTGACTTATGAAATGTATGTATAGAGTCAATATGGATGGATGGACGGATGAACTGACGGATTAGAGTACGCAGAACCAAACTTGCAATACATTGCATTGTCCGATTAGCGCTGCTTCCCGTCTCCGGTCTGAGGACTCTAATCCTGGTTAAATACAAAATGGTTATCGCACGGCCCATATCAAAACAAATGCCACCCCACACACGGCTTGCTGTCAACTTATGTTAATATTTTTATTTCAACGAAATGTTAATTAAAAACATTAACCAATTAAGATTATGTACTTTCTCATGTCAATGAAACCAGTGAACTAAATTAATGATTAGGAATAATTAAAGACGGCATAAGATGCAACTGTAACACACGCGATCCAAACATTACATGCTGAATAGGGAAATTAAAATGCAACACGCATACTTACCTAGTATTATCTAGTAAATATAATGACGACCATTTGGCTTCTAGATGGCAGGTCTTTGTTGCTGAACCCCAGCATTGATATTCTGTCGGTTCGCTTGTCAAAAATACAAGTGCAGTCACCAAACATAAGTATGGAAAACATCACAACTTGTTCTTAAAAGAAGAAGAGAGTTATATTTACGTAGTAATATATGTAAGGTGCAGCTGGTCAGTTACAATTTTATCTCGCATCATATTTTAGCCGATCTGAAAAAGGAGGAGGTACTCAATTCGACTGCATGTTCTTTTGACTGCGATATCTTCGTCAATTGCGGACCAATTTTAATGATTACTTTTATTATATACTTCGGGGGTGGTCCCAAATAAATTTGGAGAAACATTCCATCAAATTGGAGAAGTAGAGTTGAGGTTAAAAAATCTAAAACAATTATTAACATAAATATTACAAGTATCATTCTAGCCCATCACACATGTCCAATGTTGAGCAAAGGCTTCAGGCTGAAAACGTCACAGAGCATAGTTTTTAGTCACCTGCATTCCTCATCATCAATCTCCACGACTTACCGCTTCATTCCATATATGAGGTTGCCATGCAAGAAGCTTTATTCCGTATCGGTTCTTCGAGATATATGTTCAGCACAGTGCCCCTTCCGTTTACTAACTCGATGAGCTAATGTAGTTACTCTTGATCAACTTCGGATACCTTCATGAGGGATTCTGTTATGTGGAAAAATTCTGAACATAGCCTTCTCTAGCTGACTAATGCTAAAGCTAACTAATATTATACGAGATAGAGCTATATTATGGTTGTAGCACGAATGGGTCGGCTCGACCAGGGAAGGATCACGCTCTCATAGAATACCAGCGTGAAATAGCAGCTAAATGCTGCTGTGTTTCGTATGGTGAGTGTAAAGAACCGGAGACCTTTTTTAGTGGAAACGAGGCATTGCATCGTAGTCCTCAAGGGTGACACCGTATCTGCATTTTTATTTTAATCGAAGATAAATCTACGAGCCACAACATCCACTTACCATCAGGTGAATTGTGTGCCCGTTTGTCACCCCCATTCTATAAAAAATATATTTGTTGGCAACATTTAAAAATTCTTTGGCGACAATTGGCGACAATCTCTATTCTGTGCGACTGTTTGACAAATTGGCAGTAGAAACGTAAACAATATTTTTTTATTTAATTGGATTTAACGTTATTATAACAAATATTATACACAAATTTTAGCTTTCTGCACTCTTTCTCCATATAAACTTTAACTATGCCAAATCTCACACTCCTCCGTGCGCGCAATGTGCTTAAAAAGAGGTATAAATATTTTCTTTTTACGTATTAATATATATAGATATTCTAGATATGTTTCCGCCACTTGACACTGGCTAATTTACATTAGATTTTCACAATTTCCAAAGTATGCTATACGAAATTAGGAGGGGTTATCACGTAAGGATTTCGTAAAGCCGAAATGCTCAGCTTGCAAATACGGTGCCAAATCCAATCCACAAGTCATGACGAGAGAGTGTAACACAGTAATAAATTTATAGTTGACGCTAGTGGAACAGACTCTTCATTCATCGGGGAATTGTTAACGTGCATAGATACGAAGAAAATTAAGGCTGATAAATTCTATTTAATATGTTGGGAACTTACATTTTATAAGAAGATCGAAGTTCTCGGGTCTCCATTTTTCGTCACTTACCATACGAAACGGAGCAAAAATAATGCTGCTATTTTGCGATGTTATTCTGTGAGGGCTATAGTTTCCACGAATAAGCCGACAACGTGGTTTTATACGTGGTAGAGCCATGCTACAGCTACATCAATAGTCAGTCTGAGCGAGATTAGAATGGCTCTCCAGCACCTTAAAACGGCAAGGCCCAGGCGAGGATAGAATTACAGCGGAGCTTCTGAAAGCGGGTGGAAAACCGGTACTTGAAGTCCTTCAGAAGCTCTTTAATTCCGTCCTCCATGGTGGCATTACACCGGAGGCGTGGAGCAGAAGTGCGGAGGTCTTGTTCTTCAAGAAGGCGACAACGCTCTCTTGAAGAACTACAGACCAATTTCCTTCTGAGCCGCGCCTACTTGCTGTTTTCGAGTCATTACGAATCGTCTCACATGCAGACTCGACGACTTCCAGCATACATACCCTTCGGCAAATTGTACAGAAAACCGACGAGTACAATCTGCCACTTTGCCTTGCGTATGTGGACTATGAGAAAGCCTTTGATTCCGTCGAAATTTGGGCGGTGCTGCAGTCCCTTCAGCGGTGCCAAGTGGACTGTCGGTATATCGAGGTGCTGAAGTGTTTGTACAGTAGGGCTACGATGGCTATCCGAGTACAGAACCAGAGTACAAAAACTATCCAACTGCAGAGAGGTGTAAGACAGGGTGACGTTATATCCCCGAAACTCTTCACCGCTGCATTGGAAGAGGTTTTCAAGCTACTGGACTGGAAAGGATACGGTATTAACATCAAGGGCGAGTACATCACTCACCTTCGATTTGCCGACTATATAGTCCTTATGGCAGAATCGCTGGAGGACCTAAGCACTATGCTCAATGACCTCAATAGTGTCTCCCAACGGATAGGTCTCAAGATGAACATGATCAAAACAAAATCATGTTTAATGTCCATGTCACACCTATGCCGGTAGTTGTTGGGAGCACTAAGCTCGAAGTTGTTGACGAATATGTTTACCTGGGACAAATAGTCCGACTAGGTAAGTCCAACTTCGACCGAGAGGTCAATCGACGGATTCAACTCGGCTGGGCAGCGTTCGGGAGATTACGACCCATCTTCTCGTCAGGCATACCTCAAACCCTCAAAACTAAATTGTTTAACCAGTGCGTGTTGCCAGTGATGACATACGGAACTGAGACGTGGTCCTTCACTGCTGGCCGTATGAGGAAGCTCAAGGTCGCTCAGCGAGCTATGGAGAGGGCTATGCTCAGGGTTTCTCTGCGTGATAAACTTAGAAATGAGGATATCCGCAGTAGAACCAGAGTAACCGACATAGCCCAAAGGATTAGTAAGCTGAAGTGGCAATGGGCCGGCCATATAGCTCGAAGAACCGACAACCGATGGAGAAGAAAGGTTCTCGAGTGGCAGCCTCGTACCGGCAGGCGAAGTGTAGGGCGTCCCCCCACTAGATGGAGTGACGACCTGATAAGACATGCAGGAAGTCAATGGATGCAGGTGGCTCGGGACCGTGCTTTGTGGCATTCCGTGGGGGAGGCCTATGTTCAGCAGTGGACTTGTGAAGGGCTGTAATGATGATGATGATGATTCTGTGAGGGCTATAGTTTCCACGAATAAGCCGACAACGTGGTTTTATACGTGGTAGAGCCATGCTACAGCTATATCAATAGTTTAGTTGTAGCATGAATGGGTCGGCTCGACCGGGGAAGGACCACGCTCACAGAATACCAGCGTAAAATAGCAGCTTAATGCTGATTTGTTTCGTTTGGTGAGTGTGGAGAACCGGAGACCCTTTTTACTGGAAAAGAGGCATTCCAACTTAGTCCACACGGCTGACAACGCATCTGCATTTTATTCGCAAACGAGGATAGATGTAGATGTCTATGGGTCACAGCAACCACTTACCATCAGGTGGACTGTGTGCTCGCTTATCATCCTTATCCTATAAAAAAACCTCATTTGTCCTGCAGTCAAAAATGCTTCAGGTGTTATTGAACAATTATAATGTAACGATTAAATAATTAGTTGTAGAATACTTAGTGGGTAGAGTAGGTAAGTAAGGTAGGATAGGTTATCAATAAACTTTATATTTAATTGTTGTTGTAGTTTAATTAGCTTTTTTAATAGAATCCCACTTCCCTGTTATATAATTATTCGACACACGATTACCTAAATAAGGATATAATATTATAATTGTATAAATATCATCAATGCTATTTATGTGTTTATTATTATTCGCGTATTGCAACATAATAATTTGATATTATTCTAAAGAATTCAAAAATCAAATATTTTTACACCAGAAATGGTAAAATATGTTCGGTTACATCACCATATTGATTACAACTTCTTTGTACCATATTTGAACAAATAAACTTATTACTGCATATTCAAATACATATTATATTAAATATTCTTTTATTTTTCAATTTTATTCTATCTTAACCTTAGCCATGTCGGACTCGCAATTACCCATGGTGTTCCACCTTTGCCGCATATTGGTAGCAGGGCCACGGGATCGCTTTCGCGCACATGCGCGGCCCTACCGGCGCCGGACACCCCATGGCAGCCGCTCCTCGGGAGAGGACAACTCCTCCCCCTTCTCACCAGAGAGAGGTAAGGCGCACCAGAACACTAGGCGCTACTGACGTACCCTTCACACCTTTTATTGGGAACGAGGCATTCCATATTAGTCCTCAGGGGAGACTACGCATCTGCATTTTGATTCATAATCGATGATAGTAGTGAATCGAGATAGAAGATAGTAGATGTCTATGTGCCACAGCATCCACTTACCATCAAGTGGACTGTGTGCTCGTTTGTCACCCTTATCCTATAAAAAAGAAACACTAGGCGCGCCTTTCACCGCGGCCTCTAAATCCACCTGCGCGGCGGGCCCCCCAGAGCCCGATACGCGGAGGCAGACCATGGGGATAGGAAAGTCGAGCACTTGGAAGCACCAGCCTTTCTGAACCCAACGGTGGATCCGGTCTATCGCTCCGCCGCCAACCATGTTTCAGCCGCGGAGGATAGGGAAAGCGGTGCCTCGCAACACCGACACTCCTCTCCCCACGCGGCTCTACCACCACCGCAGAGTCACGGGAGATAGAGCGAGTGGCGCATCACCATACCAACACTCCTCTTCCTCCGCGACACCAACTTGGCTGCAGCGGAAAGGGGGAGAAGACTCTTCTCCCACCAATGTCCACCAACGCGCATCCGCAGTGAACTAGGGAAGCTCACTCGAAGCGGCCACCTCAGGCCGGCCCTACACCTCGGGTCAGCCAAGTGGATATCTCTTTCTTCACCGTTGGCGACCAACCCACGTCTACTAAACCCCCCGCCACGACAAGACGGAAACTCGTTCGGAGGGGATTCTATCCTAACCTACCATACCTTATCTTATCCTATCCCACCCTGACCTCTCTTATTCTATTCTATGCTATTCTATTCTGTACTTTTCAACAACTGCAGCGTGGCTCTTTTACCTAATAGATATTACATATCTTATTCTACGGCTACTGTAGCCAAAAATACTCGTAGGTCTGTTTGAAAATGAAAAAAATTAATTGGCTTAAAACTTAATATCCTGATTTGCATGTAACTGGAATCACCGGAAAAGGGTGTTTTATTTGAAACTAAATTAAAGTTTAGCTTTTGTTAATTATAGTAACTATAAAGAGATATTATGCTTAGTCACCTTGCTTGCCCTCTCCTTCCTTTCCGACATTTTTGCTGGCGATTAAGATTTAATTGTTCCTTGTCGCATCTTATATTTTATTCCAAAATTTTACTTTTTAACCATATCAGAGAGATAAATATTGAAACAAAATTAACTTATTACAATATTTTTTTAATAAATATTCTGATGATTTATCTTATGTGAACTAATTTATCTTTACATAAACTAAATTTAAAAGCTATCAGCACAGAATAACTACGCTTCAGAATGCTCTAATTTAGTTGCAACTGGAGCGTCGTATTCGGGTCAACGTGTGCGAGCTGCAGTATTAATTATGCGCGTACCTGCATTTACTAAAGCCGATAACTGAATTTGAAATCAGAATTCAGAGGAGGATATATGTGCAGTGAAACTGTTAATAAATCCCCTGCATTAGAATGCATTACAATGACAAACCTGTTATTAAGTAATAGTCATAATTTAATAATAGATTAGAAATGGGCATATAAAACGTTTTTTAACATTTGTGGATGTATAATTTAAACAAGGTAGAGCCACGATGCTGTATTATGGCTGCAGAACGAATGAGTCGACACGACCGGAGTTCCTATCCCGGTCTATCCTCGCTTAATTGAAAGCGTGGTCCTTCTACGCACGTAGAAAACCGCAGACATTTTTTACTGATAAGTTGGTAATAAGACATTCTATCGTAGTGCTCAGGGATGAATGCTTCATTTTCTATATCTTCATTTTGATAATTAATCGAGGTTAGGTGTAGATGTCTATAGGGCACAGCATTAAATTTCCATCGTTATGTAGAGGGAGTGATTGATGGATTGGGCGTGTTGTGGCGGCTTAAGAAAACCCATCACTCATTTTCTTTCCTTCTGTGTCGTAAAAGGCGAATATAAGAAATGCCAGAAAAATTTGATGGCTTCTGTTGTATCGCGGTTTAACCATCTCGTTTATCATGGGTGTAAAATACCCAGTCAGAATAATGCGGAGTGAAACTCATCGTGCGGAAAGGACAGAAAAAATAAAACCTTAGCAGATAAGGGCTAGCAGCCATGGCAGCTTCTTTACGTGGTATAGCCATGCTGCAGATATATTATGGTTGTAGCACGAATGGGTTGGCTCTGTGGAATCACTAAGCTCTCAAAGAATACCAGCGTGTAATAGCAGCTTAATGCTGCTGTGTTTCGTATGGTGAGTGTAGAGAACCGGATACCCTTTTTACTTGAAACGAAGCATTCCATCTTAGTCATCAAGGGTGACAACGCATGTGCATTTTGATTCTAAATTCTAGGATAGATGTAGATTTCTATGAGCCACAGCATCTACTATATTACTATTAGGTAGACTGTGTGCTTGTTTGTTACCCTTATTCTAGAAAAATCTAATTTATTAATAAAGTATACTGAGCATAACATTAATTCAAAGAAAGTTTACTTTTTTATTAATGATAAACTCTTTAGATAATGAATATCCTTCGTTATTAAATTTGAATCTTCAACTTAAGCTGCTAGATTGTTTCAAAATTTTACTAAAGCTTATTGAGTTTCTGGGTTCACAGAGTTTGAATTGTTGCGGTCGAGAAAGTAGAGCATGTTTGAATCAAAATTAAGCTTCAACTGTAATCCTATTAGTAAAGTTACTGAACAAAGCGCACGTGTATTGTTATGACACTTGTGTAATTATTATAGTTGGACTCAAAGTCTCTATTAAATACCAGTGGTTTGCTTAACCTAAATGGGGAGTTTATTATTTTTATCATTTTAACCATTCACAAGTCAACGGTGAAAATAGGCTTCTTCCATATCCTCCATAAATCAATCATATGCCAGGGGCTGTCATCATCTGATAGTGCGTCACAAATTGTTTTTCTAATTAATATACCTGAACACATAACTTAACATCTCCTAAGTTGAAAGGATTTCTATTATTCGAAACAGATAAATATAAAGAATAAAATAATAGAAATATAAACAGGGGATTTTGCCACTCATTCATCAGAATGGCAAAATACCCCCTATGAGGCAATCTATGGGGGAGGTCTATGTTCAACAGTGGACTTATAGGCTGTAGTAGAATGAATGAATAATTAAATTACAATGTCTATACCCTGAACTCGATTGAAACGTTACGCACTCTGAACACAAAAGACCGCAGTTATGTTTTAACGTTAATATCTTCTGATATGCTCATTGTTTCATCTTTTGTGTAAATCGATGAGCCAGTAGTAGAGATGATCGATATTAGAAAAACATCGATGTTGACATCGACGTTCAATTCAAAAATATCGATGTACGATAAATATCGAGAGGAAAATATTGATGTCCGAAAACATCGATGTTTTAGGTGGTAAAATAACCAATCTAGCATTATTTTATTTATTAAATGTATTATAAAAAAAATGCAATTGATATAAAAAACATGCGTGAGTGTCGTGGAACACTCGGTTGGAACGAAGTTCCTTTCGTAGTATATTATTATTGATAAACGTATTATATTATTGATTAACAAATACAAACAAATGAATTACTAGCGTCTATTAAAATGAAGCGTCATTTAAAATAATATTTCTTTCATGGCAAGATAAGAAAAAGTGCGAGGAGATGGATATCATTCCATCTCGCTTCCTTATAGCCGCCAAGGCCATCTACACTACGTCAGAAGGGGTCATGACGGAATAATGTTACACTTTTTCTCGCCTAGCCCCCATCCGCCAAATTCGTACCGTACGATAAGGAACTTCGTTCCAACATTCGTTCGTAACATTCTCAGTATTTTATGGTACACTGCAAATAAGTGACTTTCTTAGATGATTTTCTTCTAATCTGTTCCTTTGTTGATACAGATGTTGACCAGCTTTTGAAAAAAGTCTTTCCGAAGCTGTTGAAGTCGCTGTGCAGCACAAATGTTTAATGGCTACTTTCTTCAACTTTGGATAGGTGGATCCTAAGACTTGTCAATAGTGAAAGTAATGGATCCTAATGGCCTAGAATATATCGATGTTATTCTCGTAACATCGATGTCTTGATATTATCGAGGACTTAACATCGATGCTTCCCGCTAAACATCGATGTTTATTTACCAACCTATCGATATCCCTAGCCAGAAGACACTCTCAAACATGCGGATATGCATTGTTAATTTTTCCAAACTGGTTTATAGTTAATAAATTTGATAATTAACGTAATTACTTATAATATTTTAGTTGCTATGAACGAATAGCACTTGTTTATTTTAGTACTATTCAATATAGATATGTTGATATGTTCAGACAAAACACAAAACAAATCAAACTATTTATATTATATTGCCTAGAAATATTTTTCTACCTAGATATTTTTAAGAAATACCAATATATCTATTCTATTAGTATTATTACCTTCTGCTTTTTTTTCCATCAGCCTGTAAAGGTCTACTTCTATTTATTGTATATTATACATACATGTACATATCTATTATACAGGGTTATTTTGCAATAACTGGCCAAATTTGCTGAGAAGGTTCAGAATAAGTAATATAGGCAAATATAGAAAAAAACTTTTTATCTTTTAAATTCAAAATGCGTGGTTATGCATTATTTTAAGTGATTTTACTGCGCACGGCTCACGCACACATTTATAAGGGTCGATCGGTAGGCAAAAACGTTGTTGCCCATAAATCACATTCAATTTAGGATAATTTCAAATAAAAGCAGAAGCCTTATTTACTTGTATTTTCAAAAACTGCAATAACGGTATATCATTATTTATATATTTGAACTTAAGTTTAAAATTTGGCTACTCTTTGAAAAATAACCATGTATTGTATATTATAATATTTATTTTATATATTAACAATATAGATATGTATATGTATGTATAATATACAATAAGTAGGCTTCATGGACATGGGCATCTTTTGCTTTAGGGAGGATTTGCCTTACGTCATTCCTGGCAGACGGATGACGATCGCAGTATCACTTTCCAGCACTTTTGGCGCTGCTACCAGTCGCCGATCAGGTATTTTATGCCTGCCGTAAGCGAGATAGTTACAACGTCATCTATCTGAAGCCATAAGACTTTTCCCATAGTCGCCACGATACCCACGGGATGAAATGAAGGAAGTAACTCTCAATCTTAATATTCTCTTACGCTGCCTCAACATGGTAAAAATTTGTCACTATCTACCATTTCCGAATAAATAACATAAGCCAGGGGATAAAATTTCCTAATGTGAGCAAACCAAGTTCGTTCCCCGCCGGCACCGATGTAATTGTTAATTGCAATTTTAAGTGCTGATTTATCCTCTCAGAAATGAGAAGAGCTGTGCCCAGCTGTGAGACATGTGTAACCTAGACGCTGTGCGTTAATTTACTTTTACTAGGACGTGTGTGTCCGGTTCACGACAGTCGTCGTAAACGGACACAAACTTACTTATCAGATTTCGGCTGATGTCAATTAGTGAGACAAATTAATTTTTATAACATATGTTACTTCTTTAACACAACACTATTCTAACTGCTTTCACATTATAATTATAATGTAATAATAATTATGACCTCCAGAGCAATTTTCGATCACGACCGCAAGTCTCAACGGAGACTAGTCACGATCGTGTGTGCAAGTACAGGTGCACTCTCTTTTCCCACACTCTCATAGCTTAATGGGACAAAATTCCAACTCCACCGGAGGGAGACCTGGCGCAGGACCAATGGCTTTACGTGCTTCCTGGAGTAAGAATGTTGTACGTTAAATATCGCCAACATTCTGACTCTGGGCTGCTATTAAGAATTTCTTGACAGAAAAATTGTTTTTAATATAATTGATATTGGCCTGACTCGAGATTTGAACCCCAGGCCTTATGATCAGCAGTCTAGACTAACGAAGCAGTAAAATAATACGCAAATGTGATGAAAAAAGTTCACATTATATTTGCATGATTAGAATTAAAAATATTTGCACACAAAACAAGTAAAACATTAATTTATGAGACTGTCAGTGTGTAAATGAAAACAAAACAAACGTTAGCAGGAAAAAATAAATAAATGACAAAGACAGACTGCATTTCAGTAAAGTACGAAAGGAATGCAAAACGATCGTGTTTCGAGGAACAGTACTGAAAAAACAGCGGACGGTTTAACGCGACATGTGCACAACGATTATACTCAGCGACCATGAAAGAGTGAAGCTAGCTTTGCAACAAGAATTCGTTTTATTTTTAAAACCCTCATATTATTATGTTTAAAAATTAAAAAGAAAGAAATAATTATATTTTAGCCGTCCCCAGAACTAGTCTCATTTTGAGAATAAGGACCGAGTTAGAGCGCTTTCATACTAGACGATAATCCGACATCAGTAATATCAACAGTTTCAAACTGACAGTATACCGTTTTGTGGGATCGACAGGCTAATTACACAACATAATGCTGAGACACTATGTTGGTGGTAGGTGCCGTAAATGTAATGTCATTGTCAACGATTTCAGTGACAGTAACATTTCAGCTTGATAAGCGTTTAGTAGGAATCGTTGATTTTGAGCCGGTGTTGTTACCAGCCAAAGTGATACCGCCCTTTGACGGGTCAGCCACGCAGTAGTTACGAGCGTACGGTGCTGCTGGGCTGCAGGATAAGTTCCTTCACTAACTTATATTTGTGTGGCTTACAAACAAACTGTTGTGTATTGTTTGTAAACCACACAAACGATCTTTGTCCACGTTTAATTTATGTAAAACTTAATCATGATACACAAAAGGAAAGGTCATATTGCGGGGATAGCGTTTAGAAGCACAAGTCTGAAAAAACTCATTTGATATCGGTATCAGGGGGATGAATATTTTTTAAATAAAGGAGACAAGCAAACACGTTAAATAGTTACATATTATAGAATTTCAAGACCCAATGTAAAAAAAAATCATGACTTCATGTTAAGTTAGTGCTTAGATTTATCAGCGGGGTTAGCCAAATTAACTTTCTACAATCTTTAATACTGATAGAAAACTATAAAAAGGTATATGATCAAGTTGATATAGTATAATTTGTCATTCCCATTTGATAGTTTTCTCTTTGCGGTAACGATTTCACAAAGTCGACTTGGCTGTCCCCACTGTTCTTTTATAAAAATTGCATATTCAATGGCCACTCACATATTTTATAAAAATGGAATTGAAATTTAAGCCCGAATTTAATCCGTTTGAAATGTAATACCATTTCGACAAAAGATATAAAAGAAAATTATTGCAGATAGGTGAATTCTAAATTAATTTTCATAAACTTATTATAATAGTATGAAAATGGGAATATGTAAACTTTCAAATCAAATCAAAAATATTTATTGCATGACTACAGGCTAAATTAAATAAGATCTTACGAATATGTTATGTACATTTGTGATCCATAGTCTACCTATTTCAGGTGTACAATAATTAGTCTTAAATATATTTATAAAAATAATCAATATATTTAATAAGTATATATAGATTAAATAAATAATGTCATCATAATTTTTTATGAAATTATTATTACAATATATGATGTCAGTTTTCTATACTAAAAATACCTAACTTACGGATTTACCTTTTTTATTATAATTTTGTTTTAGTATTCAATAATTTGTTTGAATTATTTAATTAATAAATCTAACCACCAAATATAACATTACTTTATTTAATCTTTGTTGTCTATAAATTCTTGTAAGCTGTAGAATCATTTATCTTATAACCGCGTGTTCAGTACCTTTTTAAATTTTATGTCGTTCATATTTTTAAAAGAGTCAGGAATATTATTGTAAGTTTTAATGGCATTACAGTTAATGCTTTTAGTGTATTGTACTGTTTTCGGAAAAAAATAAACGAATGAGCCTCTCCTAGGGAGGATTTGTCTTAATTACGCTTGTAGGCGCTTTGACGGTCGCAGACGTCTTGCATCTTTGACGCTTGTGCCCATCGCTGGTATGAGAACCTGAGACCCTTTTTACTGTCCCTGTGTGGGGGATGACAATGCGTCTGCATTTTGATTTTTAACCACGGATAGATGTAGATGTCTATGGGTCACACCAGCATCCAATTACCAGACGTGAGCTCGTGTGTCGCCCATTTTTATAAAAAAAATATGTGAACAATACTTGCACCCTTGCACGCGGTTCACTATACTGCCGAACTAGACTCTGACGTCCGAATGCCAAACTGACAATAAAAAGCTTTATTTCAAAGCAAGAGTGACTAGGAATAAATAATAATGTTACGCTAAGAAAGTGCCATGTGCGATATACCATCTAGGGCGTCATCATCATTTGCCACAACGTGGGATTGTACCGAGTAGTCAAGCACTAGTTTATAGTATGAAAAAAACAGCGATTGTATCGCCGAGTAAATCGATTGTAGAGATTTCTTATGTTAACGCGAATACTAAAGATAGAATAAAACTAATTTTTTATGAGTTTTATAGCGTTTAATTTAATTATATTAATATTTTTATAATAGTACCGTGTAGTGGCGGTGTAAGAATATCCACTACCCTATATCATCCATATATATAAATGGGCAGCAGCATCTTCTTAATAACGACTAAAAATAAAAAACTGCGTTGCCAACCCGCTTGCCAAGCGTTGCAACTATGGCAGGTATCCCCGCTACAAGACAGTCTATGGGGGAGACCTACGTTCAGCTGTGGTCTTTAATAGGCTGTAATGGTAACGGTAAGAGTAGACTAATGGCACAGAGTGCAGACCGCGAACTCAAAGATCGTGGGTTCGTATCTGCCATCCGACTACTGTCGTGAATCACTCCTAACAAGGCATTTTAAGGTTAGGAGTGGCTTAAGGGAATATTAGTAATGCTAATAGCATTTTTTTAAATCTTTATATTCCCGACGTTTCGAGTGCTTTGTGGTCACGGGGGTAGGGGACTGAGGCGTTTATCGTCCTGATGTCATAGTTAATCCTGGGTACGTATAAAAATTAATTGCAACGCTATAAAACTCGTAAAAATTAGATTCTTTCAAGATTGAAGAGTTGTTCGAAAGCTTGAAAACTGAAGGTGACTTTGTCTTTGAATTATATATGAGTGTATGCGTTACACCTCTCGTATTTTACGACAAGATACTGTTTGAGTTGACTGCTATGATATGTGTGATATAAAAACCAGGCATAGTAAGTAACCTCCATTGAATACAAATGAAGTTCATGAACGAAAGGTATGTAAAAAATTACGCTAAAATAAATTTTTCACATTTTTCTTCTTTATTATCGGTCTGAAAAAATCTACTCAAGAAGTTTCCATTGCAGGTGGATTCACCATCATGATTACGATAAAAGAAAGTCGTTATCCACTGTTTCTTTTTACAAAATGCTCTTGTTACAGAATATTAACATTTATTCATCATAATCATCATTACAGCCATCGGCCTCCCCCAAGGAATGCCACAATGCACGGTCCTGAGCCACTTGCATCCATCGACTTCCTGCATCTAGTGGGGGGCAAGCCCACACTTTGCCTACCGGTATGAGGCTGCCACTCGAGAACCTTTCTGTCCCATCGGTTGTCGGTTCTTCGAGCTATATGGCCGGACCATTGTCACTTCAACTTACTTATCCATTGGGCTATGTCGGTTACTTTGGTTCTACTACGGATATCCTCATTTCTAAGATTATCACACAGAAAAAACCCGGGCATAGCCCTCTTCATAGTTCGCTGAGCGAGCTTGAGCTTTCTCATACGGTGAAGGACCACGTCTCAGATCCATAAGTCATCACTGGCAACTCTTGATGTCGTCAATGGCAACATTTATTGTTCCAACAAATTGAATATCTTTCAATAATATTTTCAACTAAATGCTTCACAGACATCATTTAGTAAATTATAGTTACATTTGTGTTGTTTCAGTGGTAGGTATATAAAAATAGTAGGAAAAGAGGAAGGAAACTACTGCAGACTAAACGCCGCAATAACTTACAAGAGGCACTTAAATCGTCAAGTGAATGTGGAGTGTTCGGGGCAGCCCTCGCGTTCTCAAGTGTCCATTTATCAAAACTGGTAAAGGCTCCGAGAGTCGTTTAAGATTATATGATGCGTTCGAATAAAATAATTGTGATTTCAAGCGTTGAATTATCAGCGTTGTGAGTAAGGTATTATAGAAAGTTAGTACATTTAATGATATTCACAAGTAATTCAGACAGCCTGTCAAAGTCCACTACTGAACATAGGTCTCCGATTGACACTATGGGTAGATATTTGCCTCACTTGGTAACCGTGGTTACTATTTTGAGTTATTATCAGGAATCTGCTCATCTCCTGTTGCAGTTTTCCTTTATAAAGGTAAACATATAAAGAAAAGAAGGAATCTACTCATCTCCTGTAATAACTCCAAATTCTCCTAAAAAAATTCTGATAATAACTAAAAACCATAAAGGAAAACTGCAACAGGAGATGATCAGATTCCTGATAACAACTCAAACCCATAAAGGAAAACTGCAACAGGAGATGAGCAGATTCCTTAAAATAACTCAAAACCATAAAGGAAAACTGCAACAGGAGATGAGCAGATTCCTGATAATAACTCAAAATCATAAAGGAAAAATGCAACAGGAGATGAGCTGATTCCTGATAATAAATCAAAACCATAAAGGAAAACTGCAATAGGAGATGAGCAGATTCCTGATAATAACTCAAAACCATAAAGGAAAACTGCAACAGAAGATGAGCAGATTCCTGATAAAAACTCAAAACCATAAAGGAAAACTGCAACAGGAGATGAGCAGATACCTGAAAATAACTTAAAATAGTAACTACAGTTAACAAGCGAGGCAAATATCGAGGTAGTGGATAAGAGGTGTTTTACGATACTCGCGGGATTATATTAAGAAGTAGTAGATTTTCTTACTCTTCCACTAGCCACTACACCGCGAGAATTTAACGTAATAGTTTGTACAGCAATCTCTACATAGTTTAAAACAAAGTCGCTTCCCGCCGTCTGTACGCTTAGATCTTTTAAACTACGCAAGGAATTTTGATGCGGTTTTCATCAATGATCAGAATAATTAAAGTGGAAAGTTTATTTGTATAATAAATGCATATTATATATTAAATAATTCTTCTGTCCGTGTGTATGTGACTGAACTCCTAAACGGCTGGACCGATTTTGATGAAATTTTGTGTGTGATTAAATTGATAAGAGAATGGTTTCGATTTACAATTGAACCTGGTAGGTGACATTGTTGACGAGATCCAGAAATCGACGGAGCGAAGCCGGGGCGGATCGCTAGTAAACAACAAATAGTAGGATTTTTGTAGAATAATGGCGACAAACAACCGCAAAGTCCACCTGATGATAAGTGGATTCTGTGCCATAGAAACATTGGCCATATAAACCTATTCGTACATCTATCCTTGATTAAGAATCAAAATATATATGCAGTGTCACCCCCGAAGACTAAGAATGGACTGGAATGCCTTGTTACCAGTAAAATGGGTCTCCGGTTCTATACACTAATCCTCCGAAGCAGAGCTGCTATTTTACGCTGATATTCTGTGAGAGCGTAGTCCTTCCCCTATCGAGCCAACCCATTCGTAATGCAACCTTAAAATAGCTGCAGTACGATTGAAAAGCTTGATACTTTGTAACTCCAAATTTTAAGTTTCTCATCTTATATATGTATATATGCATAATATTTCCATGCTAGATAACTTAAGCCCTAGCTATTCGAAATGACCTAATTTACTCACAAAACCGTCGAATTCGGGTCAAAGTCTAATGACCCAGTTCTAATAGTGAGAATACCTGCATATTCTTGACCTCTCTTCTGTTGAAAGTTAGAATTATACGGTACACATACGGCATTTACTATATCTTAACATCATTTTAACAAAAATGTACATATATAAGGATTTGGGATATATTTTAAACTCCTTTTTTTTTCAATACTCCAAGAATGTATAATTCCCACAACCTAATTTTCAAAGTAGAAGGTATCTTAAAAAACTAAAATTGGTAAAATCTTCTATAGTATTTGTATATTATTAAAATATAAATAAAACTAAAATACAATGTATTTTTATATATATCCCAGAAGATTTTTACTGACATTAATGACAACGATAAAGCGGGGGGATTAACTTATATTCCAAAAGACGCTCCCTAAAATAAGATTTTTTCGGCCGAAACTTTTGCATTTGGACCAAAACAGATCATATATCCTTTGGTATAGACGCATTTATAGTACAAACAGCAGCCCACAAAGGCTATCTGTAAATGAATATTTAACGAATATATATTAAAGACCACTAACAACCCGCTTGTCTATTCGAGATGAATATTTCTGGGGGAAAATAATCCGCAGAAGGACAAGATCCGCAGAAAAAAAATCCGCAGAAGAACAAGAGTAGGTAATTGATTTAGTCCAACAGACCAGTAAGCTGAAATGATATTGTGCCAGCCATATAGCTTGCATAACCGACAACCGATGACAAAGAAATGTTCTCGAGTGACAGGTTCGTACTGACAAGCGCAGTGCTAGGTGATGGGGGTCTAGATGGAATGACGACCTGATGAAGCACGCAGGTAGTCGATGGATGAAAGTGGCCCAGGACCGCACTTTTTGGCAGTCTATCGAGGAAGCCTAGAGCAGTGGACTTGTGATTGGGCTGTAGTTATAGCGGTATAATAGTATAATTACATAACATAACATAAATACTCACGCCTGTCACCCAGCGGTGTAGGCAGAGACTATGGCAATCCATTTCGCACGATCCTGACACACCTCTCTCGCCTCCTCCACATCCATATACCTACGCATACACGTTTGTCGGTTAAGAATACTCTTAATTTGGCGCATTTTCAATATATCGCCAATTTGGTCGATAAACTTTCACCTAGAGCGTCCCTTCCCGACTCTGCCATTCACCTCTGCCACATAATTTGCTTTGCCACTCTTTCCTCGTTCATTCTTTCTACATGACCAAACCACCGAAGCATTCCTTTCTTAATCCAGGTCACAACATCATCTTGCAAACCACAAGCTTCTCTTATCACACAATTTCTCACTGTCATTCAGATTCTGGGTAATTACAATTATCAAAATTAGTCAAAAAAGCCGTTAGCCGCGGTGGCGGAAGAGAATTCATTATCCCGTCTGTGTCGTAAGTCGTAATAGGCAACTAAGGGAAAACCACAGATTTACTAGTTGGTGTGACTTTACTACCTAGGAGTTTGTCTGCGTAGGTACCACCCTTTTACCTATTTCTGCCCCCCAATTGCAGTGCTTGCACTGATGTGTTCCAGTTTGAAATGTATAGAGAGCCAGTATTATTAGAGGTAAAAATCTTTCTTGTGTGATGGTGGTCTTCTTTGTTTGTTGGCGGCAGGTGCCCGTGAGATAAAGTATGTAAGCAGTTACTGTCTGAAAAAATTGAAATACCTAAGGATCTCCGATATATAACGGTATACCATCTCATATATGATAGATGTGTTACCCAGACCGGCGACGGTGAGTAGTCACTATCAGGTGGACAGTAAATTCATTTGTCATATCAGATTTTTTTTTAAATAGAAATATCTAGGGATCTCCGATATATGACGGTATAGCATCTTATATATGACAGATGTAAATTATCCAAGCCGGTGACGGTGAGCAGCGTTAAAATGCGAGACGTCTGATACGAGAACAGATATGAATCAGCGCTACCGTAGCACGTGAGTAAATAAATCGAAGCACTCATGTGTCCGTGTGCCAACGCGCTAGTAGAAGTGGCGCGCGTGTTCTGTGCATATAACGCCTGTCCATTCGCCTGCCAACGTAAACCTTCCTACAATGCGAAAGGCCAATGTTTAGGATTCCATTCCATTCTATTACAGCCTATAATAGTTCACTGCTGAACATAGGCCTTCCCTATAGATTGCCCCATAGATTTTGCTTGCGGATTTGCAAGCGGGTTAGCAACCGCAGTTTTTTTTATAGTTTTGCGTTGTTATCAAGAAGATTTTGCTGCCCATCTCCTGTTGCAGTTTACCTTCACCGACAGTCACGTAACGAAATGGATTAATGGATATTCTTACATCGCCACTACACGGTTCGTTGTTTAGGATTGGACTGGACTTAGCTAATAGAGAAGAAGGCACAAAGTAGAACTTATAGTACTGGCATTCCAAACAACACTCATTTTTGTGTAGCTGACAAATATGGTGATAAATTTCTATATCATATAATTCTAATTAACTGTTATATTTTTAATGTGATGGTTAGTGAAGAGAACCGGAGACTCTTTCTACTAGTAATCCTGGACGGACAAAGAATCTGCATTTTAATCGAAGATAGATATGTGTAGGTGTTTATGAGTTGAGCATACAATTAAAATCAGATAGAATGAATGCTTGCTTACAAACTTTACGTACTTGTTTAAAAAAATTAACTGACAGAAGAACTACTATAACTGGTAATAAAAGCTAATTCCCATGTGAATACAGTTTGTATTAGTAAAGTTACTTGGGGAATTTTGATAGAGTATACTGAAATTAGATACGCGCAGAATAAACTGAAGCCGAACTAAATTTGAGCGTGTTTGAATCAAAATTAAGTTTCAAATGTAATCCGATTATTAAAGTTACTGAGCAAGCCGTGTATAATCTGGTTATTACAGTGGCGTTATATTATAATTACTGGAAACTCGCCTAGGCTTCGAACGGGTGTGATCCTCTAGCGGCTTAATCGCAAAACGCCATCGTTTCTCTATTAACCTTACATAAAATATTCATGTCTTGTACACAAAAACCAATCTAAAGGATGTCATTAAGACTTAAGCGAGATGGATGGAAATGGAAGATGGAGTGATGACCTGGTAATACATGCAGGAAGTCGATGGATGCAGGTGGCTCAGGACCGGATAGAGGAGGATTTTGTCCCCTCCCGAACGGGTTCCCGCCTTGTCGTGGCGGGGGGAGGGGGGGGGCTTAGTAGCCGTGGCTTGGTCACCCACGGTGAACAAAGAAGAACCCACTTGGCTGGCCCGAGACGTAGGGCTAGCCCGAGGTGGTCACTCCGAGTGGGCTTGGCGAGCCCATTTTGAATGTGTGTTGGTGGGCTGCGGCGAGAGGGGTGTACTCTCCCCCTACCGCTGCAGCCGAGGTGGAGTTGCGGGGGAGGAATGTTGGTATGGTGATGCATAATTCGCCCTATCTTCTATGGCTATGGCGGGGCCTTGTGCGCCTTACCTGAGAAGGAAAATGGGGAGAAGTCCTCCCCCGAGGAGAGGCTGCTATGGGGCGGCCGGCGCTGGTAGGGCTGCGGATGTGTGCGAAAGCGTTCCCGTAGCCCTGCCAATATGCGGCGAAGGTGGAACACCATGGCGTTTTAGTCGGTGCGAGTCCGATGTAACCCGTCCTTGCCCCCGCGAGGCGGGTATGCATTATTACCCATGAAAATAAAGCTCAAGGCCGTGCTTTATGGCATTCCTTGGGGGAGGCCTATGTTCAGCAGTGGACTTGTGAAGGGCTGTACTGAATGAATGAATGAATGAATTAAGCGAGATTAGCCAAGTTAACTTTTCACGACCGTTAACGCTTAGGTATATAAGCTATATTTTTATAATATATTAAATATTTTTAACCTTTGATTCATAAGTTCAAGGTATCGTAAGAAGCGACAGCGGGATTCAAAACAGGAGATGGGCAGCAGCGTCTTCCTAATAAGGACTAAAAATAAAAAAAACAAATATCCCCCCTATGAGACATTCTATGGGGGAGGCGTATGTTCAGCAGTGGACTTTAATAGGCTGTAACGTTAACGGTAACGGTTGCCAACCCACCTGCCAAGCGTCACAACTTCAGCAAATATCTATCAGGAAATATCACCCTATTAGACAATCTATGAGAGAGGCCTACGTTCAGCAATGGACTTTTGACAGACTGTAAAGGTAAGTTCAAGGTAGCACCTAGAATTTCGTCTTAATAGCTACATAAAAATCTTCATCCCCCACTCTTCAACCCTATATAGAACCACTCCTCAAGTAAAACCCGAGAAATCGCTAACGAATATAGTACCTTCTCTTTTTGGAACTCGGTTAATTATGAATGAAATCAACGTTAAGTCACGTCACTTAGCGTTCATGTCATTTTCATTCGTTTTTATATTTTCTGTTTGCGATAACGATTGTAGCAAGTTAATTTGACTAACCCCGTAGGATAGTTAGCTCGTTTGTGATTTTAATATTCAATAAATAAAGGTACACCTACACAAGTATGTTACAATGCCAAAAGTGTGCACTGCGCATACACACATACGTAAGCACTTTAAACCCAATTTTACAAATTTTATTACCGCATATTACGATTACTCCATTTAACTGTTCCAGATCGTACTTCGAACGGCAAACCGAATAGTTCGTCCTATAACGTATCATATTAAAAAAAAAACAGTTCTATACGGTCGCATATCTAGCATTAATAAGCGTCTTTAGTATGCCCATAAGAATGAGGCTACGAATAGAAAGCATTAAATTAGGCAAATCATCAGTAAATATAAGAAGAGGTTCGAATGAGAATAATGGTACCTTGGAGTAAAATATTGAGAAATATTAGGTATGTTGACGTACGTTGTTAGGTACGTTTTTTATGAAATAAGTGAACGTTATTTTTTTCTATATTTTTTATTGCTATTAATCAAAGTAATCACCCATGCAATCGATGCATATATATATATATATATATATATATATATATATATATATATATATATATATATATATATATATAAGATAGATTTAAAAATTTTGCTTGTCTGTCTGTCCGGGCTAATCTTCGGAATGGCAGAACCGATTGTAATGCACCAACAAAACTATTGAAGTACTATTATTATATAACTATTGGGTCTTGCGCCTTCGAGTCACAGACCAGCACCGCAACCCGATGGGTTCGGACAACGAGGTTGTGTCTGAAGATGGTATTAAGGAGATGTCATAAAAACGCTCCAAACCTGCCTAACTACCAACATCTTTAAAAAAAAAGGTATACAAAATCCCCGTCCCTAACACTAAAACGTTTTTTGCTAGTCACCTACCACGTTTTCTACATCAGATACCATAACATCAGAAACTTCAACACCTCACAGGTCTGTCACCATATTAGAAAGTGGCTAATGACGTTAACATATGAGAAACTGAAGATCTAGTAAAACGCCACAGGAAAATTTGTTTTTCTTTTTCGTTAGACTGTGTACAATTATTTATCCCTCTCACAGAATACCAGCGTAAAATAGCAGCTTAACGTTGCTGTGTTTCGTGTGGTGAGTGTAGGGAACCGGAGACCCTTTTTACTGGAAACGAGGCATTCCAGCTTAGACCTCACGGGTGACAACGCATCTGCATTTTGATTCGTAATCGAGGATGTCTATGGGCCACAGCAATCACTTACCATCAGGTGGACTGTATGCTCGTTTGTCACCCAAAATTAAATCTAAATAAAACCACGTTCCAGGCGAAGTCGGGGTGGGTAACTAGCAGAAATAATCATTGGTATGTAATACAAAGATTTATTAATAATTGTAATTTAAATTCATGACAAACAGAGACGGCATTGCAGACACTAAAATGTCTGGGTTGTTTCGAGGTTAGAATAATATTACATTTTAAACAGTCCCTGAACTATCAAGCAAAAGGAAAGATGTGTCATACATTTTTATATATTGTTTCGCTCATAAAACCGTTGGTACTAAACTGAACAATAGAAAAGGCATAATAGGCATGAATAAAGTCAATATCAAGTCTAACTATATTTTTATTATTAGCTGGCATTGCTCTCTATTGATTCGAAAAGTTTCATCACCATCAGTTCAGCCACGATGAATAAATAGGCCGGACAGAGAGACAAACCGACAAAAATTTTAAAAAATTAATTTAATTTAATTATTAACGTAAATTAGCATGCAAATAACCCCCTGACCTTGATAGAAGCTAGCTATTTCGATATTACAAACAGACACCTCAATTTTATTTATATTATGTACAGGTAAAAACTGAGTAAGGTCTATTATAGACATTCTCGTTACGGATTTTATCCCGCGGAGAAGAGATCGAAAGTGTCACTAGCGCAAAATAATAAAACCATAACAATTCATAAAACAACGTTTATTTACCAATGTTAAATAATTGCTATAAACTTTTTAATTGAGCAAAAACAATAACTTTCTAGACTCAGCGGAGTTATAAATCGCAAAGTTGTATCACATTCACATCATTAAAAGTTGACTCAGTATGCTGCCCGTTCCGCCTGTCCGTAAGTTGAGTCAATCCGATTATTAAAACCATGAGCAAAAAAATTAATCCCAAAAAATTCTCATGTATGATTCTATTGAAAGGTCTTGCTCCTATTTTTATCAGTGTTCAAAACACGACAAGGTTCTATATTCGACGCATATTTTTCAAGGTCATCGTCATTGTGATCGTCATCGTCGTCGTCATCGTCATCGTCATAGTCAAGGTCATTGTCATGGCCATCGTCATCGGCAAGGTCATCGTCATGGTCATCGTATTGTCATCGTCATCGTCATGGTCAAGTTGAACTGAAGTTATAAAACGTACGAAAAACGTATATCGCAACGTATTTTTTTGCAGTCTTTACCGGCAATTGTGAGTTAGATAGCGACAGTGTGCGAGCGAGAGGTGAATAGAGGCGACGCCATTTTCAACCCCATTCTTTAACCGCACGGATATTCGATTCGTTGGTTTGGATGTTTACCCGTACGGGTACGCAATATAATATGTATACTGTAGCATAATCTGCGCAATTATATATAATATATAATTGCAATTTATATGTCTCCATATCACCAAAATATGTGCCATAACACAGGAGAAAGTCCTTTTTACATGGAGAAATACGTTCAGGAGAAAGTCGTAGTGTAGCGGTAACGTTCATTAAAAAAAAAAACTAAGTCCTTTTCTATAAACTGCTATTCATATCTTGATAACAGTAAGTAGTTACGTTAAAATATTTTAAATTATGAGAAAAGCAAGAAGATTATTTTATCGCTCTTTTATTGTTGTAAGTAACTCATTTATTTAAAATTTTATTCATGTAGTAAGTGTTGGAGTTTTATTCAATAAATAAAGATATATCCTGATCTATTTGGTTCGTTGGTTGTGCAGTTGCAGGTGTTTACATAATTAAAACTGCAGCACGTTCGTCTGACCTAAATACGTCATCGCAGTTTCTAATAAATTAAAGCTTTAGCATAGTCGGTAAGTAATCCTACACGCTATGTAAGCAATTCTTCAATGTATAATGTATATAATATGTAATTGGTTTCTCGGATACGGTTCTAATGATTTGTATAAAATTTTGTATTTAGGTAATGTTTTACTTCCCAAGTTTATCTAAATATAAGTTTCATCGCCAAGATATTTTTTCTAACGCCAAGCAAAGCTCGGATGCCTAGGTAGCCGTGTAATTGCGACGCAAGAATAGAATAGAACTGAATAAAATAATTTTTTATTCGATAATAATAGATTTCAAAAAGAGGGTAAAATGTCCTAAAGTCTGCACATTAAGCATTCTGTTTCTTATTGTAAATGGTTTCATAATCTTAATTTTTTAAAAGTTAGAATGATGTTAATTTTTACGATAATAAGGTTAAATCGTCCGACAGCAAATTTGCCTAATCCCGGCAGGCCTAGCCCTAATCCGGGTATTTTTCCGGTAAAGCCGGCATCTTATTTCAAAGCAACTTATACGGAATGATCTCAAATCTAGTATATATTTTAAAGTAAAACAAAATAACGGAATGTGGTGAATTTTAATGTTTTCCAAGTATAACGTATATAATAAGCCCCAGTTTTTTATTCCGCTGTTGGCTAGAATCTTCAAAATATCCCGGGCTAGCAGTGACATTGCTGAATAATCCTTATTCTGTTTCATCATCACCATTACAGTCGTCACCCCATCTAGTAAGAGACCATCCTACACTTCGCTGTAAGAGGCTGCCACTCTTCTTTCCCATCGGTTGTTGGTTCTTCCAGCTATAATAGCCAGCTCATTGTTACTTCAGCTAACTAATTTATTGAGCTTTATCAGTTACTCTGGTTCCATCACAGATGTCTTGTTTCCAAATTTTATCACGCATAGAAACTCCGAGTATAGCCCTCTGTATGGCTGAGCGACTTTAAGCCTCCTCATACGGCCAGCAGTGAAGGACCACGTCTCTGATCCATATGTCAACACTGGCAACACGGACTTGTACACTCAGGACACTATAACAGAAAAGCGTGTGTTTGCCCTTCCCCCTTCACGCCGAACGCCCCGCCCTGCTGAACGCTAAACTTTTCAAACTTTTCCAAATGGAAACCCCGGTTCGATCCTCGCCAGCACCAATGAAATTGTTAATTGCAATTTTAAGTGCTAATTTATCACGTGCTCGGCGATCAAGGAAAACATCGTGAGGAAACCTGTATGTCTGAAAAAATATTCGAAGACAGGTGCAGTCCGCCAACACGCATTGGGGCAGCGCGACGGACACTTCCTTGCCCTAAAACCCTCTCAGAGGGACCCTCTCAGAGGAGGCCTGTGCCCAGCTGTGGGACGTATATAGGCTGTAACCTTACTTTACTTTTACTTTACATATTTTATACGTGGTAGTCATGCTGCAGCTATATTATGGTAGTAGCACGAATGCGTCGGCTCGACAGTGGAAGGACCACGCTCCTGCATTTCAGATGGTGAGTGTAAAGAACCGGAGGCCTTTTTTACTGGAAACGACATATTCCATCTTAGTCCTAAGGAGTGAAAAAACATTTGCATTTTGATTCTTAATCGAGGATAAATGTAGGTGACTATGGGCCCACAGTATTCTCTTACCATCTAGCGGACTGTGTACTCGTTTGTCACCCTTATTCTACTGGGTTTTACAAAACTACGCGTAAAGCCGAAAGGAGGTTAAATGGGGCCTTATAACGAGTCCATTCACAATATTTAAGAACCGTAGTAACGCTGTATAACATACCCCAAAAAAATAAAAATATATTATTATTTTCACTAATGTGCAAACCCTATTTCAGTAAAATTAAAGAGTAAACTACGCAGAATGTACCTACATTTCTACCTAATTCGCGGAACGACAAAAATTTTAAAAGACCTAACCTAACGAAACAACCTAAACGAACACTTACTTTTTCATAATAAACGTCAAATTTACAGAAACGGCTCAAAGTGTGCTCCGCCTTGCTCAATACACAAACGCGCTCGTCGGGATATGGCTTGTGTGCATTTCGCACCATCGTCGGTGTTATTGATGCGAAAACCGATCTAACACGCTGTTCCATCTCGGCAATCGTTGGGCAATCGGAGAAATACACTCTGTCCTTCATAACCCCACAAAAAAAAGTCTAGGGGTGTGAGGTCCGGAGAACGAACAGGCCATAGCACCGGTCCCCCGCGGCCGATCCATCCTCGCGGAAAGCGAACGTTAAGATGTTCTCGTACGTTGCGAGCAAAATGTGCCGGAGCTCCATGATGCTGAAACACCATGTTTCTTTGGTTCTCAAAGTAATCCCAGTCAGCCACAGGAAAGTCGTCAATCGCCTCTTCGAATTCCGTTTGTAAGAACGTTAGATAGTTGCTACCGTTCAGACGTGATAGCATAATGACGGGACCGATGACATGCCCGTCATAAAGGCCAGCCCACACATTCAGCCGCCACTGGTGTTGGAATCTGCCCTGCCGTGAAGCATGTGGATTCACGCGAGACCAAACGTGATCGTTATGCATATTTAAAAGTCCTGACCTCGTGAATGTTGCCTCGTCCGTCCAAAGAACATAGTTTACGTAATTAGGGTTTTCCTCTAACTGCCTGAGGTACAACTCGCAGAAGTTCCTCCTGGGTGCAAAATCGGAGGGTATCAGCTCCTGTGTACGGCGATAGTGATATGTATGAATGACAAAGTGAGAAAATGTATGATAAGAAAATAGTTTGGCTAGCAAGAAGATGTTATAACCAGGATTAAGAAAGGAATGCTTAAGTAGTTTGGGCACGTAGAAAAAATGAATGAACAAGGAGTAACAAAGAAAATTTGTGCTGCAAAAGTATATAGCAGAGTCAATAAGGGATGCTCCAAACGGAATTGTACCGATCAAATTGATGATATAATGGTCCAAATTCAGAATACCCTTCTCCGACGGACATGTATACGCAAATATATGGATATGGATGTATTAAATTAAAAAATTTAAAACCTGAAACAAAAAGAGCTGATGACCTTCAAATGGCTGAACAGATTTTCTTGAAACATAGCTACCTTAGAGTACTGATAAGCATAGCTTGCTTATAAATAAATACTCTAAGCTAATAACATTTTCGATTAAGACACCTTTTAAACGAAAAAAACTTAATCAAAATCGGTTCATCCGTTCAGGAGCCATGATGCCACAGACAGACACACAGATGCACAGATACACACTACAAACTTATAACACCCCTCTGTTTAGTCGGGTGTTAAATAGAAGCGAGAAAGGTGTATCAAGATCGTGCCAAATTGAAGTGAGTTACCGTTACCGTTACAGCTTATTAAAGTCCACTGTTGGATATAGGCCTCCCCCATAGACTGCCTCATAGGGGGGATATTTGCCATAGATGCCACGCTTGGCAAGCGGGTTGGCAACCGCAGTTATTAATTTTTTGTTGTTAATAGGAAGACGCTGCTGCCCATCTCCTGATTTGTTTCCCACTGTCGCCTCTTACGACACCCACGGGATGTAATGGGTTAGTGGATATTCTTACATCGCCACTACACGGCGAATTGAAGTGAGTAATCTCATCCTAATTATTTTCCTTATATGTAATTTTTATTATTTTATACCGTGAATTTAATACCGACGGAAATCGAACCTATACGAAGCCTGAATTCAACAATTGCACCGAAGGGCCCGCGCCCGTTCTTATTTTAAACAACTACCGTCTTATAATACATCCCGTTTCAAGACTAAATATCAGCGAATGTAGCGGCGTATGGCGTCCGGTAGCGAAGCCGAGAAGCCGGGCTTGCCCTATCAAACTGCTCAATCAATAATATCAACTAATAAAATAACTCGTAAACTGTTTCAAACTATTTCAAATTTCCCGCGCGCTCCTCTGTTCTACACAGGTCATGACCTCGTAGCCTTATTATGTAACGTCAACACGCGGCAAAACTGCGCGATACTGCTGTCATAAAAAAAGAGTTGAATTGAGCGATTAGTCGTCTCTCTCGCACGCGTGGGCTTTTTACCGGGCTTTCGAGAAGACGATCGCTCCCTTTCTAACCTGTGGCAAAATGTTCTATAATGAAATATAACTACGATTGTTTATATAGCAATTAGTATGGAGCGTTAAGCCGGGCTTTCGGTGTGAAGTTAGTTGAGCGTGGGGGCGCGCGGGCGATACGTTTGCAAGTTCACTTCACATTTCAATGTTTACTCTGTGTGTTTACTTGAGCGAATGAATATTGCGAGTTGAAAATTTATGCTTTTTAAAGATTTTTAGTGAAAATAGAGGATAATAGTGTTCCTTGTGATGAATTGAAGTGTGTTAAAGTGCTAATCGGCGAGTAAAAGGTAAAATCTTTAAACTTTGTTGAGAAAAAACAGCTCATATCCACGCCGAAACCAACGCCTGATCTGTGTATTTCTCAGACGAGTAAAACCTACAAACGGCAATTTAATAGATCTGTTTTCAAAACTCATTGGATTGTTGGCTGCTCACATACCAATAAGTTGTACTGTTGGTGCTGCATATTCTTTTCCAACGAAAAAACAGCTAAAAATACTACTGGATATGATGATTTAAATAACTTATCTGGAGCCATTAAAAGGCATATGAATTTTCAAAAACACATGAATGCGGTAATTTCTTTTAGTAATTTTGGAAAAAATCGGATTGAAACATCTTTGTCGCGTCAGTTATCCGAGGAAATTACAAAACACAACATGCGTGTTGATCACAACCGTAGTGTTTTACAAAGATTAGTCGATATTGTTTGCCATTTAGCACAACAAGAACTTCCTTTCAGAGGTCATGATGAGTCGAAAACTTCATTAAATAGAGCCAATTTTTTAGAACTTGTATCGCTTCTTTCGAAGTACGATCTCGTGTTAGAAAAGCATATGCAGCATCAACAAAGCGACAAACGGCCGAGTTATTTATCTAGTACAATCCAAAATGACATTATTCATTCTGTCGCTGATGTAGTGAAAACTCGCATCGAGTACGAAGTAAAATTGTCAAAATTCGTTTCAATTATTATTGACGAAACTCCCGATATTAGTCACAGAGAACAATTGTGTCTGATTCTCCGATATTATTAAGGAAACGATATTCATGGCCGTTTTTTGGGGTATGTAGATGTGTCTGAAATTCGCACAGCAGACACACTTTGTAATATCATATTGGAATTATTAAACAAACATGACTGCACCACAAAACTAGTTGCGCTAAGCTATGACGGTGCAAGTGTCATATCCGGTGTCAGAAATGTAGTGCAACAAAAAGTTAAAGATGTTTGTTCTCAAGCCATGTATATTTGGTGTAATGCACACATTTTGACGTTAGTTTTATCTAAATCTTGTAACAGGATTGGGGAAGTCAGCACTTTTCTTTCAGCCTTTAGCTTTATTTAATTTTTTTAATAAACGGTAAAAACGGTCGTCTTTTTATGATGCACATTGCAGCAAAAAATTACCTAATGCCCCCGCAACTCGTTGGACGTATACGTCACGAATTGTGAATACAGTATTCGAACAAAAAGATAATTTGATTAATTTGTTTTCGGATACGACAATCCGCAGAACTGGGACGGCGATACGGTCTTAGCCGCCGAGAATTTTGAAAACACATTGCGTTCATTTAATTTCAATTTTTTTCTTTCAATTTTCCAACGTGTATTTGAAAAAACCGACTGCTGGTACAATATTTTACAAAAATCACAAGTTGATGTCGGTTATTGCAGTAATAAAATAAAGGAGTTTTAGACATGGTTACGTACTGAATTTCATAATGTTTTCTTATATTTACGCGAAGACTACACATTAAATGAAACTAATTTTTACGGATTATATCGCGTTTAATTTTACTTTTTAATTCCCGACGTTTCGCGTGCTTTACAGCACCCATGGTCACGGGGGGGATTGAGGTGTTTGACGTCCCAATGTCATAGTTAGCCCGGCTACCTTCAGTTTTTTAATATTAATTTTTAAGTTTTTATTTTAAGTTCACAAACAGCAGACATGTTCAAGATCGTCTCCGCCATTACATTAAATTTGATAGACCACAAATCCTCGCAAAAGAACACCGATTCCTACGATATGAAAACGATTCTGCCATAAGGACTGTATCGTCGGCAAATCGAAGGTGAGTGATGTACTCGCCATTGATGTTAATACCGTATCCTTCCAGTCCAGTAGCTTGAAAACATATTCCAATGCGTTGTATGAGTTTCGGGGATATAACGTCATCCTGACTTACTGTCTTACACCTCACTGCAGTTGGATAGGTTTCGTACTCTGGTTCTGTACTCGGATAGCCATCGTAGCCCTACTGTACAAATACTTCAGCACTTCGATATACCGACAGTCAACTTGGCACCGCTAAAGGGACTGCAGCACCGCCCAAATTTCGACGGAATCAAAGGCTTTCTCATAGTCCAAATACGCAAGCCAAAGTGGCAGATTGTACTCTACGGTCTTCTGTACAATTTACCGAAGAGTATGTATGTGATCAATGTGCTAAAGCCTTTTCGGAAACCGGCTTGTTCGGGAATCTGGAAGTGAGACGATTCGTAATGACTCTCTAAAACAGCACGTAGACGCGGCTCAGAAAGGAAATCGGTCTGTAGTTCTTTAAGAGAGCGTTGTCGCCTTTCCTGAATAAAAATACCATCGCACCTCTGCTCCACGCCTCCGGAGTAGTCCCACCATGAAGGACGGAATTAAAGAGCTTCTGAAGGACTTCAAGTACCGGTTTTCCAACCACTTTCAGAAGCTCCGCTGTAATTCCATCCTCGCCCGGGGCCTTGCCGTTTTTAAGGTGCTCAACTAACTCGAATTGAACTCGAGTTACGCAACTCGAAATGGCGGAACGAAGCTGTGTCAATCCAATTCCATCGTGTTCCATCCAAAACAATTACTAAACTAAACTTAATAGATAGCTATATATTTTTGGTTTGTGTATAGACAATATTCATAAAATAATATCACTCTAACTTTAAAACGTAGGTTTTACAATTTAACTATCACAAATTATACTTAATCAATTTATTGATATTACATAATACATCAATAAATTGCTCGAATTAAGTCGATTTAATCACTAAATTGTAGACAGACACTGCATTGACCGTAAGATAAAGATGCGACTCGAATAGAGTAATTTTAGGACTCGAGTCACTCTCCAGCAGGAGATCCATTCTAATCTCGCTCAGACTGACGTCCGGTATATCATTGGAATAGTGTCGAATAAGACTTGTATAAACTTTATATATTAATTATATATGACTATATATAACCGAATATAAATTATTAAGGATAACTCAAAAACTACTGGTCAGACCTTGATCAAATTTATATGGGATCACATGAAAAGCTTTCAAATAAAAAAAGAATCATCGAAATCGGTTCACCTAGAAAAAAGTTATGAGATAACCCACAAAAAATACAGTGGAATTGAGTACCCCCTCCTGTTTGAAGTAGGTTAAAAAAATTGCGGTTCTTAACCCGCTTGCCAAGCGTGGCAACTATGGCGAATATCAATCAATGGGGAGACCTATGTTTAATGGAACAGTTTTAGTTTATTGAAGTCGGTTTTTATTTTGCTTATAAGTTTAACCATTATCTTAAAGATTTGCTTTCAAATGCCATCATTTGCCACGGGGATATAGGGGGGGTTCCGTTGGATGAAAAGCGATTAATCACTAGTACTACACCACACTGTGGACTTTACATTCTCAATTAATTTTCAATAAACTTGAAATAACAAAATGTTTCAAAACAATTTGTCAAAGGATTGAAACAAAGCCTCTATCGTGAAATTATGTACGTGCCCCTTATTGATATTCATAGAATGGTGAAATCCTTTTTTTCTGTCAGTAAGATAAACGACGGGTAGAAAAGTAAGTTTTGGAATGGTTACATATTAGTACTCCGTTATGTTATTATTTTTTAATCGTAACAAGTTAAAGGGGATTAAATAAATATAACAACATTAACGACACACCTGGCATCGCCTGTGTAGGATTTATTAATGTTGAGTTTTTTTTAAGATAATTGAAGACAATTTATTTATCAATTTTTAGTTTTTTTAATGACCAAGTTTTTCGGATAAAACATAGTCGAGATCACTCCTGGCATTCTATCTGCTTGAAAAATTTCATTACAATCAGTTGAGCCATTCCCAAGATTAGCCCGGACAGACAGACAAAAATTTAAAAATAGTTATTCATGTCTTAATGGCATGCAAATAGCCACCAGCTTAATTTAAGGCAGTTCTTTCGATATTACATACAGACACTTTAATTTTATTTATGTGTATAGATTTAAATTTAGTATAACGATTATTTTATTTGCTTAAAAACTTAAAACATATAGGTACACGTTATTCAAATCAATACTGCAATGAAAGTGTAATAATTATTTTATTTTATTTTTACTATTTACATTTGAGCGCCTCCTTCTGATAAAAGTGCGTAAGCACTTAAAAGAAGATTATATCCTTGTATTTGTACTTTTTATTTTGATTATATACTACAAGTGGGATGCGGGAAGTAATACTGTGTAAGTACCTCCGAAGGAGGCGAAGTTATAGCCGAAATAAGAATTTAGATTTTTTTGGTTTTTGGCAATTTTGACCCCCTAGGAGTGTAATGAGAACTTTTTGCCCCTATTCAACCATGACCCCTATGACATCCTCTACATGATGCTCCATCCCCCAAGTAATTTTTAAAGTCTTTACTTCCAATTACTTCCAATTAATTATAAACGCTGCTAATAAAGAAATAAACCTTTATTTTTTGATTATTCTATTTATTTATTGTTATTTTTTTATTTAGATATTTTATGTACTTTAAACTTATTGCTGCTGCTGGTATCTCAGAAAAATAATAATAGTCAAGAACGCCTGACTGGTTTTAGGCCGGGGAGGAAATGCATACAATAGTTCGATATTATAATTTGTGGACTAATGTTGGTACTCGAATGCGGGGTATTAATTAGGATTTTAGAGTACACGTTTACTATGCGTTATTGTGTAATACATACCCTAAAGTCATAAATTTTAATTCAAATTACTTTTAGTGCCAGCGGGGTCAAAATCAGCTTGCTAGCGTACCTTTTTTTTACATAGGGCAATGCCTACGCATACCTGCCTCGCGGAGGCAAGGACGTGTTATGTCGGACTCGCACCGAATAAAAAACCATGGTGTTCCCTTCCTCGCAGTTTGGCAGGGCCACGGGAACGCTTTCGCACACATCCGCGGCTCCACCAGCGCTGGGCGCCCCCTTTTCGGGTAGGACTACTCCTCCCCCATCTCCTTCTCGGGTAAGGCGCACCAGGGGCGCCTACCTCCGCGGCCTCCAACTTCACCTGTGCAACGGAAGCCCCCATGTCCGATGCACGAAGTCCATTGGGCCAGGAAAAGGCCCCACCACCACCGCATCAACAGTCCGGCCCCGTCAGAGTAGCGATAGGGCGAGTGGCGCATCGCCATGCCAACACTCTTCTTCCTCCGCGACTCCATCTCGGTTGCAGCGGTAGGGGAGAGGACACCCCTCTCGCCGCAGCCTACCAACACACATCCGAAGTGGGCTCGCCAAGCCCACTCGGAGTCCTCTTTGTGTGACCATGCCACCTCTACTAAGCCCTCCACCCCCCCCCCGCCACGACAAGGCGGGAACCCGTTCGGGGGGATTGCTAGCGTAGCTACTGTGAAATTTACGGCGAGATCCTGAAAACTACCACGGCAATGTATAATTAAAAAAAAATTATAAACAAAAACGTAAATTTGAAAGTACTTTACAATAGTTATGTCCGTAACATGTCAATACCAAAGGAAAAATATTCGAAAAATAGATTTCTGGAACGTTTTCGTCATCACTGATTCTCTGCATTCATACGAAACAGCAAAATTAAGCTGTTATTTCACGGTTCACGTTAGTATTCTGTGAGAGCGTGGTCCCTCCCCGGTCTAGCCGACCCATTCATGCTACATCCATAATATAACTGCAGCGTGGCTCTACCACGTGTTCGTGATTATGCACAGTGTACTTGAATAGAAGCTGTACTGTACTGTACAGTGTACATCAATATTGCAAACGCAGCTCGCTGCCAATCTGACTTGTAAATACATTAGTGGCACTGTATTATCAACTAAACAAATATACTTTTTATATTTTATTTTGTTGAAGAGATATAACAACCACGGATATTGAAATAAATATGTCATGGAATAATTTACAAGAACATTATAACATAAAATAGTGCGCCTTCCGACTACATTTTCATATCCACGGACGTTTTACGTTTTCCTGCGACGTCTCTCCCGGGGAACTTAAATTTGAGAAGTTATATGATCCAAGTTCCGGTGTCGGACTAAGTATAAGCCCAGCTGACTGTAATAACTTAGTTATTAAGTAGTTGCTATAACAATATTCTGTTTAGATTGTCTTGTCAGATAGCGCTAAGAGATTGTCTTTTCTCCGTAAGTTGGATTTAAATTTTAAGAATAAATTAATAATATAATAGGGGCCAAGTCGGGGCTATATGGTGGATGGTCGAGCTCAATGAAACTGCATTCCTTAATGGACCCTTGTAAACACCCGATGTGTGGACTGGAACATTGTCATGAAGCAACAACCCTCCTAGCGACAATTTCTCACCACGTATTTCTTGAATAGCATCTCGCAGTTGATGAGCATAGTAAACGGCTGTTACCGTTCTTTAAAATTCACCAATAAACCTCCTTTGGAGTCCAAAAAGATTGTAGCCATAATCTTTTTCTGAGATTGAGTCACCTTTGATTCCCAAACGAAATTGTTGCGCCCATTCTTTTACGATGGAGTACGAAGGGAAAAATTGCCCGTACACAGCATCCAAACGTTGTTTGATTTCCGCCGGTGTTTACCGCCTTTGGTCAAAAAAATTATGACAGCAATTTTTTAATCGACAGTCTGACTTTATTAGGTTATATCACTGTAACAAAATGAAATAATTTTATAATTTTTTGTAGGTAGGTAATGAAAAGTCTAGTAATTTAATGACATCAAAGTTTTGTATCTTTGATTAATCTAACGTGGGTAGATCAGAAACTTTTGGACCTTACCTAATTCGTTCCACTGCCGGACACAGGCGACCTCTCTTTTCTGAAAGGTTTTTAGGGCAAGGAAGTGTCCGCCGCGCTGCCCCAATGCGTTTTGGCGGACTTCACATGTCTTCAAAATATTTTTTTATTTCTCAGAGTTGCAGATTTCCTCAGGATGTTTTCCTTCACCGTCGAGCACGTGGTAAATATCATCGCACGTGGACACTTCGTCTTACGCCTATATTATGTTATGACACCTCTAATTCGACAGTGTAGCCAACGATACAGTATGATATGCCATTTTACTGAGCTCACTCAGCGAACATGAAAACAAATCAGTTCGTTCCGACATGGTGTTGATCACACGCAGCGCGCGCGCGAACGGCGCTTGCTGCATCAGTGCGGTGCGCGCACGCGGCACCGCCAGTAACGACGGCCGCCGCCGGCGCCCCGCGCTTCCGTCTGGCGCATTCAGTCGCACCATCTCTAACACTTTCGGGTTGTGTATCCTACCCCTCATCACCTTCAACACGTACATAGCGAGAGCGACTTCTCTTCTGACTTCGAGCTTGTAGTACCCTACCATACCGAGCAAAAATAGAGTAGGATACAACACCGGCGTTCATTGCTGGTTTCTCTCGGTTCTCATCGTTCGGCTAGGCTTATGTGTCGTTCGCGCGCCGAGCCGAGTGTTGAATTATTAAAAGTTTTCATTAACAAATAACATGCTACAAGGAGCAAAGTTTATCTCCATAAAATTGTCTTGATGATGTAGTAACTTTCGCTCGTAAGGATTAATATACTATTCCTAATAATAACGCTCATAAATAACTTTTTTATTTTTAATAATTTTTTGTCACAAAATACCTTATTGTGGCTTATGTTTAAGAGATAGGCATATGGTGCCGCGGACTTTTTATAGATGGATTAAAGGTATATACTTTTTAGAATTTTACTTATTTTCATTTTATCATTCACTAATCAATACGCCAGCGCACGCGGATAAAGCAGTTCGGGGCGCTTTTTCTTCTGACTTGTTTAACAAAAATCAATATTTAAGGCTAGCTATGAGGTGTAGCCTAATGCTAGATAGTCGATACTATTTCTCATGAATCTGGCTATAATATACAAAAATATTTTTTAAAATCTGACTGGCAGTTCCAGAGATTAGCGTGTTTAAACAAACAAAAAAACTAAAAAAACTAAAAAAAACTAAAAAAAAACTCTTTCGTTTTATTATATTATAGTTTATGTATATAGTATAGATAAACCGTGTGGTGGCGATGCAAGAATATCCATTATCCCAAATCGTCCCGTGGGTGTTGTACAAGACGGCAGAAGGAAACTGAAACAGGAGATTGACAACAGCATCCTGATAACAATTCAAAATTATAAAAAACTGCGGTTGTCATCCCGCCTGCCAAGCGTGGCAACTGTTACAAAATCCTCTCCTATTCGGTCCTGAGTCACCTGCATCCATCTACTACCAGGTCGTTACTCCATCTAGTGGGGGGCCGCCCTACACTTCACCTACCGGTACGAGGCTGCCATTCGAGAACCTCTCTTCCCCATCGGTTGTCGGTTTTTCAAGCTATATGACCGGTCCATTGTGGCAATGAGCCGGCCATATAGCTTGAAGAACAGGTTCAGTTTACTAATCCGTTGGGCCATGTCGGTTAATATGGTTCTAAGTCTAATTCTAATATCCTAGTATCCGTTCTAATATCCTCATTTTTAAGTCTATCACGCAGAGAAACCCCGAGCATAGCCATAGCTATCCATAGCTCGCTGAGCGAGATTGAGCTTCTTCATACGGTCAGCAGGAAAGGACCACGTCTCAGATCCATAGGACACGCACTGGTTGTACAATCTTGTTTTCAAGTTTTGAGGTAGGTATACCTGACGAGAAGTAGTGTCGTTATCTCCCTAACGCAGCCCAGTAGCCGAGTTGAATGCGTCGATTGACCTCTCGATCGAAGTTGGACTTACCTAGTCGGACTATTTGTCCTAGGTAAACATACATACTCGTCGACAACTTCAAGCGTAGTGCTCCCAACAACTACCGGCAGAGGTGTGACATGGACGTTTCACATGACCTTTATTTTATCCATGTTCATGTTAAGACCTATCCGTTGGGAGACATTATTGAGGTCATTGAGAATAGTGCTTAGGTCCTCCAACGATTCTGCCATAAGGACTATATCGTCGGCAAATCGAAGGTGAGTAATGTACTCGCCATTGATATTAATACCAATAAAAATACAAAAAGGGCACATAATATAAAATAATTATTTGGAAAACTCTTATCATTGTTATTATTAGTTTGTGCACAAGAACCAGCAAGAAATCCAACACATGCCCATCAAAATACTCTAAAGAACTAATAAAGACGAAAAAAAGTTTCTAGGTGGTTATTCCATTCTGTTTGCGTAGGCTTAGAAAGAATTAACAGAGCTTCGTCGCCCACGAATAGCAATTTCTTAGATCTTTGCGTGGTAGAGCCATTATGCAGTTTTATTATGGTTGTAGCACGTATAGACCGGTTCGACCGAGGAAGGACCACGCTCTCACAGACTATCAGTGTGAAATAGCAGCTTAATGCTGCTGTGTTTTGTGTGGTGAGCGTAGAGAACCGGAGACCCTTTTTACTGGTAACGAGGCATTCTATCTCAGTTTTCAGGGGTGACAACGCATCTACGTTTTAATTCTTAATCGAGAATAGAAGTAAATGCACATGGGCTATAGCATCCACTTACCATCAGGTGTACTGTGTACCCGTTTGTTACTCTTATTCTATAAACAAATAGGTAGGTATATAAATAATACATTTATTACCTTATTAGCTAAATTACGAAGAAATTAAAATCGGTACTGACGAAACGATATACAAATATTTGAAAGCTATATATGAAGCTGTAATACGTAATACGTTAGTCTTTCATCTTAGCGCCGCAGCTGTTACAAACAAATTCCTTCCTGTATTTACCGAACACGTAACAACATTATCGTAAAAATATACTAACAAAGCGGAAGAGCCGGTTGAACTTACAACTTTTGTGGGTCAGTGTACCTACACGCAGTGCATTTTTGAATAATGCACTCTGTTTGCAGTAGCTTAGTCTATATACACGGACGATAACATGTGCGGATGAAAGATCTTATATTTAAATACATAATAATCTCGAATGAATAACATAGAAGTACCGTTTACGTGGTAGAGCCATGCTGCAGCTATATTAATAGTATAGTTTTAGCACGAATGGGTCGGCTTAACCGGGGAAGGACCACGCTCTCACAGAATACCAGCGTAAAATAGCAGCTTAATGCTGCTGTGTTTCGTATGGTGAGTGTAGAGAACCGGAGACCCTTTTTACTGGAAAAGAGGCATTCTATCTTAGTCCTCACGGCTGACAACGCATCTGCATTTAAATTCGAAAACAAGGATAGATGTGGATGTCTATGGGCCGCAGCAGCCGCTTGCCATCAGGTGGATTGTGCGCTCGTTTGTCACCCTTATTCTATAAAATAAAAAAACCGTGCAATTTTAGCATTCAACATTCTTTCCTATTGCTAAAAGCTTATTCAGCGTAGACGTAAACAAAGAATAAAATTAATTAATATTTATAATCTACTAGTTGGTACCCGGCGCGTTGCTGCCACAGAAGGAATAATTGTGGAAACATCGTTTTAAATTTTGAAGAGTTATATTGTTTAATTAGGAATGATAATCCATTCAGTGAAGTTGAATGTTATAAAGTTATAAATAAAACGTTCAAATAAATTTGTCGGTACGATATGCGCGCCACCTACTGTAAGTAAATTGTAGCCTATAACCTTCGCGCAAGTGCAAGCAATATATTGACAAAGTTTTAGCGCAATCGGATGGTCGGTATGGCAGCGCATAAAATAAGAACAAACAAAAATTAATATTTATATAATAGATTGCATATTTGTTAAACCAGCATATCGACAGCAGCGTCTTCCCAAGATCAACAAAAAAATAAAAAATAAAACCTAAGACAAGCGTATGGCAACTATGGCATAAGGGGATTATGGCAATAATGTATGAATGGATGGATGGATTCATTTTATAGTATGACAGGCCACGCAGAAAGTTTTGCAAGAAAGACATTTTTTGTAAGAGCCTGTTATAACTTATCTAAAACAATTATTAATTTCCAACTTTTGCCCACGGCGTAACATTGTTTAATATGTGCCACGACTACGCCCGCTGACACATCACACGGTCACGATCACACCTATTGTGTTATTGCAAGACCTAAGACAGCATAAATATGTAATTACAGAATTGCGCTCCACATCTGTCCCAAAAGAACATGTCTATGTCACTCTCCGGCCCATAAACTATCAGTTGCAAAAACTCATGCCAATCCATTGCCCCGTTGCTGCGTGAAAGAGGGACAAACCAACAAACACATTTTCGCTTTTATAGTTATACTCGCGACCTGCCCCGACTTCGCCTGGGGGTCTATCAATATCGATTTATTTAGATTTAAGGTTTAACTGTTCCAAAAGGAACCAACGCCTAGCAAAGTGAAGCGATCGAGAAGCACCAAAAAACAACAAAAAAGTAACTTATCCAACTCGGTATCATGATGCAGTCCTGCAGTGGAAAACAACAGCGCTAATATTCTGCTGGTGCGCTTATCTTATACGTCGCGGCACGTAAGTCTAGCGCTGAACGAAACGTGGAGGGTATAGCTGCGCATGGGTACTGTCGCGCACGTATCACGTATCAGTACGGGGGACGGAATGCGACTGGGGAGCCAATCAGCACGTGCGAACGATACGCAGAGCCAATCAACGCATGCGAACGATACGCACGCCCGCCCCGCGACCCGCTTACTACCCCATAAAACCTTATTTTCGCCTTATGCGCAATAACGTTCACCGCTAGACATACGTGCCGCAACGTATAAAAATAAAGAATATACCTAATACATAAATTCTTAAAACATTATTTTCGTAAGCAGTAACTTCAAAAAAGTTTAAAGTTACAGCCTATAGACGCCCTACTGCTGGGCACATGCCTCCTTGCATATCTTAGAGGGTTATGGAGCAACTAATCCGTCGCGCTACTCCAGCGAGTATTCGCGTATTGCACATTTCCTCGTGATGTTTTCCTTCACCGCCGAGCACGTGGTAAATCGGTACTTAAAATGTCATTTAACAATTTCATTGGTTGCCGTGTAGAGTAAGAGAATCCATAACCGTGGTTATGGTATGTCAGGACTATATAGGATCTGCCAGAAAAATATTATGACTTCCAATTGGTGGCCATATACCACCTACGCCAGACGTAATAAAATATCTAGACCTGCGAAGGGTAGCAGTGTCGAAGGTGCAAGACGTCTGGTGAAGCGATCGTTAGTCCACCTACCAAGCGCGACAATTAGTCACCTCTTCCTGGATCCTTCAACATCGTGAAAACGCGAAATTCTCCCACAACGTGAGAGGCCCATCTCTAACATTGGACTTTTGCAGCCTGATAAAAAATAAAAAGAATTTCATTTATGCGGGTGCGAATTGAACCACTCTTTGTCGCGTACTGTGATATTTGCGAAAAGCGTTTAGCCTCTGTGCTACCAAGGCCAAATAATACATAATACAGGCACCAAGGTTCTGTAGTTATTCATTATTAATACCTAATTGAGCGTAATTAATGCCTTTAGATTAATTGGTAGCCCTCTTAGACAGATATTTTATAAAGTAGCATCAGGCATACAGTTCATGGAAAAAACTGGTTTTCATAGCGGAGGTTGAAAAGCTATTTGCCAATAGAACATCGTTATCATTCAATATATTTAAATCCATTGCTGGATCAGCCCTATCACACCGCCAAGCATGCACCTACAATACACCGGCAAGCATGTGTTCCCTTGGAATAATTACTGTAAATCGTAAACGTAGCGCCGATATCCACTCACAAGTATTGGGATTGGGATTTTGGTACCTAAGACTTTTACCCGCCGTCAGTGGCGGTCACCAAAACCTTGTTCGTGCCAGCCGGGTACACCGGGTACAGATTAAGTTGACTTCAAAAGATGGATGGCATTGTCTTTACCGAACAGTAGAACATAATAAAAAAGCTTAGCTACTTTACTTTTTTTTAAAGAGATTTTTATTAGCAGTAGCAATTTATTTATTTATAGTATTTGCCGTAAGCATGCTACAGGCGCTAAGAGTTATTGTCTCCCTTTAGAATTTCGTTATCGGACAAGAAATTCAAAAATGTATAAGGACGGGTGTCAGAGAGTAATATTACCAGTGTGCTCGTTTATACTTTCATCAACCTGCCTGACAAACGAGAGTATGAGCAAATTTTTCAAATAATTCTTAACAGCTGACATTTGCTTGGAAAAGCTAATGGGAAGGGTAGAAATGGGTGCTTGCACCCCTTTATATTCTTAATTTTTTCCTGTGAATTTATATCTAACTAATTACTATCTCTAAAAACTTAAGTTACACTTTTTAATTAAAAATTGAAAATGTGATCGAAAAAATATTTAAATCTAATAAAATAATAGACTTACTAATATGTTTTCGATAAGTACAAAACATAATTGGGTAGAGTTCCGTTCTAGGGACACCCCCGATTGGGATGGAACATCGGGTATTTGTTAGTCTTGGTGCAACATAATGTATCCCTAAGGGATTTTTGGCGTAAATACACCATAACATTTTTATGGGGGTTTATAGTTTTTAGGATTTTTTGGACCGTTTTTTTTGGTACGCGTCATAAGCGTTATTTGGTGCAAGAGCGAGCGAAGCGAGCTCGGGACTTGGGGCACCCCGACTCGGACAGGTTAGGTTAGAAGGGGATGGCGGGGTCGAGTGAGCGAGCGAAGCGAGCGAACAGACCCCTCCATCCCCTTCGTGGTTATTTTTTTATAAACCATCCAGAAATAGGAGCCCCGCTTAGCGGGGCTCCGTCGACTAGACTTTGGTATTACTTCGGCGGAGGGGGGACGCCCCCCCCTCCCTATTAAAGCGATTTTTCTCAGAAATCATTCAATAAAAATTTTAATCTTCAACATTTAATATTAAAAAATAGGCACGTTCGGCAGGGGAAAAAGGTTGGGGGCGAATCTACCCCTCCCCCCATCCCGTACGCACCGCCCCATACTCCCCTATTAAGGCGATTTTGTCATTTTTAGTCGATTTATCATGAAAAACTGCCTTAAAAATCTAAAACTTCAAAACCACGTAAAAAAATTCAGGGGCATTAGCGCCAAAAATCCCTTTGGGATTTTTCAACATTTATGTTGGTAAACATGTAAAAAAAATTGGTCCAAATCGGAGGTGTCCCTAGAATGGAACTATATCCACATAATTATATGAGATATGAGACATCTATACTACAAATTTAAAGAGTAGTAGTGATATTAAGAAAGTTAATCTACTATTTGAATAGACGACGCTATATTAGCATTTAGCATTTCAGTTTGAAAAATAATATAACTATACATAATTATCACATAACGTGAAATATTATTAAGTGATAATAAATTTATAATTATAATTATTTTTAGGAAATACAGTCCATGTAAGGTGTAAGCGTTATTTTAGAGCTAACCTTCTACAATTCCAGTTGTAACTAGATAGGTACGTTCCTTTTTATTAAAAAAACAAGTGCTTTGTGGATCTGTGGTACTGTTCCTTCGGCCAATAATGACTTTAGGGGTTTAAAAAAGTAAAAAAAAAAACTATCAAACGAATTTGAAGTGCAAAAGTCTAAAATTTTTGCAATGTTTCGATCGGTTATTGTTAAAGGCCGTGCAAGTTATGCGCAAACTAAAATAAAGGAATTTATTCGGACAAAAGTAGTTAAACCCAGTTCTATCCTGAATCCTGCGGAAAAAATAAAATTGTATCACAAGGAGAACAAGGAACTTTTTGGACCATTGTTGAATAAGAAGATACCTAAGAAATCGCGTACACCAAAAACTGGCTAGTATTTTGCATTATAAATTCTTCAACCTTGGAAATGTAAACTAACCACAATTCTCTTTTCTATATATGTAGTTTCTCGTCTCGTTTCTTTCTCTCTGTTCCTAGTTTCTTTTTACCTTTGACACATTCACGTTTCACGATAATATTAGGTATACTTGTTTTGTCATTTCTTTCGGACTTCGGTGATTGCTTGCAGATCAGGGTGTGTATTTATTGAAATACAATGTTGTCGATCATTCTGTGCCAAGTGCTAATTAATATAAAATCATATGATTTAACACTGGCGCCTCGTGGAAGGCGCAATCGTCACTCACTCGTGTATTAGACATTCCTTGTGATATATTTTATCTGTTTGTTACAGCTAAAAATAGCAAGACGTCGCATCAAAACAACGAAACGACAGTATCTAGTGAAAATACGCAGAAATTCAGTGCTTCAGGAAATGTGCTTCAGAAGTTGTGTCTTTTAACTCACAATAGTTCAATAGACATTATAATAATTTTAAGGCAATATATGCTTATTTTGCAATTATGTCAAATATAGCAAGGTCAGTTATACCCATGAAACTAAATGGTTTGGTGAAAACTCTCATTACTGCTATTATACAACAAAAACATTGATTATGAAAAGGTAACAGTAACATAAATGTATTTTGTTTAACCTTAACCTTTAGAACAAGGATAACATACTTGATTAGATAATTTAATATATATGTGGCTGATAGAACAAAGTTTTTTTAAACTCTTTAAAAATAATTTACTCTTTATCTTATTATTTCTACTCTTTTTTCATACATTAGTTTTGTTATAATATGCATAGAATGTACATCAGACATGTATGTATTCATTTCATTAGTTTGACTACATTCATATTGTGTGATTGGATGAATTGATGTTAAGTGGGTTGGTAAAACCATTGATCATACAAATTGAAACTTAGTAATTGGTTCTGTTTTATATCATCTAGAAGTCACTAGGTAAGACTGTTCTCTGGCCTCAAACAGCAAAATAACACAAATGATGAGGCTGATATCTTAAGTGCATTTGGAACTCTAACTGCAGATTACGTCGTTATTTCTTGTGCTGTTTCTATCACTTTAAGTCCAAGTGACTGTGACACAATGAGACTTAACGACATCTTAAAATTGAGTAGTGTTTGAGTATTTGGCCATTAATTGATATGATTGATAGAAAAATTTTAAAATTACCCGGAAGGACCATTTGCTATCAATGTGTTAGTTCTTGTAGACATCACACTTTCCCATGTAACCCATACTTCCATCCATCCATCCATAATAGCCTAAAGAAGTCCACTGCTGTACATAGGCCTACCTCATAGATTGCCTTATAGGGGATTTTACCTTAGTTGCCATTTTTGTTAGGCAGGTTGGCAACCACAGTTTTTTTTATAATTTTCAGTTGATATCAGGAAGATGATGCTACCCATCTCGTTTTAGTTTCCCCTTTATCACCTCGTACGACACCCATATAAATAAAGAAATTAATAGATTTATCAAAACAATTAAGATTTAAAATATTTCTGTAAAGGATTAAGTAATATCACTGTTGTTGATCAAAATAATGTTTACTTTAAGATATTTATAGTTGTTTTTAATGTCATACACAAAGAAGCTATTTATGTACAGGTACACACATATATATATATTAATTGTTGTTTACATTATGGCTCATATAAACAACAAGTATGTATAAATTATATTGAACAGGAGAAAGAATTTCCCAAGATAAAACTAGAAATGTTTATTACACAAACATTCAATAGGTCTATTTTCAATTTTTAAACATGCCAATTTACTGTTATACACTGTTAATTTTCACTCTAATAATTAAGGATGTAAAATATATTAACATTTGCATTTTCTAAAAAGATGTAAATCTTATTTTGATTAAGTGTATATTATGAGTATGAGTGGGGAGAAAGTTTCATAGTACAACAACTATTTTTTTATATTTACAGCACAAATGGCAGTGGGGACAAAGTTTCATAGTACATTGAAGAACTATTTTACACAGCCCCAAACTCAGTTACGCATTGAAAAAGATGTAGAAGGAGTGTGGGTGTCAGTCGCCGATGTTTTAAAAAACATTTCTTCGCCTAAGGCCATAGAGTCTAATGTTGTACATCCTGTTTTGAAATATAGAGGAATATTTGATGCTATCGCAGATTATGAGTGAGTATTTATCGTTATCACTTTATATTCCTCAGCTCTTAAAAGCCCACTACTGAATGTGGGTCTCTCACATTGTAAGAATGATTTGTCCTAGTATCCATTCTTGGCTAGCGACATACATGGTAGAGCCATGCTACAGCTATATTGTGGTTGTAGCACGAATGGGTCGGCTTGACCGGGGAAGGACCACATAATACCAACATAAAATAGCAGTTTAATGCTGCTGTTTCGTATGGTGAGTGTAGAGAAACGGAGACTCCTTTTACTGGAAACGAGACATTCCATCTTGGATCTCATGGGTGACAATGCATCTGCATTTTGAATCTGACCAAGGAAAAATATAGATGTCTATGGGCCACAGCATCAACTTACCACCAGGTGGACCGTGTGCTCGTTTGTCACCCTTATTCTTAAAAATTACTCTTTAAAAAGGCCTATGACCATACCAGATGTCTCACAGCTCCTCATCACTTACCCGGATATTTTAAATGTAATATCAACAAAATGGCTTGATGCTATCTTTCTGTGACGATAAGACTTTCGGCATTTTCTATGGTTGCCTTTGCAATATCCACTGTATGAAATGTGCTAATTGATTATCTTGGGAAATGCCAAGTGTTATAGATTTGAATGAGAGTGAGTTTAACTACAGGGTTATTTTCTATCATTCACCACGGGTTGGTCCCCATTTTTTTACTAAGTTAAGTGCAATGTTCTCCAGATCGATTTTCGGTCACGGAGGCTATTCTCCTGAAACACTGTCGACTTCCTGACTCCAGGCTGCTACTGAAAATTTCTTGATAGAAAACTCAATAACTGATTTTAGGCCTAGCCAGGGTTTCGATACCGGGATTGCATGTTCAGTAGTAGCGCTTTCGACGACTAGACCAATGAGGCTGTCCTATTAGATGCTTTATTAGGTCTAGGCAGTATAGCAAGAACGGGAAAGGATTTACCAAAGCAGTCGATGAATTGTAGGTTTTATTTAATATTGATGTGTATCAGTGCTTCCGCTGTTGTTTTGATTGAATAGGTGGTAAGTATTAATGGGCTACGACATTTTTTCAGACACGTAGATTTCAGTCGGTGTTTTGTGCAAAATAGCTTAAGTAAATCACCATTTTAATTGCACCTGAACTATTTTTGCTTACAATTTTTTTTCTTTAGTAATGGACTCGAACTCTTGTACTTTTACTTTTGGCAGTATTAAGTATATTAAGAATTTATCCTTTATAATAATTTGTTTAAAAACTTCTTCACAGAAACACAAACTTTTTTTTATTCAATATAGATTATAAATAATACTTATTGAAAGTCACTCTTTTGTTTAATTACCACTGGTTCGAAAAAAAACCTCTGTCCTGGGAAGAACCAGCAAGAAACCCAGCGGGACTTTAAAAAAAATAACAGCTTACAATCATGTATGTTACACAATTAACCACACAGAACAAATTAGAAATAGCTTGGTAGCGATCACCTGATTTTAAGGGGTTATTATCATTATTACTACTTTTATTTTTGTGTATGTACATTACATTTTCATAAATGTATTGAGAGGCCAAAGTTAATATATTAATTTCCTTAAATTTTTGTCGGGGCAACTCTTTAGGTTTTAAATCATGGATTGCTCTTATGGCCCTCTTCTGTAAAACAAAAATAATTTCAGTGTCAGTCGCGTGTCCCCATAGCAAAATACCATACGACATTATTCTATGGAAATAGCTAAAGTAATCAAGTCTAGCTGCTTCCACACTGGTAAGATTTCTAATCTTATTTACAGCATATGCTGCAGAACTAAGTCTGCTTGCTAATTTTGATATACGGGGGCTCCATTGAAGCTTCGCGTCTAGTGTTATTCCAAGAAAAATGGTGGTATCGACAAGACTCAGTTCCTCCCCATTTAAAATTACATTAGTATATAATTGTTTGACATTTGGAGTCATGAATTTCATACATTTCGTTTTAGTGCCAATAATATGTTGATGCGTCACATTGTAGTTTTTGGTAGATTTTGACGGCAGCTTGAGCCAGCAGGCAGTCAATGACGATAGCATCTCAAGTCATCTAAGCAGACACATTATCTTGACGATCACCTTACCATCGGAGCACTTGTTACATTGTTTCCACTAATAGCTCAAAATCGCACCAATTTTACGTATCAAAATCTACGTCAAAACATTAAATGCCTCATAGGCTTGAGCTATTCTGATTCTATTACCATTTAAACCAGCAGAAGTAAAGAGGATGGGTGTACCCAGAATAAAAAACATATGCTTGTTCGATTCTTTATATTTTTATTTTATATGTTACAGAGATAAGCCAACATTAATAGAATGGAAGAAATCAGATAAGCCACGGAAATCAATAGCGCTAACATACGACAACCCTGTCCAGTTAGCGGCATACTTTGGGGCTGTATGTAACGATCTGAACTACAAGCATTTAAATGTAAAGGATGCCTTATTAGTAATAGCATACACAGATGGGTCTAAGGCTGATGTCTATTACTTATCAACGGATAAGCTAAGAGAGCATTGGGCCCAGTGGTTAATAAGACTGGAAGAATATATGAAAAAGTATAATAATGATTCTGAGAAGATATTAAAAGGCGGGAAAAGAGTATTCGAAGAGGAAATCGGGAAGCTCTAATTATGGTAAGAGTATTATTTAGTTATAAATTCTAGTGTAGAGTATTGGTAGATGTATATAGCTCGGCACTATGCTTTGTGGTAATCTTGGGGGAATTGTTAAGCTTTTGAATTGTGATAGGCTTCAATCTACGATATAATAATTTATGCGGTATAACATAATAAAATGAATGGTTATTTCTCCATGTGGTGGCGGCTTCTTATCCCGTAGGTATCGTAAACTTATGCTAGTTACTCTATGTGCAAAGATGTGATATGTCTATGTGAAAATAAATAAGAAGAAATGGTATCCCACACGAATTTACAATGATATTGATGTTTGCATACTCGTTTGCGACATTTTGTTTACTTAGGTCCTTTCATTTTATCTTCTACCATCCTTCATTTTCAGCTATCCTATTTTATAGGATTTTTTTAATTTTGTTAAATATTATTCTCTGGGGAATGGTATTGTGCCATAAAAAAATAATTTACTTGCAGAAGCTTAATAAACTCACATACTAAGGTTAGGGTAGCCTACGTAATAACATCTAAGATTAAAGCTGCCAAAGTCAATGATGTTAATGCACTTTGATGTCTGTAAAAAAATCGACGCTACTCGGCTTCTTGTAAATGTTATCAAAACTGTGCATAGTCATACGTATTTAGTACATACGTAGCACGTACTATGTACATACGTCATACAAGCTTACGTGCAAGTTAATATACATGCATGTGAGTGACCCCAAAAAAACCCACAGGAAAATGGCAGGTTTAATAAATGTTAGTATAATATCCCATATAGTAGCAATAATGCAATACAAAGTAGTGCAATAAATAATAGATAAAAAAGTGCATGACGTCTGGATCTACGATTGGAAAATCAACTTGCCAAGCTAAGCAAATACGACTGGCCAACATTCTGCAGTTGATTTCTTGTAAAAAGAATGAGTATAGTTTATTTGTGACCGAAGTCCCTTTTTAATGATTTTTTATTATATAATGAATACCACACATTGATTTAAGCAAATTTTTCTGATTTTATCCAGTTTGTTTTTTAAACTATTTTCAATGCCTGATATTCTAAATGCCTTAGTAGTACTTGACATCCTGCTGTGATAGTTAATCCAGGCTTTTTTAAGTTTTAATTATTCATTTTAGTCTGATCTATAGAGATTGATCTCACTCGGAAGTCTTGACGTGGTAGCTTGGGCTTGGATTTAATTTTAGTAATTACGGAATCTAAAGCAGACGTAGCGGCCAGCCACCTTCTTTATTGAAATTAGGATATTTTTAGGGTTCTGTACCTAAAACAGGAAAACACGAAAACCTTATGGGATCACATTTAAAAAAAGATTTGAAATAAAAAAGATTAGCGGCCTTGCATTTTGATTTCTTATATTTACGCGAACACTACACATTGAACAAAACTACTTTTACAGATTATATCGCATTTAATAACTTATTTTTATTATTAATTCCCGACGTTTCGGGTGCTTTACAGCACCCATGGTCACGGGGGACTGAGGTGATTGACGTCCTGATGCCAGAGTTAACCCGGAGTACCTTCAGCTTTTTTAATTATTAATTTTGGTCCGATCTACACCGAATAAACTTACTGTATCTTGAAGTCTTGCAGTGGTATGCTTGGGTTTGGATTTAATTTTGTTAATTATAGGATCCCAAGCAGATTGCAGCACCCATCCATCTTCTCTATTGAAATTAGGATGTTTTTTAATTTCAATAGCCTCACGTATCATCCTTGGCAGGAATCGATGTTCTTTCGCGAGAATTTGTGGTTTATCAAATCTAATGTAATGGCGGGGGCCGTCTAGGATATGATCACAAACTGCAGACTTCCCGGAACGTTGGTGCTTCACGTCAGCTATGTGTTCTTTTACGCGGGTTTTTATTGATCGTATTGTTTGCCCTATGTTTGAGAGACCACATTCACAATCAAGCTTGTACACTCCTGCATCTTGTAGAGGAATATTGCACTTGACGGATGGTAAGAACTGACTAATCTTCTTCGGCGGCTTGAAGAATGTTTTAATAGAAGCTCGCTTCAAGATGTAGCCAATCTTGTCTGTTACACCTCTGACATATGGTAGTACAGCAGGCACACGCTCGACTGTGGCCGGCTTCACTCGGTCACTGTGACGTAGGCGCGGGACCCGAAGCTTGTTGTCGTGCAGAACCTGCTCGACGTGCTGAAGCTCGGCGGCCAGGTGTTTGCTGTCACAGAGCCCTCGTGCTCTCTGTAACAAAGATTTGCCCACGGTAGCTAACTGTGAAGGATGATGGTAGGATTCACCGTTTAAATATCGGTTTGTATGGGTCTTTTTTCTATACACAGTGTGACCTATGGTGTTGTTAGGATTTCGAATTACTAACACATCTAGGAAAGCTAAAGAATTATTTGCCTCTAACTCCATAGTAACGACGATTCGAATTGCTGCGGTCAAGTGGAAGGAGCTGGCACTGGGGAGCCCCTGTCCAGAGATGGGAAAAGTATTCCATGTGGGGCCGAACCCGTGCCTTATAAAGTTGGCCAATTTGGCCTTCTCTTCCAAGTGACCACGAAACTGCACATCACTCGATATGTCGACACCGAGAATTCCGATACTGGTTGAGACAACAAAGGGAGTGCGTTGAAACTGAGGAGATACGACTAAAGGATTATTTTTAGCGGTTACTGCGCAAACCTGTGTCTTCTGGGGATTGAACTGGACTTGATTTAGTCGCCCCCAATCCGAGACTTTGTTCAACAAAGACTCGACTTCAGACACAAGTTTGTTCCGGTACTCGGCGACGTTTCCCGAAAAATATTGGCACGGCCGGTGTATAAAACATCAGCAGTGCTGTCGTCTGCATAGCAATGAATGTTACCGGTTTGCAACATATCATTGTTATGCAGAAGAAACAGCGTTAGTGATAGCACGCAGTCTTTTGGAAAAAAACCAGCATTAATAGGCTTGTAGTCGGAGCATGCACCGTCTACTACGACCTTGATGCTCCGATGAGCCAGAAAACTGGTGTTTCAATTGCACAATTTCTCGGGAAGCCCATAGGAAGGGAGCTTCGAAAGAAGCGCTTTGTGCCAAACCCCATCGAAGGCCTTCGCAATGTCCAAGCTAACGGCCAGGACCTCCCCCTTGGACTCTACTGCCTCCGCCCATCTATGAGTTAGGTAAGCCAGAAGATCACCAGCTCAGCGAGACAACGCAAGGTCTACGGTTCCTTGGAGATGTAAAAAATTCAAGCTTCAAACTCGATACAATCAAAAGTTCGTAATTTATGTAAGAGGCCTACATCCAGCAGTTGATTGCTATATTTTGATATGAATCGCATACTTATAGGTTACTTCCCGTTCACCTAGAATCATCAAATTCGGCAAGAAGCATGTTCTCACAGCATCAAGTAAAGGAAGAAATCCGAAAGTCGTTATGCCATAAACGTAATCGTAATCGTTAATAACTAATATGATACAAATATTTGCAGTTGGAGTATCAACCGTGATGTAGACCAACATATGGAAGAACATTTTTTTTTTACTGTACAGCTGGATGTGTCCTTCATTTTGACTTACTTTTTTGCTGGAGCGATGTTTAGTGCTTAATTTACCTATAATTCCCAGGATAGATGAACTATTTACATACATAATTATGTTTAATACGGTTTATATGGTACCTCGTATAGAACGCAGTGTCATACATAACCAGCAATGTAATTGTGCAGCTCTGGTGGGAATTCAGTTGGCCTAACCCTCTCTGAAATGATACGAGCCCTATAGGGCTGTATATTGTACAGCCTGTATACCTCCCATTCAGGGCCCGATCTAGCTATTTAGCCGCTCCGGGCAAACATAATTTTCGCCGCCCTTTACATACACAAAATATAAGTCATGAGCTAGTTATATTGGGGGATGTTAAGTATACAAATACCTACATAAAATACGTGATATTGTTGCGATTATACCTACCTATAATATTCACGTCAGTCTATTGGGTCTTCTGAAGAAGTACCTATATGAAAGTTGATGAGTGTTTTTATGTTAGTAACTATATAATGTATGTCTTTTAAAGAATTTCACAGAAACCACTGAATGGATTGATATATCTTTTTATCGACATAGTTATGTACCTTTCAACTTTATCATCATCATCAACCTATTGCGACTCACTGCTGCGTATGGGCCTCTATTCCCTTGTGCTATTTTTCCCTGTCTCGGGCTAATCTTGCCTATGTATGTATGATGACCCTTTAACTAAAGGAACAATAAACATTTTTCATCAAAATCGTTTCAGAAGTTAAAAAGATTAGGACCAAGCTGTTTAATTGGATATTATAGTCAATCGGTTCATATGTATTTAAGTTAAGGTTCATACGGTATGTATAAAAAAGATACAGCAAAAGCTATGTTTTAAAATTTAATACTGATAAAAAAACAATTATGTTACTACAAAACAAATCAGTCATTTTTTAAAATAATGAAATTGTGTAAATTAAACAGTTTTTCGGAGAATATTAAATCCTACCTAGTAATTATAGTAATTTTCTTCGCACTTTTTGTTCTGCAAAATCTTTAATAATATCTGATAAATTTATACTGTCGCAAACCTTCTATTGAAATCATAGCCAATCCAGATAATCTATTCTGTGTCATGGTGGATCGCAGATAATTTTTTATTATTTTTAATTTAGAAAAGATTCTTTCACCACTTGCAACTGTTACTGGTAAAGTTAAAAGGATCCTGAGCGCAATACTGATATTTGGACCAAATCTTAAATCTGTTACAAATTTCAAAACATTTTGAGGAGATAAATTACTATTTAAAAACATACAAAGGGCTGACAACTCCTCACAAAGTTCTAATGCATTTATATCGCTTGAGTTCTCGAGTTAAAATAGCCTCGAGGTTCTTACAATGTTCTAACGATTCATCTTTTGGGAGTTCTCTTAATATATGCCATATTATGTTATACAAAAAAGCAAAATGTTTATTGTGCTCAGAAATCTGGGAAAATCTTAATTCTAAGGAGTTTATGGCTGTATCCATATAACATGTGAAAATATTGTTACGAGCTTGGGGTTCGAGACAATTAAAAACTGCCGAGTGAATTACCAAAATTGACACTTTAATTACACAACACTAATTATAACTTAAAACCACACTAATAACAAAACACAATTGTACTACAGATCAATTTAGTTCGCAGTTGTATCGCTTCGAAGTATTCGCTTGTATCGCCAATTCAATACTGACTCGGTCGCGGTCTATACCGGCCATATATAGGGCCTCAGATAGTTTCCAGAACCTTCTACTGTAGAAACATCTAGAATGTTCGAGTACATATCGGTCCCGAAATTTCTAGAAGGATCTTGACTCTCCTAGTTCTGCTACTCGATACTAGAGGGCGCTAGTGGCTAGTGTTGCCATGTAAAAGACATTAAGGTCCCTTTACAGCCGCACAACTGGTACATTTGCGGCACCAGTCCTCGACATCGTCACGACAGTGGACCCAGTAAAACCCTTCTCGGATCTTCAGTAGAGTTCGTTTAACTCCCAGGTGGCCTTCTGAACAACCATTATGGTACAGCTGTAGAACATCCGGTACTTTAGCTTTAGGGACAACCATTTGCAAATGACAACTGTCTCCCCGACCATTTTCCCATTTACGGCACAGGACTCCATCCTGAATCAGCAAGCTGTCCCATTGGGCCCATTAGCTTTTCGTGATCGAACTCATCGCTGAGACGTCGCTCCACTTGGGCTTAGGAGCACTGGCCTTCATCCATTCCAGAATCGGCTTGATGTCCGAATCTTCCTGCTGTGCATGTTGTAGGCTGTCCTTCCACTCATTGCTGAGCTGGTCTGTTCTGAGAATCCTCACAGATACCACTTCCTTACCCTCTTGCCTAGTACAATGCTTGCAATCTTCAGGGCAAGGTCTTCTTGACAATGCATCTGCATTGCCATGAGATTTCCCGCTGCGATGTTCGATCACAAAGTCGTATTCCTGCAGTAGTTCAATCCATCTCGCAACTTGTCCTTCTGGATTTTTGAACTGCAATAGCCATTTCAGTGCAGCATGGTCAGTTCGTAAGTGAAATTTCCGCCCCAGAAGATATTTGCTAAAATGCTGCAAGGACTTTACCACAGCAAGCAATTCCCGTCTTGTGACACAATAGTTCCTTTCCGGCTTTGACAACGACTTGCTGAAGTACGCTATCACAACCTCTTGATCACCATTCCTTTGAGACAACACACCGCCAAGTCCTATATCACTTGCGTCTGTGTCAACTATAAATTCCTTGCCCGCATCAGGGTACCCCAAAATAGGTGTTTTGCACAGACGGTCCTTGAGCTCCTGGAATGCGATATCGCAACTTTCATCCCAGCAGAAATGTCGCTTCTCCTCGGTTAGCTTGTGCAGAGGTTTGGCTATATCTGCAAAGTTCTTCACAAATCGCCGATAATAGGAGCACAAACCCAAAAATGCTCTAACCTGTGTCTTGTCTTTTGGAACCGGCCAATCCTTGACAGCGGCAATTTTCTCTGGATCCGTGCGGATACCTTCTTCCGACACTACATACCCCAAAAAGCACTCTGGATCTTCATGAGCACGCGTTCCAGGTTTTGAAGGTGTTCCTCAAACGTACGGCCTACGATGATGATGTCATCCAAGTAGACCAGACAGGCATCCTCAATTAGCCCGGTACAAGCTCCATCAGCCTTTCAAACGTTGCTGGAGCATTGCACAATCCAAACGGCATGACTTTAAATTGCCACAGACCGTTTCCTGTGGAGAATGCAGTTTTCTCCTTGTCCTTAGGGTCAATTTCAACCTGCCAGTAGCCACTTTTCAGGTCCAGCGTACTAAACCACTTTACGCCTGTAAGCATGTCCAGCGTGTCATCAATTCTTGGCAAGGGATAGCTGTCCTTCTTCGTAACGTCGTTCAGACGGCGGTAGTCAACACAAAACCGCATGCTGCCGTCCTTCTTCTTTACCAGCACCACAGGTGAACACCATGGACTAGATGAAGGTTCAATAACACCATCCTTCACCATTCCCTCAATCATGGTTTCCACTTCCTTTTCACGTGCTACAGGCAATCTTCTTGGCCGCTGACGGATAGGCAATTCTTCTCCTGTGTTTATTTTGTGTTGAACTAAGCCAGTCTTTCCTATGTCAGCATCGTTTGACGAGAAAACATCGACGTACTTGAGTAACAACTTCTTCGCGTTGACCATTTCCATTTCCACTCCCGTTGAACGGCGGCACTTTGAATCCACGTAGCGAAGGTGTTGTAGCTACCACGGGAGCTGTAATTCCATCCCCAATTTTTAGGTCGTCTAGCGTTTTCTTCACGTCAGCCATCACGTTGTTAACCCGATTGTTCACTTGGTTGATTCGGGTTTCAGCTTCCGACAGACGGTTGTGGTAGAGCCACGCAGCAGCTTTTGCTGTTGCACGTATGGGCCGGCTCGAGCCGGGTTAGTACCACGACCTCACAGAATACCGGCGTGAAGTGGAAGCTCTACTTTTGCGTTTCGTCTGGTGAGTGAAGGTGACCGGAGGCCCAATTCTCCCCCCCCCCCCCATCAACATGGTAGCGGAATTAAATAATAGACTACCCCAGGAGGGTACCAGCACCCCTGGAGTATCCCTCGCTGAGCATCCACGACCATGCTACTCCACTCCTGAGTGTGGGTGCTCAGCGAGGGATTCTAGGCTGCCTACTTCTTAGGCTGCCCCGCGTATTCTGGGGGGGGGCAAAATTCCGCTCAGAACAATAACTGCTCGGGGCAAACTGAGCAACAAGACCAAGGCGACCCCTGCCACGCTATCCGTGAATTTCTGCAACATCAGGGGATTTCACTCGAACCTAAACGCCGTCCACTACCATCTCGAGACGGCGAAGCCGGCCTTGCTCTTTCTGACCGAGACGCAGGTGTCCACTCCGGCTGACACTTCGTATCTCTCCTACCCAGGGTACAAATTGGAACACTCCTTTGTGCCTCGGGCTGGAGTTTGCGTATACGTCAGAGAGGACATCTGTTCTCGACGCCTCGGCAGTCTTGAAGGTTCGGACCTGTCCATCCTTTGGCTGCGCGTAGATAGCGACGACCATCCGCGCGTCTACGGGTGCCTCTATAGGTCCCATAGCGGTAATGCCGAAACAGACCGACTCATCGACCACGTCCAAATGATTACAGATTCCTTGCTACAACAGGTCCCATCCGCAGAGATCGTGATTCTTGGCGATTTTAACGCCCACCACGCCGAATGGCTCGGTTCACGTTTCACCGATCATGCGGGAAGATCTGTTTATGACTTTGCCTTGGCATATGGTCTGACACAACTGGTTACTTCGCCCACGCGGATTCCACATGTGGAGGATCATACACCTTCTCTGTTGGACCTTCTGCTGACCTCTCATCCGGACGGATATCAGGTTTCCGTCGATGCCCCTCTCGGCTCTTCGGACCATTGTCTGATCCGGAGTGTGGTGCCACTCACGCTCCCCTCGCGGTTGCGTTCTGCAGGTTGCCGCCGTGTTTGGCATTACAGGTCGGCGGATTGGGACGGAATGCGGTCTTTCTTTGCATCCTACTCATGGGGGCGGGTTTGCTTCTCGCCGGATGATCCCAGCGCTGTTGCTGACTCTGTCACTGAGGTGGTGCTACAGGGAATGGAACTATTTATTCCATCATCTGTGGTACCCATCGGAGGCAGATCTCGGCCTTGGTTTGGTCACTCCTGTAAGACTGCATTACGCAGTAAGCAGGAGTGCTATCAGGCCTGGGCTGAGGCTTCGGCGGCTCGGGATGTAAACACCAGCATGCTTAAAAAGAAGTATAACTTCGCCTCCAGGTCCTTCAAAAGAGTTATTTCCAAGGCAAAGTCAGAGCACATAGGCAGAATTGGCGAGAAACTAGTTCGCCTTCCTTCGGGAACCCGTGCATTCTGGTCTCTCGCCAAGGCTGTCCAAGGGAATTTCTGTAAGCCATCACTACCATCTCTGCACAGGGAGGACGACTGACTGGCCCACGCCGCAAAAGAGAAAGCCGACCTTTTAGGCTCCCTTTTTGCGTCCAACTCGACTCTTGATGATGGGGGGAACACACCGCCGACCATCCCGCGGTGAGTGCTCCATGCCGGACGTGCGGTTCTCACAGCGCTCGGTTCGCAAAGCACTCCTCTCCCTGGACATTCACAAGTCGAGTGGGCCTGACGGAATCCCCTCAATTGTGCTGAGGACGTGTGCTCCGGAGTCGGCACCGGTTCTAACGCGTCTTTTCCGGTACTCCTACTCCCTAGGCGTAGTCCCGAAATCATGGAAGACAGCTTTTGTCCAACCGATCCCTAAAAAAGGCGACCGCTCAGACCCGTCCAACTACAGGCCTATCGCCATCACCCCCTTGTTCTCCAAAATAATGGAGTCCGTTATAAACTGCCAGCTCATGCGGTACCTTGAGGATCACCAGCTGATTAGTGACCGCCAATACTGTTTTCGTCGGGGTCGATCAGCTGGTGATCTTCTGGTCTACCTGACTCATAGATGGGCGGAGGCAGTAGAGTCCAAGGGGGGAGGCATTGGCCGTTAGTTTGGACATTGCGAAGGCTTTCGATCGGGTGTGGCACATAGCGCTTCTTTCGAAGCTCCCTTCCTATGGGCTTCCCGAGAAATTGTGCAATTGGATCACCAGCTTTCTTGCAGATCGGAGCATCAAGGTCGTTGTAGACGGTGCATGCTCCGACTACAAGCCTATTACTATTACACCGGCCGTGCCAATATTTCTCGGGAAAACGTCGCCGAGTACCGGAACAAACTTGTGTCTGAAGTCGAGTCTTTGCTGAACTAAGTCTCGGATTGGGGGCGACTAAATCTAGTCCAGTTTAATCCTCAGAAGACACAAGTTTGCGCGTTTACCGCTAAAAAGAACCCCTTTGTCGTATCTCCTCAGTTTCAAGGCACTCCCCTTGTTGCCTCAGCCAGTATCGGAATCCTCGGCGTCGACATATCGAGTGACGTGCAGTTTCGTGGTCACTTGGAAGAGAAGGCCAAATTGGCCTCTAAAAAGCTTGACGTGCTCAGCAGAGCGGGACAGTATTTCATGCCGGCACAACGCCTCCAACTTTACAAGGCGCAGGTTCGGCCTCACATGGAATACTGTTCCCATCTCTGGGCTGGGGCACCCCAGTGCCAGCTCCTTCCACTTGACCGCATCCAGCGAAGAGCGGCTCGAATCGTTGACGACCGAGTCCTTTCCGATCGGCTCGATTCATTGGCGCTGCGAAGAGATGTTGCATCTCTTTGCATTTTCTTTCGCATTTACCACGGGGAGTGCTCTGAGGAATTGTTCGGATTAATCCCAGCCGCCAAATTTCACGAACGCACATCGCGGCAGAACTCCCGATACCATTCACATCATCTGGATGATTGGCGGTCCACCACTGCGCGATTTAGAAGATGTTTTCTTCCTCGCACAACTTCCTTGTGGAATAGTTTACCATCAGTGATTTTTCCGGACCGATACGACTTAGGGACCTTCAAGAAAAGAGCCTACCCCTTTTTAAAAGGCTGGCAACGCATATGCAATTCCTCTGGTTCCCCTGGTGTTGCAGTTGTTCATGGGCGGCGGTAGTCACTTACCATCAGGTGAGCCGCATGCTCGTTTGCCCCCTCCTATAAAAAAAAACCTCCCTTGTCTCTTTCCCGAAGGTAGCGTGAAGGTCCTTCATGAGAATCATCTGTTCCTGCTGTCGGCAGGCCTGCTCCTGCAGCATCATCATCAGAGCACCTAAGTCAGGTGCTGCAAATGTAGGAGCTGCGGACGGGCCGACCTCCGTAGTCGGCAGCTGGCCCTCCAACGCTTGCGACGTTGTACCACCAAATCGTCTCTGGTCCGTCTCCTGTTGGCGTTTACTTCGGGTACGGATACCCTTCGTGTCATCTGTAGGTAAAATCGGCATGATTAAATCCCACTTCTGACACCAATTTTTACGAGCTTGGGGTTCGAGACAATTAAAAACTGCCGAGTGAATTACCAAAATTGACACTTTAATTACACAACACTAATTACAACTTAAAACCACACTAATAACAAAACACAATTGTACTATAGATCACCTTAGTTCACAGTTGTAACGCTTCGAAGTATTCGCTTGTATCGCCAATTCAATACCGACTCGGTCGCGGTCTATACCGGCCTTATATAGGGTAGTTCTGCTACTCGATACTAGAGGGCGCTAATGGCTAGTGTTGCCATGTAAAAGACATTAATAGTGGCGCGCAACAATATACTTCAATTTTATATTTTTGACGAGGCTCAATAATTGGTTCGTCAACACACTCATAAGTAAATTGCTTTTCTTGGATCGTGCACGAGGTCTAGCCACATTTTCAAAGTCTAACACCTCGCAATCAATTTCAGAAGCTAAGGCTTTGGCGTCTTCAAGAACTTGAGTAAAATACTCATCTGAACGCGAGTTTTCAAAGAAATCTTGTATTTTTAAGTAATTTAATGACGGAAACCAAGTCAAAATCTTTACTTTGCATTAATTTACTAACAGGGTTTATGCGATTCAAAGTTTCGTACCAAATTATAATAGACCATAAAAATATAAACTGTTTAATTTGGTTCAACAAACCCGAAGCTTCGTCTCGTGTGGAGATAGCCATATCTGTGTTTTGGTAAACACTGAACAATGCATCGTAAACTTGTCCTATTTGATGTCTTAGTGGTTTTATTGCTTCGATTCGACTTTCCCATCTCGTGTCACTAAGTGGTTTTAGAGTAGTACCTTTTACATTCTTCAAAAAAATTGACCACCTTAATGTTGAAGTGGAAAAAAAAACATATATTTTTTGCACAGTATTAAAAAAAATGTAGCTTCCAGTGAGGACTTTGCCATGTCGTTTACCACTAAGTTTAAAGAATGACTACTGCAAGGAACGTAAAATGCCCGTGGATTGATGTTTTTAATCCTGGCTTGGACGCCACTTTGAATACCTTTCATATTAGATCCATTATCGTACCCTTGCCCTCTTATGTTTTCTAAAGACAATCCAAGTGCTGATAATTGTTCCACGATAATTTCTGTTAGTGCCAGAACTGTGGATTTCTCTATTGGTATAAATCCTAAAAACTTTCATTTATTACAATCTCTGACGTTCTTGCATGGTCTTGGGATTGAATAATAGAAATATACCTAATTATCATGGTCATCTGCTCAGTTTTGCTAGCGTCTGGGGTACAATCTAAAATAATAGAATAATATTTCGATGTAATGATAGCTTCCATAATATGTTTTTTTATGCCGTCTGAAATTGTATTAATGAACTCATTTTGAATTGTTTACTTAAGTAGGTTGCTTGTTTCTCCTCTTTTTTCAAAACTCTGCGTACATGTTCCTGCATAACGGGATCAAATTCGGCTAACAACCAGGGTTGGCATGAATAAATCATTTTGATTTAAATCACGATTAAAATCAAATGATGTTTTCAAAAATCAACATTTAAAAAAACAGACAGAAATTATAATTAAGTTACAAACTAGGGTCGTTTAAAATTTAAATCTGAGAAATCAATATCATTACTATAATATTTAAACAAAAAAAAATAGCTTTCCAGGCTTTTCAATTCCGAGACGGTTTCTTAATTTGCTCAGAACAATTCCAAAGGTGTAAAACACTCTTTCCACAGCAGCTAAAGAAGCTATCACCCCAAACAATTGCTTCACTTCTGGAAATTTTTTTGACTGTTCCTCTTCACTAAATATATTTTTCTGTGACATCTTTATACGTGGTAGAGCCATGGTGCAACTTTATTAGTAGTATAGTTGTCGCACGAATGGGTCGGCTGGACCGGGGAAGGACCACGCTCTCACAGAATACCAGCGTAAAATAGCAGCTTAAAGCTGCTGTGTTTCATATGGTGAGTGTAGAGAACCGGAGACCCTTTTTACTGGAAAAGAGGCATTCCATCTTAGTCCTCACGGGTGACAACGCATCTGCATTTTGATTCTTTATTGAGGATATATGTAGATGTCTATGGGTCACAGCAACCACTTACCATCAGGTGAACTGTGTGCTCGTTTGTTACCCTATCCTATAAAAAAGAAACATCCGCCACTCTAGTGGTGTCATATTTTTTACCATTTCTTCTGCGAACATCACACTTCTAAATTTTTAAATATAAAATTATAATATAATGTAAATATTGAATTAATAAACTTTTAAATACGCTTAGCTCAATAAGGCTTTTTAATATTAGAGAGTCCTGTACCTATTAAAGTATGAAGAAATGTTTATTGAATTAAAATTTCATGCATAAAATTTAAACAATAAAATTAACATCAACCGATTAAAAATAAAAATTCAATACAAAAGTAAGTAATATTTTTAACTGTTAAAAAAATTTACAAATAACTTTTAACAAATAAATAAATTTAACCATTAACGCCATGTCTAATTCACATGTCAGACAAAAGGGAAATCTCTACGCTGTGTCCGCGCAATCCCTTGAGGGCGCGTTCCGTTTTGCGAAAAAAAAAAATAGTTAAATTAAATAATAAAATCAAAAAAGTCGTGATTAATTAGGATTTTTTTATAAAATCGTGCTTTATTCGATTTTTTTAAAAAGTCATGATTTTTTCCAACCCTGCTAACAACTCTACTAGTTTTAAAAAATTACCATTGTTATGTTGATAAAGATTATCAGATGTACCTTGAAAAGCCAATAAAAAATTACCATTGTTATGTTGATAAAGATTATCAGAAGTACCTTGAAAAGCCAAGCCATTTTTAGCCAACATTTTGATGATTGTGGCAATTCGTAACAATACTCTATTTCAGTGTTCTATTTCTGATTTAATTACTTACAGGGAGTTACTCGGCATATATCGTACGACACGATTTGAGCCTACGTGAAAGTTCTACCCAAGATTTTACAGCTTCTACATGGTTTCGTGATGTCTCATGAGATTAAAACATATCACGAGATTAAGAGTATCAGCATACATGCTTCCAATTTTTGTAGCCATCTTCAGATAGACCGGAAGCTGTAGTTGTATTAAAGATTTTACGGCAAAAGCAACGCAACGAATTTTTTGCCACAGAGTACAAGCCAATCTCTCAAAATTTCTTCACCGCTATTAAGCTTTCTCTTAGTAAACCTCCGACCAACCTCTTTTTACCAAATATATTCTTTCTGCATCTGTTAATCTATTGGACCACGTGGCTGGGTCGACATCTAAAATAGATGTTGAATCTGTAGAAACACTTGAAGTTGCAATAACACCTTCACCTACAATAGCAGCTTCACCTGCAATAGCACCTTCACCTGCAATAACAGCTTCACCTGTAATAGCACCTTCACCTGCAATAGCGCTTGACCCAGAAGTAGAAGCACCAGGTTCACAGATTATATTGGAATCAGACGTATTTTCTTCTCGAGGTTTAAGCGGAATCTCAGCTATAGCATCGGTTTCTGGTATGGGTGACGATGGTTTGTTTAGCTCACCTTTTTTCAAAAAGGACTCTAATGCCCCTGCTTGCTTTTGTCGCTTTGCATCTTTTTCAAGTCTTCGTTTTTTTTATATTGGTGTCCCGACAAGCGTGATCTATCGTCAGCCATTCTGTACGGTAAAAAATAAAAAATGAAATAAATTTAAATAGATTCGAAAGTCATTCTGTTTCTCTGACTGCTACGTTTTTTCGATTAAACCAATGTATCAATTTGGATAAATTTTGGGATGTAGATATAAATTGAAGTTTGGAAAAGGACATTGACATAGGCTACTTTTTACCTCAGAAAAGTTACTCATTCCCACGAGAATAATAATTATGGTGGGCGCGTGAACGAAGCCGCGGGTGACTGCTAGTGAGCAGTCACAGATGAGAATTAACAAGCCGAAAGAGGAGCAATGTTAATTTTCACACGATTAACATACCACTTAAAACATTTTTAACATACCTTGCGGTCAATATTAAATTAAGGGCCGGTTTCACCACCTGTTATTAAAGTCCCGAATAGCCTATTTGTCAAATAAGAACTGTCAAACTCATACAACAACTGTCAAAAACTGAAAATTTAATTGACGAATAGGCTAACCGGAGATGGTGAAATCGGCACTAAAACTATTTTACTATTTACCTTAAGGAACAAAAAGTAAGTACACTTTTTAGCAAGGTGTGTTCAATATTACGTATTTTTTTACGTACTACAATTTACTTTATAAAACAGATAGATACTTACGTAGTAAATTCACACGCGCGCTTCAATATTTATATGATTAATCTGCCACAATAAAAATCACGTCACTTTTAAATTTAAGAATAGAACCAACTTGTAGACTTAGCATATATTTCACATAAATAGATAAAACATTTTAATTCTGTATCACTTATTAACCGCTACATTATTCACGAATATGACGAAAATTTGTCTCTAGGGCAGAACATGTTTACTAGGAGTCTTCTAAATAAGTAATGGAAAAATAGTACAATCTTTTGCTTATATATGATATTTAAGGGATTCCCCTAAAATGTCGCGTTGTACGAATGTAGCTAAAGGGTATTCCTCCGAAAGTTTGAGGGAAATCCCCATCAAACATAAACAGACTGAAAGGGTTGCCAGTTCAGATATGTAAAATCGGCAGAAAATTCGGATGAATTTTTTTGGATTCTAGTTTCTAAGTTCTAGTCTAGTTGGGTCCTTATTTCCTATTTATATCCTATTTATATATTTCTTCTTAGTGTTCCACAAAATTTCAAAAGTATCGATACTTTATTCGATACCAGTATCGTATCAGATTTATCGATACCGAGAAAAATATCGAAACAAATTTATCGATATTGTTAGGTATCGAGTACTTTCAATTTATTTTTAAAACTTCCGATTGAGTATTATCCGTAATATCAAATATTATCCGAGAAATTTCGGAACTTGGAGTTCGGAACTTATCACCAATGAGACACTTAATAATGGTATCAAACTAACTAAATTTAAATTTCGACGTATTAAATTGTCGGTACAAAAATAAATTAGAGCAAAAGTAAAAAAGTAAATCAGGATTAAACTGTATTAAATAATTTTTACTTAATTGATAAAAATAAATCTACTAAATAGGTACCAATCATGAGAAACTGGCAACACACGCTCTAAACATAAGCTATTGTCTATAGAAGGGTAATCCCCTACTCCTACGACCCAAATCTAATGATGTGACTCAAATTTTGTTAAAAGTATCGAGTACTTATAAAAGTATCGATACCTACCTCAAAAATATCAGAACAAAAGTATCGTGTCCAAATATACTTAGTATCGAAATGAAAGTATCGATACTACTCAAGTATCGGTACTTTTTACGGATCCTTACTTCTTCTTTCTTTCTTCCGAACTAAAATAATTCAGTTAAGTAAAATACTTCAATATTTCCACTATCCAACCTGAAGTAGGTTGGAAGGTGGCACATAAAATTCTCAACCTGCCAACTTGGGAGGTGGATGGCTAATGGCTAGGTTGGATGATAGGAATAAGTCAATTTTGCCGCCCCTCATTTTTTGCCGCTCTGGGCAAATGCCCGGCTTGCCCCCCCTTAGATCGGGCCCTGCTCCCATTGCCGGTATACAGGTTCAACTTTACAACAACTGTACAACTTTACTATATGCCCATAGGCACCTACATTTATCTTTGATAAAAAATCAAAATGTAGATGGGCTGTCCCCATTGCGATCTAAGATAGAATGCCTCTTGTCACTAACCATATGGACGAAATAGCAGCATTAAGCTGCTATTTTACGCTGGTATTCTTGAAGGGGTTAGGGTCCTTCTACGGTAGATTCAGTCCATTGTGCTATTGCCATATTACACTGCAGTGTTTTTCTGCCCATTAGCATGTGATAATCGCTTGAAAATTAGTTATAGGCTGTTACAAGCTACAGTAACCTAATGGCAGGATGCGGACTGCGAACTCAAAAGGTCGTGTGTTCGAATCCGTCATTCGACTACTGTTGTGAAACGCTCTTAACACAAGCATTTTATGCTTACCAGGAGTGGTTAAATGGAATATTTGTAATGTTAATTCTTAATTGCTAGTATTTATTTTTATTTAAAAAAAATACCGTGTAGTGGCTGTGTAAGAATATCCACTACCCCGTTTCGTGGGTGTCGTAAGAGGCGACAGAGGGAAACTTAAACAATAGATGGGCAGCAGCATCTTCCTAATAACAACTCATCATTATAAAAACTGCGGTTGCCAAACCGCCTGCCAAGCGTGGCAACAATGGCAAAATCCCTCCTATGAGGCAATCTCATCAGGCTTTATGTGGTAGAGCCATGCTGCAGCTATATTAATAGTATAGTTGTAGCACGAATGGGTCGGTTCGACTGGGGAAGGACCACGCTCTCACAGAATACCAGCGTAAAATAGCAGCTTAATGCTGCTGTGTTTCGTATGGTGAGTGTGGAGAACCGGAGACCCTTTTTACTGGAAAAGAGGCATTCTATCTTAGTCCTCACGGCTGACAACGCATCTGCATTTAAATTCGCAAACGAAGATAGATGTAGATGTCTATGTGCCACAGCAACCACTTACCATCAGGTGGACTGTGTGCTCGTTTGTCGCTCTTATTCTATTTAAAAAAAAATCTATTGGAGATGCTTCTCCGTACAGAGCCTAAGAGTCCACTGCTGATATAATATATAGGCTATAATGGATGAAAAGCCTGTATACGTCCCACAGTACACACACACAGTAGTGGGCACAGACTTCCGCTCAATACTTCTCCTCTCATTTTCAAGTTTATGCCAGTCTATTCATTTATAAATCTTGTTATTTTACAGGTCACAAGAGGAATTAATAAAACGCAGGAAAATATGAATATAAAGCCAAAATATTGCTTAAGATTCTAATACAAGTTTGAGGTTTTTGTTAATGGTGGAAATATGGGGTGGAAAGTGTATGTAGATAAACTTGTGATTGTTATTATTGCAGAGAAGTCAATGTTTATGAAATATTAGTGTTAGCAAAATATAAAAGTCCTTTTATTAAGATTTAAGATTTGGTTATTATTATTATTAAAGATGGCTAGCTTCCTTTTAATGCATGCCCACTGCAATATGATTAATAATAATAGTCAAATAGATCTAAATAATATAACGGTTTTTATTTTTTGTCTGTTGACAATACTGGCATTGTATTTTTTCAATACAATTATTTAGCTGATATGTATTGAAGCACTTAAGAAGTCAGTGTATTGTAGCTCAAGAAATTGTATTAATAATTAGTTTGACACTTTTGGACATCTGCATTTTATTTCAGTTCAACAAATCCTCGACAAACAAGTAACACTCTTAAACTATGTCACATTTGTAATTATTAGTGGCCTTTACACCAATAAAAGTTAGTTTCTTAAATATATGACGGATAAATTGGAATAATAACTATTATTATTTAAAATTTAAATCTATACAATAAATCTGTAGAAAAATTGTGTGTAACGTGTAACGATTCACGCAAAAAGTACTGGACAGATTTCCATGTAATTTTGTATTTAGACAGTAAATGACCGTGTATAACATATAGGCAAATTTTATCCGCTTACGGAAGAGTAAAAAAAAGAGTTATGATTTTCCTCTTTTTTAGTTTATTGTCATTATGACTGCTGATATTTCTATTAGTCCTAAAGAGAATTTAGCTATACGTATAAAAAATCTATAGAAAAGTGTGTATATGAAAATAAACTCATCGCGCCACCAACCAGAAAGGGCAACGTCTGCCGGGCCAGCTAGTTAATTATAAACCCAAGAGTTTTACTTGTCTACTAATGATGAACGATGTTAATGGTTATAGAAAAATAATAAAAATCTAAAATTAAAATTTGAAAAAAAGAAACTTAATCAATGAGGTTTATTTTTTCGGTGGACTTTTTTTTTATAATTTTTATTAGAATTTTTTTTTGTTTTAAAATCGTTAATAGTAATTTAATAAAACCAACCAAAGCTTTGTTTTTAATTTCGTAAGTTGTTTGAAATGGATTAAATACTAGTCTTCTATTACAATGTTGATACCTCAGAAATGTCTATAAGAATAAGAAAGGACACTTGATCGTTGTATATTGTATAGGGGTGAAATTTTTTTAAGTGTTAAAAGTAAAAAAATCATCACACATTAAAAAGGCATCCAAATCTCAATAGTTATATAGATTTCATTGGATTAATTTTGCAAAATCTTATTTTAGTTTTATTACTTTAGCGATTCTATAAAATCTCAACTTTTCTTTTAGTTAGGATCTTTGTTTTCTGCTGATTTGTCTCCATAATAAGATTAGAACCTTGATGACTCGTTAAAACGAGAGACTGCTAGAAACTTACAAATGAAAATACATTTCATGTATACATAATGTTGTCTAAGAAATTAGAGAAATATGAGAGTGTAACTAATTTCATGTTATATTTCTAAGGCTGCTTCCTCAAAATTAGGTATATGATTCAAAGTATTGTTAGATTTCTTTAATTTGTACTCTTGTGCGTACGATTAAAACTTATGAAGTTGTCTTGAAATTAAACTTTTTTAAATATTTTATTTTTGTTTAATAACTACCCTAATTTAACAAACACGCACACACGCACCAATAACCAATTAATAAGCAATAACCAATTTAATGTTACCGACATTTTTCATAACAGTAGGAATGTGTTTAAGAGGGAAGTTCTTGAAGTCATCATCATCATTACAGCCCTTCACAAGTCCACTGCTGAACATAGGCCTCCCCCACGGAATGCCACAAAGCACGGTCCAGAGCCACCTGCATCCATTGACTTCCTGCATGTCTTACCAGGTCGTCACTCCATCTAGTGGGGGGACGCCCTACACTTCGCCTGCCGGTACGAGGCTGCCACTCGAGAACCTTTCTTCCCCATCGGTTGTCGGTTCTTCGAGCTATATGGCCGGCCCATTGCCACTTCAGCTTACTAATCCTTTGGGCTATGTCGGTTACTCTGGTTCTACTGCGGATATCCTCATTTCTAAGTTTATCACGCAGAGAAACCCCGAGCATAGCCCTCTCCATAGCTCGCTGAGCGACCTTGAGCTTCCTCATACGGCCAGCAGTGAAGGACCACGTCTCAGTTCCGTATGTCATCACTGGCAACATGCACTGGTTGTACAATTTAGTTTTGAGGTTTTAGGTATGCCTGACGAGAAGATGGGTCGTAATCTCCCGAACGCTGCCCAGCCGAGTTGAATCCGTCGATTGACCTCTCGGTCGAAGTTGGACTTACCTAGTCGGACTATTTGTCCCAGGTAAACATATTCGTTAACAACTTCGAGCCTAGTGCTCCCAACAACTACCGGCATAGGTGTGACATGGACATTAAACGTGATTTTTGTTTTGTCCATGTTCATCTTGAGACCTATCCGTTGGGAGACACTATTGAGGTCATTGAGCATAGTGCTTAGGTCCTCCAGCGATTCTGCCATAAGGACTATATCGTCGGCAAATCGAAGGTGAGTGATGTACTCGCCATTGATGTTAATACCGTATCCTTTCCAGTCCAGTAGCTTGAAAACGTCTTCCAATGCAGCGGTGAAGAGTTTCGGGGATATTACGTCACCCTGTCTTACACCTCTCTGCAGTTGGATAGGTTTCGTACTCTGGTTCTGTACTCGGATAGCCATCGTAGCCGTACTGTACAAACACTTCAGCACCTCGATATACCGACTGTCGGTATATCGAAGTTCTTGAAGTACTTGATGGAAATGGTTAATAAGTATATTGCACACACACATACACACACACACACAGAGAGAGAGAGAGAGAGAAATGTGCACGTGAGTGTGTGTCCAAGATGTTGAGCATGGTTTCGGCATCACTTTCAGTGTACGCTCCGTATTTCTTTCTTTGTTGTACTGCGTTTGTAAGCAATTAATACTTAATTGCTTACAAGTGCATAAAATAGAAATTAAAACAGGACACCAACCAAAATTTAAGACACTAAAGTGTAAATTTAAATTATGATGTCAGTAAATTATGGTGTCAACCATTTCTTTAAAAATCTGTTGCAGGTTTTTTACTCGTATTATTTGCAAACAATTTTTAGCTAATTTGTTCTTTTAAAATTATCTGGTGGAAATTTGCTTAAATTATAATAGGTATTGTTTTTTTTAACAGCAATCATTTAACCAAAATATATTTCCTAGTCATTCCTCTATTTTGTATCTATCCCATAACCAACATTTTGTACACACTGTAACAGCTTTGTAAAGGAACTTAGATTAATTATATTAAAAAGCCATAAAAGAATGAAATTTTTGCCTCGGTTCATTTTTTTCCATTAAAAATTAGAATTGTTCAAGGTTTTTAATTCGTGTTTTTCCGTTATATACAGTTATTAGATAATATGTACGTTTTGAAATTATTTGGTTGAAGTTTGAAATCCTAGTCTACGGGTTTTTAAAGTGGGGGGCGCGCCACCCAAGGGGGGTGCAGAGACCAGTAAAGGGGGGCTCGGGCCACCTGCGTATTTAAGGGCCTTACGACCAAGAGACGTCCTTATGTACACATCTACTGCAAGTACTTAGTCAACGCACTAACCGCAGCGGGCGGTCAGTACGTACCAGAACGAACTCCCTAACTCGATAACTGTATACTAGTCGGAGAGTTCGGACGATTCACTTGTGCGTACGTCCCTCCCCCGCGCGCGTTGCTGCCGCGCAAGCACAACTCACAGTCAGTCAGATTGAGCTACTATCGCGTGTTAGTAGTCACGTAATTTACTTTTGTTTCAACATGATGAACTTGACAAAAAACGCAAATACAATGAAGATTATATTAAATACGGTTTTGTTTGCATAAGTAAAATTATGGCGATCATCCACAGTGCGTTATCTGTTACGAAGTTTTGAGCAATGATGCTTTGAGACCGACTCGTCTCGAGCGACATTTATTGACTAAACACAGTGATTTAAATGACAAACCGAAAGAGTTTTTTTTGCTGTAAAATCTGGAAGTTTAAAACGCATCAAGTTATATAGTACTGGTTCTTTTGCCGAGTCAAACGAAAAACTACTTGAAGCTTCGTATGAGTTATCGTTGCTTATCGCAAAGGAAAAAAAAGCCATATTATTGGCACTTTCTGACACTGTAAAACGGCGCATTGACGATATGGCCGAAGACATAAAAAAAACAAGTTGTAAATGCCGTGTAACAATGGCCCTTTTTTGCAATACAGTTAGATGAGAGCACAGATGTTGCACAATGCTCTCAATTGTTAGTTTTCGTACGATACATTCAAAATGAAACAATGCAAGACGACTTGTTGTTTTCTGCTGAGTTAACTACAACAACAAAAACAGTTGATGTGATGGCTGCAGTTTGTGAATTCTTCACCAAACCTGAGCTCTTGTGGGAACAATTGATAGGCGTCTGCACAGATGGCGCTCCGGCAATGCTCGGATCTCGCTCAGGGTTTATATTACTGATTAAACAAAAAAGTACCAATATAACAGCGATACACTGTTTTACAGCGCCAAGCATTGGCGGCAAAAACACTACCCAGCGAACTAAACGACGTGTTAAAACTATGTATCAGTCATAAATTCTATAAAAAAGAGTGCGTTAAATACTTGACATTTTAAAGCTCTTTGTGAAGATTTGGGCACCGAGCATAAAACATTATTATTTCTCACAGAAGTGCGCTGGCTCTCAAAAGGTAATATGATGGCAAGATTATTTGAACTTTGCGACGAAGTAACACTATTTTTAGAACGAGCCAAACAACGAATTCAAAAGCCCAAGTGTCCAAGTGGTATTGGCCTATTTATCCGATATATTTGATTCGTTGAACTCTAAGCTTAAAACTTCAAGGTGGAGATTCAAATATAATTTATCATCGAGATGTTATCAAGAGTTTTACTGAAAAGTTGCAACTTTGGAATCGCAAGATTTAGCTGAGCCATCAAATTATTCATGTTTTCCCAAATTGTGCAGTATTACAGAAGAAAAGCGCTTTATGAAGGTTTTTGAGGATTCTGAAACCAGGAGAAAAATATCAAATCATTTGCAGCGCCTTACTGATGAGTTCAACCGTTACTTTCCTACCTCATGTGATGATGATGTTTATCGATTGGCGACGGATCCATTCCATGTTAACATAGATGCCCTGCCAGAAACACTTCAAGAGGAAGCCTTGGATATTAAAAATTGTTCTGCTGCTAAATATAATTTCGAAAAATGGGTAAAACAATGTTTTGGGTCAAATATTTCGCAATTTATCCCAAAATAGCAGAGAAAGCACTTGGATTGTATTTACCCTTTTCCAGTACATATTTGTGCGAAAGGGGATTTTCTGCTGTTGTAGCTATAAGTACAGAAATAAACTTAACATTGATAGTGATTTGCGTTGTGCGATTTCTGTAGTCAAGCCGAGAATCGGAAACTTCGTTAACGAGGTTTCCGATTCTCGGCTTGACCACAGCATGCGAGCTCATCCATCACATTCGAATAAATAAGAAGTTGTGTTAAATAATTAAGTAGTTTTTTGTATGATTATGTGTAACTTTAATAAGCATTAAAAACTTTTATGTTATTGGACAGAACTATTTTTTTTCTAACCTGATAGTAATCAAAATCATCTTGAGCAGAGGGGCACGTCATGAATAAGTTAAGGAACCCCAGTCCTAGTCAATCATCTGTTGTATACCTCCTTATAGAATACTAGCGATCCGCCCCGGCTTCGCACGGATGATTTCTGGATCTCGACAACAGCGCCACCTGCCGAGTCCAATTGTGAATCTAAATCATTCTCGAATCTACTTAATCACACACTCATAAATTCATCAAAATCAGTCCAGCTGTTTAGGAGGCGATCAGTCACATACACAGTATTATACATATAAAACTTCCTCTTGAATCATTCTGTTTATTGATGAAAACCGCATCAATCCGTTGCGTAGATTGAAATATCTAAGCGTACAGACGGCGGGAAACGACTTTGTTTTATACTGTAAGATAAGAGAAGGGTGACAAACGAATACACAGCCCACCTGATGCTGTTGACCATTGAGGTGTCCATCTGTCATCTATCTTCGATTAAGAATCAATATATATATGCGTTATCACCGCTGATGACAAAGATGGAATGCCTTGTTTCCAATAAAAAAAATTAAAGTCCGCGTCTTGAGCCAGCCGCACCTCAACCTAATGTCGCTGATATTTTTTGATAGGTTCTAATCAAATAACATTTAATGACAATGAAAATGTCAGAATGATGACTGAGGCATCCCATCTTAGTCCTCAGAAGTGACAACGCATTATAGCTTTCTTTGTTTGAAGTCGGCTGAAAGTGTTCATAGATGGCAGGAGCTACTTACTATCAGGTGGACTTTAAGTTCGTTTGTCATTACAGTTTAAAAAACAACATAAATTTGATTTGCTACAATTAATTTATATTTGTTTATAGAATAAGGGTGACAATTGAGCACACAGTCCACCTGATGGTAAGAAGATGTTGTGGCGCATCAACATCTAAGTTTATCCTCAATTAAGAATAATGTCATCCCTGAGGACTAATATGGAATGCCTCATTTCCAGTAAAAAGGGTCTCCGGTTCTCTACACTCACCATACGAAACGCAGCATTAAGCTGCTATTTTACGCTGGTATTCAGTGAGAGCGTGGTCCTACCCCGGTCAAACCGACTCCATTCGTGCTACAACCATAATATAGCTGCAGCGTGGCTTTACTATTATATTATTTCTCTGTACATCTATCTATATTATAAAATTTTATTCTACTTTGCATGGCTTTGCATTGTGCGTAGCCTTAAATTGATTTGTTTATAAGATGTATAGTTAAGTTTATTCTTTAATAAAGATGTAAGTAAATGGGAAGTTAACAGTAAAGACAGACCGAATCGTACCATTTTTATCGTTGGAAATTTCTCGATTGCTTCTTCGTCCCCGAAACTTCATCATCAAACAGTCAAAGCCAAGTCTATGATCGCGCTGGGCAGGCGGATTGATCGCTGTACCAGACACCACCTTTGAAGCTGCTGCATATCGTTCGTCTGGGTGGCGTAAATAAGATAGTGTACTAAAATCTATCGGGGACCATAAGATTTTTCTGGCATTTCCCTCAATGCTGTGTGTAGTTTGAGTGGAATTCACTAGGATACTCACTAAGTACCTACCGTTTGTAAGTTAATATGCTACAGTTAAAACCCGTTCTTAGATAGAACGCATTTTCCCTACTTAAAACTAGTTTTTACTAAATGCCTTTGTGAAAACTAGATATACCTAGTCAAAACTAGAATTTACCACTGATATATTTGATTGTCAGATAAAACTAGTTATCACCCCCCCCCCCCCCTCCCTATTAAAGCGATTTTTCTCAGAAATCATTCACTAAAAACAGTTTTAACTGACTCGCTTCGGAAAAACGCATTTTGTCTAGTAAGAACTAGTTTTACCTGATATTCAATTTTGAGCATTAGTTAATTCTAGTTATAACAAAGCATTAAGTAAAAACTAGTTTTAACTAGGGGGAACGCGTTCTATCTAAAAACTGGTTTTAACTGTAACAAATACACTTGGGAATTATAGAATAGAATAGAATAATTTTTATTCAATATAGATTACATGTGTAATTCTTATTGAAAGTCATTTTTTACTTTACCACTGGTTCCATATTTTTGGGATGTATAATTATTTGTTTACAGAGATAATAATGAAGATAAAATTAGAGATAATAATATATAAAGATCGTTGTAAGTATTTATAAATAAATAAATTGTCGTCTCTTACTATACCCATGAGATTATGGGGTGGTGTATCATTCATTCATTTCAGCTTATTAAAGTCCTCATAAGGGGGATGAAAGATGAAACAATTTTGTTTTAATTAATCCAATCTTTAATATTATTATGCAAGAAAAATTGATATTGGTGTACGTAAGAATAATTGTTTGAACTTTGAATTTACAATTTTACATCGAGTTCACAAATAAATGGCAAAGTACTATAGCAGTCATGTGAAGAATATCTAGCACTTCGGTTATTTTGGTCACAATTGTCACAATCGTTATTATTATGTTCGTTTACCACCACTACTACACCGCAGTTTTTATTTGTTTTGTACAGCCAAGATGATAGTGTTTCATCTGGAACAATAATTGTGGTCATTATCATTCAATAATATAAGGTACATCAATAATGTTAGGTACATCGAGATAAACACCCTCGGCCTTAATATTTTCTTAAAACACGATCAACCTGTGTTCGATTCCCAGCGCGGTACTAAGAAGCCGTTATTTGTTATGTTCAGTGTGGATTTATCGATACATAATATTTCGATAAATTTAAGGAAAAATCATACTTGACGCACAAAGTTTCTAAGTAGGTGGTACATCGATCACTAATAAAAAACTAGATACACAATCAGTGACAAAAAATGTCCTTACCGAATGAGCGCCCACTCGAACATTTGGGTGCGCTTTTAATTTGTACGTAGCTTAGTGAATACAACTGTAGGCAATGCACTTAAGGTTGAATTTACATTAATGTATATTTATTTCAGCTAGAATTACAGTTTTTACAGAACTTTTGCATGGGATTGTGTATCTAGTTTTTTATTAGTGATCGATGAGGTGGTAGGACTCATTTTCTGCCTAGGATTCCTTCTGAGTAGGTATAACCCGCTTACCTATTTCTGCCGCTAAATAGCATTACTTGCACTGCTGTGTTACGTTCTGAAGGATAAAAAACCAGTAAAATTACAGGCTGTGAGGCATTCCATCTTAGTCCTCACAAGTGAACATATCTGTAACTTTTTTTTAAGTAGGCTGCATGTGTACAATGAGTGCAGTAGCCACTTACAATAAGGTGCACTTTAAGTTCGTTTGTCACTTCATTTTTATTAAAAAAAGACTGGACGAATCTACTAACACGTATTGTGGCTACGAGATGGTCTTCTTCCCTGCCCCAAAGCCCTCTCAGTAATTATGTTTTGAGCCTAATGCTGTTGTGTTAAGGTATATAATATTATTGATAGATGATGTGAGTGTTCACCGTATAATGGCGGTGTAAGACTATCCATTACCCCATATCATCCCGTGGGTGTCATAAGAGGCGACACAGGGAAACAAATCAAAAGATGGGCAGCAGCGTCTTCCTAATAACAACTAAACAAAGCTGCGGATGGCAATTTATGTGGGAGGTCTATGTTTAGCAGTGACTTTTGATAGGCTGTAATGATGACGGTTTCCAACCCTGGTAGCTCGCTTTTTACGGCGAACGCTTAGCATGTGACCTCCCTGAGCTCTAGTGACCTCACAGGTAATTTAAAATATTAATTATTTTCATGCGAGCACGGAGCACAGTTCACCTGATGGTATGTAGATTCGAAATCGATAGATTCAGGTGGCTCAAGACCGTGCTTTGTGGCATTCCTTGGGGGAGGCTTATGTTCAGAAGTAGACTTGTGAAGGGCTGTAATGATGATGACGATTATAGCTAAGTTATATATACGTATATATAAAAGTGAAGTATTGGTCATTGCAGAAGTAGTCCAACTGATGATAATGGCTATTGCAGCTAGCTGCCTACTAGGACCTAACTAGTACTTAATACGAAAAAAAAGCGAGAAAGTTATTGAATCCTACCTACATTCTTTCTCAAGCCGCGAGTTTTTCTCCTCAGATAGTCTAATAAGGTATTTGACACTCATATTCAATTGAAAGAAGTGCTGAAGTGGCAATGGGCCGGCCATTTAGCTCGAAAAGAGACAACCGATGAGGAAGAAAAGGTTCTTGAGTGGCAACCCCGTACCGGTAAGCGAAGTGTAGGGCGGCCCCCCTCGAGATGGAGTGACGACTTGGTAAGTTGTTCAGGAAGTCGATGGATGCAGGTGGCTCATGACCACACTTCGTGGCATTCCTTGGGGGAGGCCTATATTCCTTGGGGAAGTTGACTTTTGAAGGGCTATAATGATTATGATAATGATGATTCAATTGAAATACTCTTATGAGCTGTCAAAATGAAGCTTGTGTAGAAATTGTATGGAAATACGAGTAAATAACGTCACAGTTACTTGAGATTTTTTTTATATAAAATTATCACATTTGTATATGAAAAAAATAATTAAATTTAAAACGAGAAGCGGACCAAGTTTAACACTATTGAACCTAGCAAATTCAAATTAGCAGGGGCGGATGTATGAGCTTTTTGGGCTGCAGCCCAGGGCCCCCAGACATTGTGGCTATCAAAGCCTTAAAAATAATAATGAAATTCATTAATTTCATGAATTTTTGTGAAAATGAGGATGAGAAAGTTAATTTTCTAAAAGAGATAAGTACATCAGTATACATCAATAAAAAAATAGTTTTTTTGACAAAATGGCCATTCGTTTAAATAATTGGGTAGGCCCCAAGTAGTGTTAACCCAGGGCTCCACTAATTCTCGGTCCACGCTTGCAAATTAGGTATAAAATTATGACTTAGTGATCCGTTGTGCTATGTCGGTTAATCTGGTTCCACTGCAGATCTTATATTCATAGTAGAAAGAATCACCTACCACTAGAAAAAGAAGAATTCCAGTATTAAGATAATTACCTCGAAGACGAAATATGAAGTTTCTAAATCCCATAAAGAATTGTTGTCCTTCTGTAATCATGTTCAATATATCCGAGTCGTGTATGGCAGTTGGCAATATGCCACCTTCTATGTAACATGTGTGCTTGGCGTCTTCCCAAGTAGCTTCCCTTTTGTGCACTTTGTAGCATTTCTTTGTAGTTTTTGAGTAAATATACCCTGAAAAATACTTAGAATTTTTAATTTGAAGATATAGTAATTAAGCTTTATGTGGACTTTATGTATTTAGCACTTTTACAATATTCTGTTTCAGTTTCGTTTTGTTGCAGAAAATCTAAAAGGCATTAACTTTGCAATCTATTTTAATTAAGGTGTAGGTATTACATGGTAAAAAGTAAATAAATAAATAGATAAATAAATATTTTAAATAATAATAATAATGTCCTCCTGATCGAATTTCGGTCACGGCGGTCAGCCTCAATGGTAACTAGCCATCTACGCAGGACAGAATTATAGTGTCCAAGTGTATGCTCTAGCACGGGTGCACTCTCTATTTCCTTACTGTCATAGTCCGATGGGACGGTAAACCACCACGACCGGAAAAGAGATAGATCAGGCGCAGGACCAACGGCTTTACGCGCTTTCGCGGCACAGGGGTGCAACACTGCCAACTTCCTGACTCAAATAAAATTTGATAAATTAAATACATATTTATATTATACTAGCTTTTTACCTGCGGCTTCGCTCGCGTGAGCTTGATTTAGGAACATCATTAAATGCTGTTCCGTGTTAAATTTAGCAAAATTCGATCACTTTTAGAGTCACCTCGATGTCTGTGTCTCTATGTCTGTCAAAGATTTTTTAATTCTAAAAGACTATTAGACTTAGATTAGGTATTTGGCATAGATATAATACGCTACAGGAACATATGAATATATATGTCTAGAAAAACTCACTATTTTTTATATCGGGCGTGTCTTCCGATGTATCCATAAGAAAGTTAAATTGTCTTGGAATCAAAATTTATTATTATTATTATTTACATTTTACTGTTTACATTCATTCATAATTAAAGTTAATTTAGTTTTAACAAAATAATGATGAATTTCATGGTCTTCTATCAATTTACGGTATAATGTTTATTTGAGATATTTTATTCATATCATTGGTCCTATTTAATATTGATTGGCACCATAAAATAAATGTAGATATTTTTTTACGTTCGAGTAGATTTCAAAATTTCATAAATGCAGTTCTATAATGATGTATACTACACATGGAATAAAACTAATGTTACGGATGTTATCACGTTTACTTTAAACTTTTTTTACGTGGGGGTTTTTGTACGTATCTTTGGATGAAAGTTACATAAAAACCTACGTAAAAGAACATATCGTTGATGTGAAGCACCGACGCTCCGGGAAGTCTAAAGTATGTCAACATGTGTAGTATCGTCCCAACCACTACATCTGATCTGATAGACAACAAATCCTTGCAATAGAACACCGATTCCTACCAATGATGATTTGCGAAACTATTGAAATTTAAAAAAAAAACAGCCTAATTTTAATAGGGAAGATGGGTGAGTGCTACCATCTGCTAAGGTCTCTATAATTAATAAAATTAAATTCAAACCCAAGCATACTACTGCGTTTATTCTATTCTATTCTATTCTATTCTATTCTTATTCTATTCTATTCTAACTATGACATCAGGTCGTCAAACACCTCAGTCCTCCCGTGACCATGGGTGCTGTAAAGTGCCCAAAACATCGGGAATTAAGAAAGTTAAAATTAAACGCGATAAAATCCTTAAAATTACTTTTATTCCTAATAAATTTTATTCACAGTGAACGTGGGAAGCATTACACTCATGAAAGGGAATAGAAATATGTTCGCCTTGTTGTGGCGGTGAAAGAGAATCCGCCACCTCATATCGTCCCGTCGTAAGAGGCGATATAGGAAAACAAAAAGAAGATGGGCAGCATCATCTTCCTGACAACAAACACATCAAAAAAATAATAGCTACGGTTGCCAACCCGCCTACCAAGCGTGGCAAATATAGCAAATATCCAGCTACTTGACAATTTATGGGGGAGGCCTATGTTCATTTCAGTGGACTTTTGTTAGGCTGACGATAAGGAAGTCTACTCATCTTTGCAACCTTCAATATTTACGGTAGAGTGAAAACAAAAAAGTAACATACCCGAAAATATGAATGAAATAAAAACTGCATAGATTGCCACATGAAAGGTAAAAAATTAGCAGCTTACATACATGTTCCTACTGGGCACAGGCCGCAGAGAGTTTTTGGCCAAAAAAAAATTTGATGCGCTGTTTCCAACGCGGGATGACCTCAACTGGGAAACTTCTCAGATATGCAGGTTTTCCTTCACCTCCGAGAACGTGGTAAATCGGCATTTCAAATTGCAATTTAAATATATGCCAAAATATATAATGAAAGCCAAAATATAATATAATACCATGAAAGTTAAGTTTTATTCTGTTTGATTATGTACCGCCTTTGACAATTAAAATAAAATGAACCTTTGTTTAAGTAAAATCTGCTTTCTTTAAATAAAGAATTTTTCCACAAGAGCCTGTTCATTTACATATATCTACTCATATGAGATATGAATCCAGGACTGTCACAAATATCTTAAAATGTCTGAAAATATGAAAGCTATCTTAAATTATAAACTGATTTATAAGTCTCATTTAATATACATCTCACTACTGTGCACAGGGCTCCTCATTACCTATAGTGTTTTGTGGGCAAAAAAATAGAGTATGCTGCAATGCTTCAATGCATATTAACGGTTTTCACATCTCCACGACTATTTTAATTACTCAGACATCTAGGTTACCCCACGAAGTTATTTTTCACCACTTTAATGGACACGCGTTAAGTCAGCACGTAAAATTTTCTATAATTGATTCATTCTCGAGGGAATCGTACACGTTTTGCTCCCGTACAATAACGAAACCTCACAAAATCGGCGAGCTAAACAGTCCTTGTATTTGTTTAGATACAATTGATAAAACCTGAAAATAAGCTTTTGCATGATTGTTGACCACATCTACGTAGGTCACTCAATAAGTTTTGAGATGCTCGAAATTTAAAAATGGAACGCACCCGTGTTATATGTTTCTAAAAAGCAAATTTATTTAAAAATAGAACTCCATAAGTTAATTGCTCAATATTAAAAAAAAAACAAAGTTCTATTAATTTTCCTGCAACGTTTCCCGCACTTTTCATTTAAAACGATGAATCTTAACTGTGAACATTTGCGCGCAATGATATATTATGATTTTAAATTTAGTTTAACCGAACAATTAAGTTTACAACGGTTACCATCAGCATTAGGGGACTCAGCTCCATTACGCACAACAATTTTTAGGTGGTTTGCTGAATTCAAAAGGGGTAAAATTAATCCTAAAGATGACGAAAGAACCGGGGCCCCGCAAACAGCAGTAACGGCAGAAAATGTATGGACTACTGAAATGTTGGTGCGAGAAGACCCACGAATCACATATACGGATATCGAAAATATTATAGGCATTAGTTCGGGGAGCATTCATACCATCCTACATCAACATCTTGGAGTGAGAAAGCTTTGTTGTCGATGGATCCCTCGTTTGCTCTCCGAAAGCGAAAAACAGACTCGTGTGGATTGGTGCCATGAAATGCGTCTACGTTTTGAAAACGGGGCATCTAGGCGTGTTTCAGAAATCGTTACTGGTGACGAGACATGGATCTATCAATATGATCCGGAAAATAAAAGGCAATCATCGGTATGGGTCTACTCAGAAGGACAGTTACCGACAAAATTGCAAAGACCTCGCAACGTCGGCAAAAAAATGGTGACTAGTTTTTTTTCGCGGAGCGGACATTTTTCGACATCAATACTGGAAAATTGTAGGTCAGTCAACTCTGAATGGTATACTACAGTTGCATTACCCAAAGCTTTTCAAGCTGTGCGGGAGAGAAGACCAAAGACTGGGCTTCGGGAAATCATGCTGCATCACGATAACGCCCCTTCACATACCTCCCTTAGAACAAAAGCATTTATTGAGGAATCTGGTGTTGAAACTCTAAGTCACCCACCCTACAGCCCTGACTTAGCTCCTTGTGATTTCTTTTTGTTCCCAAGAGTCAAAGAAAAAATAAAAGGCAAGTTTTTTTCAAGCACCGAAGAAGCCGTGGCTGCCTACGAAGAACAGAACTAATATAGTAATATCTAATATAGTAATATCAGCGATAGAAGCGAACATTTATTTATTATATCAATAAGGCATAAAGTGATGTCAATTCTGTTAAAAGTTCTGTTTCTGTTAAAAAATACACTATTAGCGCCGCTAGCGGTGAAAAACAATTTAATAATATCGTCATATGACCATATCATGAAATAGCAGCGTTATGTTTAGTTATTAATATCTTTAAACGATTACTATTCATTGATTTGGTCAAGCTATATCATGAAATGGTCAACAAACAGTGTTAAATAACATGAAATGACCACACCATTAACGAAATGATAGACTACTTTTATATGATCAATTCTACGATCTGGCCACGACATATATAAAAATCTCTTTCAGAAAACTATAATGATAATGAACATTTTGCAATAATTGCAGACAGACCAGTTTTAATCAGTTTATACCGGGTGTTTGTGAAACGCTCCCGAAAACGAAGACAGACGATAGTACTAAGGATACCTTTGATGATGGGTCACAAAGAAATTCGATCCCGAGGAAAAAATAATCATCTTTTCACAACGTTTTATTAACTTTATTCACGCTCCATCATGTTAGTACAGCTAAATGAAACGATAATTTCATAAAAAATATCATGAAAATACTTAAACATAAAACCAGCAGTGGAATTACAATCAGCTGACTAGGGGTCGATGTACGCGTGGACGCCGAATTCGCGCGGCCCGCAGCTAGCGATGGTACCACAATACCTAATAATTTACAACACTTGTCTAAATACCTAACTTAGGTATTTAGACAAGTGTTGTAACTTAACCTACTATTTTACCACAGTGCTTGTCTCCACCTAGCCACTTTATTCACAGGTTAAATAAACCAAATACCTGGTTCGATTCCCCACTAATAAAAAAAAATACTTAAATGAAATGTTAACAAGGTTAGTCATGCTTTTTTATCCATCGTGTAGGTATGTTTATTATTCTGATGTATCTATTCAGATGAGTTCAGTACTAAGTTATTTAAAAAAAATTAGGTATGAAACAGCTTACCGATCTAAATCTTAAGTGACCTTATGTGATTCTCCAAGGCACATTAACATGTTGCCGTATTCACGAGCACTATAAACGTACCTACGCGTTATAAGTTGCCAGGTCGAGTCGTCGTAGGTGGCAACCGAACCTCCACCGGAGATTCTTAGCACCCCCTGCCCCGCCGTTACCGTGGTCGCCACCGTAGCCAGGAATAGCGGGGCCGCCGGGGACTGGGGGCCGTCTCTTCGTTACTATCATGGGGGGGTATATTGCCATAGTTGCCACGCTTGGCGAGCGGGTTGGCAACCGCAGTTTTTTATTGTTTTTTGCTGTTATCAGAAAGATGCTGCTGCCCATCCTCTGCCTCAGTTTCCCTCTGTCGCCTCTTACGACACCCACGGGAAGATATGGGGTAGTGAGTATTCTTACCCGCCACTACACGGGGAACCTACGCGTTAGACATTATTAAAACAAAACAAGAAAAACAAAACGTAACAACAAGTAATAACAACTATAATGTAATAAACAAAACGATTGAACTGTCGCTCACGCACACGTAATAGTCAACACGGAACTGTCTCAAAAACTAAAATTAATAATCAATCCCGCCAAAACAAATGCGCACGAGTCATTCGTAGCGTCCTTGAAGCACTGAACACTTCCACAGACCGTTAAACCGTTACGACATTGCCAACGTTTATTTTATTAATAAGTTTAGTTATCCCTACGACTAGTCTTCATATAGAATTTAGAAGTTATGGTTGTCATTTTTAATACAATTACACAATCAATTGTACCCTGACGCAACAAGCAGTTCTTTACAACAAAAATTGTATTGAAATTAATAAACGTACCTAATTGGGTACTCAGTACTCACACAATGGAGAAGTTTCATGATATTGTTAATATTATATTCAACGTGTATTATAATATAGATTAAAACTAATCAATCACTGAAAAATTTTTGAAATCCATCAATAAATGACTTAGAAATAGATTACTGAAGTTTACGTATTTTAGTACGGAACGTCTGTAATTTCTGATTCGCCTGTCCTATCACCTATCCGATCGCCGCACCACGAATCATTCAAATATTAGTTCTTGTACTATTATTTATTCTGTGGTATTAGTTTCAGAGTCGCGCTAGGGCTCTTGTTTCGTTCGTGTTTATTTACGTACAGTCGTTTGTTTCTTTTTTATTTATGAGTGTGTAGTTTTTATTTCACTTTAATGGAAAAAGGCTTCGTCTAAGGACAAAGTGATAATTTGCCTAATATTGTTATATACACAGTGATGGACTTTTTTTCTTTAAATCCGTCTTATGTTAGTGCTGAAATAAAAGAAGTTAAACTTTTTAAGTAAGTATATACTTATAAGTTTATTTCATCAGCCACATTTTTGTTTTAAATAAAAATGTTACTTTTTTTAATCGCCGTAGAAAATTAGTATGATGAAAAAACTTCATTTCTTCTTATAAAACTACTGATTTTAATTAATATTATAAAATCTAATTATTAATAAGCAGTGTTGCCACCTTTTAATTAATTACACATCGACATTGATTGTTCATACTTAAAATTAAATTGTCAATGTCTTGCTGCGGTATGAGGTCCCATGTTCTTTGCAAGTGTTCGTAAAGTTGTTGCTCCGTCGCCAAATTTGGCGGGAAATCTCTCAAATCTTTTCGTTGTAACATGTCCCAGGCATGCTCGATAGGGTTTAAGTCGGGCGACTGTGCAGACCAATCCAAAATTTGAATATAGTGGTCTCGTAGAGCGGCCGACACCAGCCGCGCCGTATGAGAAGGAGCATTATCGTGCATGAGTAGAAATTCCTGGCCCACTTAGATACTGTGTGGGACAATAACAGGCTCTACTACCTCCTCGTGGTATTTTTGTGCAGTCATGCTGCCTTGGATCCAAACGAGCTGGGTTCGTCTGCCAAGACGAATTCCTGCCCACACCATGATTGTCCCGCCTTGGTATGAGTGGACCTCCTGAGCGTGCCGTAGACGGCTAACTCTCCCTGGAGTTCTCCAAACGCGTGTTCTTCGTGAATCCGGATGAAACCCAAACCGTGACTTATCGGTGAACAGCACCAAAGACCATTGTTCATCACTCCATGGTAAACGCTCCCGAGCCCACGAAAGCCGCCGACCGCCAACTATGATTTCTTTTTTTCATATGCTCCACGTTCTTTTTGAGATTTCACCGCCTTTTGACAGTCGAATTTATGAGGACATATGTTGGCTTTCAACTTTAATGTTCCCCAACTAGTCGATGTTTGACTAAAATTTCTGTCATTTTCAACCTGTAACTAAATTTGATGTTTAAAGTACTTACATACATATAAAGTAAATAACAAATACATTTACATAAAATGTACCGAATATTGGCGGTGTAAGAATATCTACTACCCCATATCATCCCCTGGGTGTCGCAAGGGGCGACGTAGGGAAACAAATCAGGTGATGGGCAGCAGCGACTTCCTGATAACTACTAAAAATGAAAAAAACTGTGGTTGCCAACCCGCATGCCAAGCGTGGCAACTATGGCAAATATCCCCCCTATGAGGCAATTTATGGGGGATGCTTATGTTCAGCAGTGGACTTTAATAGGCTGTAATGGTTACATAAAATATATAGTTATTTTTACTGAATAAGTTATTCCAAACCTACTTACGACTCAATATGTATATCAATCAGAAATAGGCAGCTATTATTAATAGTTTCTTACATCAAAATTATCTTTACACACATATTTAGTGCTTTTAGGTCCAAATAAATCACGATTCATTAGTTTGCACCACTTTTTCCTTGTTGTTATATTATTTGGTACACGAAAAAAAAATTATTGGGATTTTTAACCGTTGTGCTTTGACACATAGGAACAATACAATATTTGTAGGCATTTTTTTAAGTTCTGCCATGGGGTAATGAACAAAATACGAATCGAACGGCGCAAGCGACTACAAAATAATAAATTTGTACGTACTCGGCGAATACGTGCTGTGTCGTCTAGGTCAAATGACGTCACACGATGGAGCGCCGCGTGTAACAAAATTATTGTTGCAAGCGCAACTTCAAAGTCCCATAACTTTTTCATTTCTAAAGATATTTTATTGATTCTTTCACATGATTGTTTTATTTTACTCAAATTTATATATTTCATTCATAAAAAAAATTGGAAACTTCTTCATTATAAACACTATTTCATCGTTATCTTTGATTTTGTATAAGAAAATAGAACTGAAATGGTACTGAATAATTTAAAAGGTAAAATCAATGGCAATTATGATCGACAGTTAATTAATCTATCAGAATTAATGTAAAAATAATACTTTTACTTCATTTTAATTGACTTGCCGTATTTAATCCGACCAATACTTTGAATTTAAAAAGAGGTACGTCAAAATTATTAAAAATTACTTGCAAGTTTTATAGTGATTGCCGCCTCTAATTCTTATGTCGCCGGCAAACTAAATTGCAATCAAATTCCCTAATTTAAGGACAAAACTTCAACAGATTCCCCACAAATTCCCCTCAATTTTATTTTAAGAAATGAATGAATTTTCAACTAATTTTATAAGATTTACTTTTTAACTAACATTTTTTTTCTTTAAAATTAAAAAATAAAGAAATGAAAAGCATTAAATGATACACAAAATTTGCCAAAATAAATCCGAAAATTAAATGTTGCAATGAAGATAATTAAAAAAAGGGAGTCATTCGATATTCATAAGTAACCTAACAAAATGTTAGGATAAGAATTTAGATTTCTTGAAAAAAGGTTCTGACTTGGCCCTGGCTATCGATTTTCTAGATCCCCGTATTTTCCCCGCATAATACCAATCCCCATAAAATACCCAACCAACTTTAAATTCCCCGCAATTTTGGGAATTCCCCACATGTTAGCAAAGCTGACATGTGTAAATTTCAGGCGACACGCGCTGGCTGGGCGGAGGTAGCGCGTGTGTGAAAGGGAAGGGTAGAGTGAGTAGGCATTGTTTCGCACCGAACTAGATAAGAGTTCGGCGTCCCCGAGAATACTGACCCTATTGTCAGCTGATTTTATTTTAAGTTTTACTGCTGGTTTTATGTTTAAGTATTTTCATGATTTTATTAATGAAATTATTGTTTCATTTAGCTGTACTAACATGGTGAAGCGTGAATAAAGTTAATAAAACGTTGTGAAAAGATGTTTTTTTTTCCTCGGGATCGAATTTCTTTGTGACCCATCATCAAAGGTATCCTTAGTACTATCGACTGTCTTCGTTTTCGGGAGCGTTTCACAAACACCCGGTATATAGATTAGTAACTGAATTAAAAACCTTATCAATTTTCATATTTTTGATAGACGTCACTATTATCTATTTAAATACACTTTTAAAATAAAATAACAAAAATACTAAAAAACTAAACGTTAGAATTTTCCCATCATCCCGCCTATAACTAAGATATAATAGAAAATTAATATCTAAAGGAAGGAAAATATTTAACCTTCTTTTTTGAAGTTCCGTAATCGGATAAAAAGTAGCCTATAAGTTGCCCCGGGTTACTAAATACCTACATACAGAATTTCATGTAAATCGGTCCAGTAGTTTTTTCGTGAATCCGAAACACACAGACAGACAGACAGACAGACAAAAATTCTAAAAACCACTAATTTGTCTTCAGAATCCTTTATTTAGTCCCCTGGACTTGTTTTTTCAATAATATATTAGAATTACAGACACGACTTTTCTACAGATTTATTATATGTATAGATAAAAAGAATGTCATCATAGTTCTCAGCCTTCGGCAGTCCACTGCTAGACATTCTTCCAAGACACTTAGCCCGAATTTCGCCTTCACTCATTCTCTTGCTGCTAGCTGCCTTGCGCAGATGGAACGTGCGGGCTCTTAACTTTACAAAATATTGAATTTTAATTTTTTAATAAAAGCAACGGCCACAGTCTTTCTCGCTGTTTTTTTTTCAAATCGATGTTAGATTCTGATGTTTATATTATTATACGTTACAAATCGCGGCCCGCTAATTATTCTTGCTGATAGATAATAAAAAAGCCGACTCTCAGCTCGTCCGTCCAACCGTCATACAGATTGCGATATTTTAGCGACATTCGTTATTGCCAAACGTTTTCATAATATTTTTATCAATTCTCGCTAAAAGACTATTAACCTAAAATAAGAATATATTTGGCTACTTGACGGGGACATGTTGCGGTATGGTCGAACTGTAATTGCTCTATACTGAATGTATACCTAGTGCGTTACGCTGTCTTATTACTGATAATGATTAATTGCGTAAGTAAGACAGCAAGTTGAACATCGACTCTCACACTTTTATTATTTTTAACAATTAACTCTATCCTGTTATGTAACCGTAAACTCCTGTTGTATTATCTACATTTATGTATACGACTAACCTGAATCAACAGTAGGACAATATTCATTATATTTTACTTGCAAATAAACGGTCTTCTGTTTTTACACGAATCGATGCTGTGCATACCCGTGTTTACCGACATGGCTACGCATCTGTGTTCGAAGTCATATCGATTATACTCATCCATAATTTGATATTCACAATATTGTAGAAGGATGTGTCCTGAAAAAAAACAAAAAAGTATTATAATGCAAAAAATATTTTTGTTGTAAGTCACATTTATTTGTAATCAAAATATATTTGTATTATATTAATGCACTATTTTTTTTAAAGAATACTGGTAACTCTATTAACATTACTAATGCCATGTTAACCACTCCAAGTATTCTTAAAATGCTTGTGCTAGGAATGGTTCATGACAGTCATTAATATAATTATAGTTATTATTTACTTATTTTTTTTAAATCCGACATTTACCACATCTGTTTTCATTGTCAGAAATAGTTCCCATACATTTATACTATAGTAATAGCTATAGTAGCGTAATGGTTGCAGACTGCGAATTTAACCCTTTCCTTCCTTACGGTACTATTAAGTACCAGCTGCTTTTTCATCTAATACATTGAATACGCAAATACTTCGTGCTTAAACTCACTAGAGATCCTTTAGAGTACGATTGGCGTGAGCCAATAAGAGCACACAATTCGGTATATCGCTAGAACCGACCAATCAATTTGGTATATGAAGTTGCATGTTCGTTTGCTCCTCTTAGGTCGAAAGAGCTAGTCTACTACTAACTCGCGCAAGGATGCAACGGATAAAAACGGTATGCCTGTGCCGCGCCGCTTGACTATAATTCACGACCCGCCGCTTTCATATATTTTATATGAAAAAGTTTTGAAGCGGTACCATGCCTGCGCCGTGCCTGTGCCGTGCCTTCGCCTTATACCGCTTCTGTATAATTTGCACCATATATGAATAAAACATGGCTTAGCAGATTGAATGGCAGGTCCTGACTCCTGAGTTCGAATAAAAAAGTATAACATAAATCACAATATACATAAATAGTATAACATATTTTAGCATTCGCTCCACTCATGCCTGAGAGGGTTTTGAGAGATTTCCGGAATCCATATTTTATCTCCTGTCACGAGGTCACAGCATTTTTGCTACGGATGACGAATTTAAATTTGTGATAAACAATTTATAAGCGATTTGCCGCCAATCAAATTATTTCTTTCTCTATTGAAGGAACTGATTACCTGGTTATTACTGAAATTATACATGAAGATTATTTAATAACATCAAACCTATTTGTTCCAATTATAATTTATGTTTATCGGAGAAAATAAGCCAATTACTTACAATGTTACATTTGTGAGTAATTAACGTCAGCACATTATTATCATAGATATTATTAGTTGCTTATTTATGCTCTACGGAAAATTGAAGTATAATATACACATATTACTTCAATGCTACGGAGATTTCCGTAAGATAAAGTGACCTAAATTTTATGGGACAGCAACAGTTTTACAGAACGAAGAAATATGACACCGTAAACAATAATGCATGCTTTGTTTTTTTAAACTAGCAATGCTATTAACATTACTAATATTCGTTTTCACCACTCATGGTAAGCATAAAATGCTTGTGTTAGGAGTGGTTCACGACAGTAGTGTAAACCTGTCGTAGGTTACCTTTTGAGTTCTCGGTCGGCACCCTGCCAATAGAGAGAGGACAAGTGGTAAAATTAAAAATTCTGTACAATCGACTTCAATATAAATATAATTTAGTGTTGATTTTTTTAAACCGCTCGACCGATTTCGATAAAATTTAAATGGGACCGCCCGGGAAGTATACCCTTTGAAACAAAAAAAAATATTTTCCGAATCGGTTCAGGTGTCTTCGAGTAATCAGTGAACATACATTAAAAAAAAAACAAAGATGCCGACGAATTGTAAACCTCCACCTTTTTGAAGTCGGTTGAAAATGACTCCGATTTTGGGCAGCAGCATATTCCTGATAACAACTCAAAACAATAAATAACTGCGGTTGTCAAGCGAGGCAGAGTCAGACTTTAAAAGTAGCGGGTATTCATTTGGGCACGTTCATACTCGCACGTCGTATTGGCATGGTACTAATATGATGTAGGTAGTTTGTTGAGATTGCTCAAACTTGCACGGCTTGGCGGAAAATACTACTTGGCGCAAGAACTTTTATATCATAAAGGTGAACATGAACTGCAAATTATGCTATTTTTCGAACTCCACGCTAGCAAAAGCTAGTACCTATTATTTAACCTCATATTTTAATGTATGAGTATGAAATTGTAATCCATCATCACAATTTTATACACATATTTTTGCTACATAAGTAACTTAACACTTTTCTATAAATGCACATAATAATAGATACTTACGCTGTAAAATTTTGCGTAGTTCTTAATGTGAATATAGAGACACGGGGGTGAAACACCAACTTCTTAACTCCGGGCTGCTTTGAGAATTTCTTGATAGAAAAATCCCATAACTAATTTTGACCTCATAATCTGTAACTGCATTTACGTCTACAAAACCAACGAGGCAGTCACATTATATCACTGGATCTGAAGTCATTACAGCTATCACCTCTCCGTTTCAGCCATTGCATAAAGTCGACTCTTACGACACCTCCAAACGAAATAAGTCATTAAAAGGTAATTAAGAAGTTTTTTTTTTATTTAAAAAAAAAAGATGCCACGTGTAATATGTGAAAAAATACTTATACCGAAAAATTACTAAGCAAACATGTCCGTGTGGTTGTTCATTGGTGTCCTTTTATGGGTGTCCTTTTAGCCTCGGAATAAACGGTTGAACATCATCTCGAATATATTAGATGGTTAAATAGAATGGAATAATTTTATTCAATGTAGATTAGAAAATGTAAATTACCCAAACCAATGACATAGCGTCACAGGTGCGAGGCCTCGTGTCCTGTCATCGCTAAAGCGTTTTGCAAGCGTAGCGTTAATGAAAAATCTTCCTATAGGCTGATAAAAAGATTGATAGTGTAGTCAATTTGTCGGAATATGTCATGCCATGTAGTCCGTTTTCAGTGATTATTAAAATGGTTTCATCTTTTTATATTCTATTCTGCGTGTTCGAAGACAATTGATGTCTGCCAACAAGGAGCCCCTATAGTTTCGCCATGTCCGTCGGTCCGTCCGCAGTTTTACTTAGAGATCCTAGGTGCTACAAAGCTCTAATTTGGCATATTTATAGATACGTATATTAATCACGTCTACAAATTTGTGAAATAAAATCTTGAAAAACATTTTTTTTTATTTTAGGTACCTCCCAGGTAGGTTATACAGGTGATTTTTTCCCGTCTATTCCATCGTGTGAATATGATCGTGGGGATATGAAACAACATTTTTTTTTGATACGGGGGTTTGTTTGCGAAATATTAATATTATATTAATATTAAGCTTTAAAGTGGTATTTTTTATCAATCATGTTTACGCCCCCCCCCCCTCTACCAACTAAACCGCTGTTTTTGGAATTGTGAATAGTACGCACGATATTAGTATATACGAGTATACTCGTACGAGTATAATGAAGTTAAAAGAAAACCATAACAGCTAAGTAGTCTTAAGAAGTTAACGAGTGTTAGTCGACCAACTTATAAAATGCACTTGGATTTGTAAATATTTTGTAACAATTCCACAGAAAATGACCTAAAACTAGCTACATTATAACTTTGTAATGTTATTGTAAACTGTAAACAATATTTTTTTTAAGAAAACGACTTTTGTATTACTACTATAGCTTTACGTTTTCCTTTGCGGGGTAGAAAATAGAATCGAATAGAATAGAATAGAATGATTTTTTATTCAATATTGATTATTACATAATACTTATTGAAAGTAATTTTTTATTTACCACTGGTTCGGAAAATACCTCTGTCCTGGGAAGAACCAGCAAGAAACCCAGCGCGACTTTTTTTTTAAACATATTTCACTCAACAATAATTTTGTTTAAATGAATTTTCATAGAACCAGCATGGTGGCGATCACTCTATTCCCAGGGGTTATTTTCATTCATGTATTCCTTGATGTTATAATAACCCTTTTTGTACAGTTTTTCTTTAATAAAACTTTTAAACTTGTTTACTGACAAACTTTGAACATGTTCTGGGATTTTGTTGTAAAAGCGTATACATTGCCCCATAGATGAATTACTGATTCTGTGGAGTCTAGTAACTGGCATTACAAGCTTATGTTTGTTCCTAGTGTTTATAGTATGAACATCCTTATTCTTATTAAAGCTATTTATGTTTTTATGTACATACATTACATTTTCATAAATATAATAACCAAAGTTAATATGTTTATTTCTTTAAATTTTTCTCTGAGGGACTCTTTACAATTTAGGTTATAAATCGCTCATACGGCTCTCTTTTGCAAAATAAATATGGCTTCAATATCAGTCGCATTACCCCATAGCAAAATTCCATAAGACATTACGCTATGAAAGTAACTAAAATACACTAATCTAGCTGTCTAAACATCTGTGAGACTTCTAATCTTTCTTACAGCATATGCTGCAGAACTAAGTCTGCTTGCTAATTTAGATATATGGGGCCCCATTGAAGTTTCGCGTCAATAGTAATACCAAGGAAAACAGTGGTATCCACAAGACTCAACTCCTCCCCATTTAAGAGCACATTATTATTCGAATGTTTTACATTAGGTATTGTAAATTTAATACATTTTGTCTTATTGCCGTTTAAGAGCAAATTGTTGGCGTTAAACCAATGTACCTTTGATAGAGCATTATGTACATCGTCATAATTAATTGACTGCCGTTTGAGTTTGAAAATTAAAGAGGTATCATCAGCAAATAATACTATATCGTGATTATCCCCTACAAGATAAGGTAAGTCATTAATATAGATTAAGAACAGGAATGGGCCAAGAATCAAGCCCTGAGGAACGCCCATTGATACTACCGATCCGGAGGAACCTTTACCATTGATCACGACTTTTTGAGTTCTGTTACTTAAATATGAAGTAATAAGTCTAAGCGCCAAATTTTTACACCGTAATGTTGTAGTTTCCTGATTAACGTCTCATGATTAACACAATCGAAAGCCTTGGAAAGATCACAAATAAATAATTAAAAATATATTTCATAAGCTCAACACCGGTGTTAGACGTCGAGCGACCCCTTGTAAAACCAAATTGATTTTTATGAAGTAATTTATTTGTATTAAAAAAAATTAACAATTGATCCAAAATTATTTTTTCAAAAATTTTACTGAGAGTTGGTAGTACAGAAATAGGTCTAAAATTAGCAGGGTCCAATGTACTACCAGATTTAAATAAAGGTATTACTTTACTATATTTCATTAAATCAGGAAACACACCAGAATCGATACGAGTATTAAAAATAATAGCAAGATAAGATGCAATTAAATCTATTATGGACACTAACTGTAATGGAAATCCCCCACAAATCTGCGGTTTTCTTTACATCAATGGTTTTGAAGTATTTTACAATATCTTGCGGTAATACTTTTTCAAATCTAAATTATTTTAAGCAGGTATTAACATTCTGTTAGAGTAATGACTCGGCGACAGTTGGAGAAGTATTCAATGACTCTGTTGTCAAGATAGGAATTTCAGTGAAATATTTCTCAAACACCGCTGCGACTTCTTGATTTGATTTAGTCATAAAGAGGATCGATCGCCTAGAGACCGATTCCGACATACCACTTTCGTTTATTTTTTAGTTAGTAGTGTTACGAATAAAAGCCGAAGTGCGGTTACACCTAGTTCTAGCCGGCTATAACTAGGTGCGGCCAGCAGTAGTTGGTTAAATTTAGGTGTACTGTTAAATTTGTAAAAACACGGATATACGTATCAAGTAATATCAGCGACAGTAGGTTAAGGTGCAGTTGGGGTGGCCTTTGGGCCACCCTAAAACCGCAGACATTTATCAAATTTATAAATTACATATGATACACTTAAGTATAACCAACCGCAATAGGCTGCACCTAGTTCTAGTCGGCTAGAACTAGGTGTAGCCGCACTTCGTCTTTTAGCCGTAACAAGTAGTTATTGTATGCCTACAGTTTCATTCGTGGTACTCTTGGTTTACGCGGGTGTCCCTAAGGATAGTTTAGGGCAGTGGTGATTTAGGGGAAGCTCCGTTACGGTCATGTAGATCTTACGATTTTACTGCCGGGAACTAAAAGATGGATAGGGAACTGATTTGATGTAGATTTTTTTAAATCGTAAAGTTTTTTTAATCTTTTTTTTAATACCACTCTCTATAAGTCTGCTTGGAAAATAAATCCTTCAGGTACCATCGTCCTATTTGGGCCCACTTTTAGTCGTTATAGCGGTAAAACCGCGAACTCAATATGCTTGTAGTATCAAGAAGGCCCGTTCTGAGTTCACGTGTTGTGAGGCAACTACGGAAACTTACATTGTGCGTAGCCCGAAACTTAAGGCTGAGATAAACTTGTCTCACGTACGCAACGTATGCAACGCATTATGACATCTAAACGCTTGATTTTGTATGAAAAACTAAACATTAGAAACACACTTAAAGCAGCCCCCACATGCTTGGCAAACAACGGCAAACAGGAAACACCAAACAACAAACACGAACGTGTACATAGGTGTTTGCCTATTTTTCTTCGTGTTTGCTAGTGATCGGCGTCGGTGTCGGTTTTAGTGCACAAATCAAAGGTTGTTCGACAAACGTGTTTGCAATGTATCCAAACGCTTGTAAGCAATCAAGTAGTACGCGCGAGCTTGCAGGTGGTGGACGGATTACTGGTGGTTATTATTATTATTATACTCTACGCTGTACCGTTGTGTACTTTTTTTAAAATAAAAATAGGTCGTATACGCCATGTTTGCCCATCCGGAATACGCACGTTCGCCAAGGGGAATGCCGTGTTTGTGTTGGGTGAATGTGGTCGGTGTTTGGTACGTGTTTGGCACGTGTTTGGTGATTCTTGGTGTTTGTGGCAAACACCAAGCATGTGTAGGCGGCTTTACGTATGTAACGAAATCCAAACAGTATCTTTTATAACCAAGGATAGAGTAATCAGTCGTTGAAATTGCTTACAGCGCCACCTTAAGATTTAAACCTTTACTAGTGATTGCATCTACATAACTATAAATCGTATCATATATAGGTACTATAGGCTTTCTTCTTAGGATAAACAAAAAATAAAGGTAAAAATAATAAACTTCATCATGAGAATAATTCTTTCTGAATAGATTCGAAATTAAATTCTCATAATGAAGTTTATTAATTTTTTTACTAGACAGAGGTAAATTTAAAATAAAAATGTTTTTTTAATCTTTTCACATAATAATTATATGCCATAATTTCATACAAATCATCTTTATCTATGTCTATCCTCGTACCATTCATAGTTATGTTAATATTTTTAGACCAAGTAAATAAAAATAAATTACATGATACATCTTCTGATGTCTGTATAATTACTTTTTTATATTCATTGCAAGAAATAAAATTGTAATTTATTGCAACTAAAAATATAGTTTTAATATAAGTATTTATATTTTCTCTTGGGGCATACTCTTCAAGCTTTTTACTACCATAATCATGTAATGAGACTTAGAGTCATGACATACTTAAGTACTTTTTTTACATTTTTTTTAATAATATACACACTTATAGTTTTTACACGTGGTAGAGCCACGCTGCAGCTATATTATGGTTGTAGCACGAATGAGTCGGCTCGACCGGGGTAGGACCACGCTCTCACAGAATACCAGCGTGAAATAGCAGCTTAATGCTGTTGTGTTTCGTATGGTGAGTATAGAAGCTTTATTTAATCGTATTTTCAAAAACTGCAATAACGGTTTATCATTATTAATATATTTCATCTTAAGTTTAAAATTTGGCTACTCTTTGAAAAATAACCCTGTATAATTTACAATAAAAATACAATATGTCGGATATAATATCTGTTAATCGTACAAATTGAATAAATTATAAGCTCAAGTTTTGTCCATTCCTTTTTCTCAGTTTCAGATCCTGCCCTTCTTTGGAATTCCTCTCAAAATCAGGAAAGTAAGCAATAACTACACTATAAAAATAAAAGTTCGAGAACTATTATAAATAAATTGGCAGAATTGACATCTCAGTAATAATTTATTTAATACTTCTAAGTTTAAAGAAAACATAATATACAATATTTTATTATATACAATATTAAAAACTATAATTAAAAAAAAAAAAAAACTAAAACTAGTAATTTAATTATCAAACAGTCCTACTCCACGGGGTATCGTGCCAAGAACGCTGGCTGCATTTGCTGCGCTGAATGCCTTTGAAAGAGAAAAGAGCCAGCCCTCTTATCACCAGCAGCAACGACACGGATGGAGTCCCTTTAAGAACTTCACCGCACGTGGACCCCACGGACCGACAGTCTCTACAGCAAATGGCACAAATATGTAGTCATCTTTCAGATACTCATATTTGCGCCACTTACTCAGTTAAGCTGCCTCTGATGCCACCCCGGCTCTAAAGAGGTACCCCTGAGATGAGAGGCCGCCAAAGTGTCTACGCAAGTAGCATCCCATACTAGGGCTTTACCTCTCTCCCAAGGGACCAATGTCATACCGTAGGGTCTCTTGCCTCTAAATATTTCACAAGGTTCTAAAACAGAGGGAACATTTATAGAGACAAGAGCCCTTCGGATGACATCGTTCAAAGAACCGTGCCGTGAAAACCTACCAGCACTTTTCTTACAAGAGAGTCCGTGGAGCCCAAACCTGTCGACGCTGCTACCACAGGGGTTGACAAATCGCCGCTCCTAGTCGGATTCCTACAGCGATGCGCAATCTTTCCCCATCAAGTAATGTACCGAGATTACTTGATGGTAAAGTGTGTAACCAGTGACTAGATTCCTTAGTCGAAACAGCTAGAAGGCATGCCTTATCTTGGTCACTATGGAAATTAGGAAACAAATTTTTCTGCACCCTCTGTACCAACGGAATATCCCACTGTTTTTGTTGGTTAACTTCCAGTGGAACATTTTCGCCGGGACAGAGCGTTCGCCATGTCTGCCCTGCCTCCGTATCAAAACACAGGTCTACTTTATTATTTAAAATTATGTTACATAAATTATTGACACTATGCACGGAAGCAAGGAAAGAAGGCAATGCAACCCTAGAAAGATTTCTCACACTAATACCACCAAATTTTATAGGTAAAGTAGCTTCAGTCCAGGTTGTTGTATTTAAAGTTAAATTTAGAATTTTTTCTATAGCTATTTTAAGATTATTATCAATATCTTTTAAAATATCCGAACATTTCAGATTGGACTCAAGCGGAGTAAGTATGTAAATCTAGGTATAAGGAGACAATATTTTAAAATAGTAAGCGCAATGTGGGGGCTTAATTTTACAATTTAATTTTACAGTATACAGTATAATTTTACAAATTTATACAATTTATCAAAGTGGTTTAAAAACTGATCAAATTTTGTTTTTAAAACAGGTTTAATACTATCGAAAAACAACAGTGCACCTAGCAGGTATAGTGATTCCGTACTGACAGTTTTTATTCCTGGAGAAATATGATTGAAATTTTGAATTAAAGTGTCTCTGTGAGAAGTAGATCAAGACCAATATTATTAAAATTTCGAAAAATATGAGTAAGATCACTGAGGACGTCATCTGCTCTACCTCCCAGTGTACCGTCGTCCAGGTACCAGATATTCAGCTTGGATTTCAAATTTGAAATAATGGGTTGAATTCCCAAACTGAAAAGTGCTGGACGTAGTGGCTCAGCCTGCTGAACACCGACAGCAGAATCGATAAAATGGTTTTCGTAAAACAAGTTAGTATTTTGACTGTAACATTGCAAAACGTAATGATAAATTTCGGGGGTATTGTTAGCCACTTCTTTCAGCAGGGTTACCCTATCGATAGAGTTAAAAGCATTCCTTAGGTCAACCTTCACAAGAACATCTGCATCAGAGTTTGTTAAAAATGTACGCACTGAATGTACCGCCGCCTCACAGCCACTTCTAGTGCCAAAGCCTAGTTGAGTAGGCTGAAATTTTGTCTTAAGGTTAGAGATTATGTGCCTGCAAGCTAATTTTGAAGTTAAGCGTCGAAATGTGAACACAGTCACAACAACTGGTTTGGTAGGTGGCCTAATTTTATTCTCCACTACTTTATATATGACTTGTTCGATAATTTGTTGCCATCTTGTAGGTGACATAATTCCATTGCTGTAGTAATCTTGGTTGATTTGATTAAATTATTATGACTTGATTTATGATTAAAAAATGCGAGAAGTAGTTTTGAAAGTCCTGAAAACGCTTGAACCAACATACTCTTTTTGACACTGCAATAGGTCCATAAACGGTACAAAATTTTTTTCGGGGCTTGAGTCACATTTTTCCCTTTTTGTAATAAAACTTCAGATATCGAATTTTTCGTTAGGTTCACTCATTTTATCGGACAGAAAAACAATTGAAAAATGGCAGGAAACTGTTTTTTACTTTTTCTTTTTCTTTTTCTTAATGTCCTACATGTATTGATATTAAAAACAGCCAGATACCAACAGTACAATCAATGAGATTTTTCTTCAATTTTATACAAACAATTTACGAAGAAACTTTTTCCCCGACCTATTGTTCATATTTTTGTAACTTGAATTTTTAAACTCAATAAATTTTATTATACGGTTAAATCATTAAAATTATGTAACCGAAAGTAATCTCAATTCTATTTTTTTTTAAATCAACAATATATTCGAAATATCTGCATATTTTAAAAAGTTTAAAATAACGGTATTTATGTAATTTTTTACGCATGAAGCTGTAATTACACTAGTTATTTTGTTATTTCTGGCCTGGTATCGAGGAAAAAACGACATATGAAGTTTTCAGTGCCAAGACTATGTATGGAGCTTAGTGTTAGTCCATCATCTGTGGTACCCATCGGAGGCAGATCTCAGCCTTGGTTTGGTCGCTCCTGTAAGACTGCATTACGCAGTAAGCAGGAGTGCTATCAGGCCTGGGCTGAGTCTTCGGCGGCTCAGGATGTAAACACCAGCATGCTTAAAAAGAAGTATAACTTCGCCTCCAGGTCCTTCAAAAGAGTTATTGCCAAGGCAAAGTCAGAGCACATAGGCAGAATTGGCGAGAAACTAGTTCGCCTTCCTTCGGGAACCCGTGCATTCTAGTCTCTCGCCAAGGCTGTCCAAGGGAATTTCTGTAAGCCATCACTACCATCTCTGCACAGGGAGGACGACTCACTGGCCCACGCCGCAAAAGAGAAAGCCGACCTTTTAGGCTCCCTTTTTGCGTCCAACTCGACTCTTGATGACGGGGGGAACACACCGCCGACCATCCCGCGGTGTGAGTGTTCCATGCCGGTTCTCACAGCGCTCGGTTTGCAAAGCACTCCTCTCCCTGGACATCCACAAGTCGAGTGGGCCTGACGGAATCCCCCCAATTGTGCTGAAGACGTGTGCTCCGGAGTTGGCACCGGTTCTAACGCGTCTTTTCCGGTACTCCTACTTCCTAGGCGTAGTCCCGAAATCATGGAAGACAGCTTTTGTCCAACCGATCCCTAATAAAGGCGACCGCTCAGACCCGTCCAACTACAGGCCTATCGCTATCACCCCCTTGTTCTCCAAAATAATGGAGTCCGTTATAAACTGCCAGCTCATTCGGTACCTTGAGGATCACCAGCTGATTAGTGACCGCCAATAATGTTTTCATCGGGGTCGATCAGCTGGTGATCTTCTGGTCTACCTGAATCATAGATGGGCGGAGGCAGTAGAGTCCAATGGGGAGGCATTGGCCGTTAGTTTGGACATTGCGAAGGCTTTCGATCGGGTGTGGCACAAAGCGCTTCTTTCGAAGCTTCCTTCCTAAGGCTTCCCGAGAAATTGTGAAATTGGATCACCAGTTTCCTTACTGATCGGAGCATCAAGGTCGTAGTAGACGGTGCATGCTCTGACTACAAGCCTACTAACGCTGGTGTTCCACATGGCTGCGTGCTATCACCAACGCTGTTTCTTTTGCGTATCAATGATATGTTGCAAACTGGTTACATTTATTTCTATGCAGACGACAGCACTGGTGATGCCTTATACACCAGCCATGCCAACATTTCTCGGGAAAACGTCGCTGAGTACCGGGACAAACTTGTGTCTGAAGTCGAGTCTTTGCTGAACAAAGTCTCGGATTGGGGGCGACTAAATCTAGTCCAGTTCAATCCCCAGAAGATACAAGTTTGCGCGTTTACCGCTAAAAAGAACCCCATGCTACCTCAGCTAGCATCGGAATCCTCGGCGTCGACATATTGAATAGTGTGCAGTTTCGTGGTCATTTGGAAGAGAAGGCCAAATTGGCCTCTAAAAAGCTTGGCGTGCTCAGTAGAGACAGTATTTCATGCCGGCACAACGCCTGCAACTTTACAAGGCGCAGGTTCGGCCTCACATGGAATACTGTTCCCATCTCTGGGCTAGGGCTCCCCATTGCCAGCTCATTCCACTTGACCGCATCCAGCGCAGAGCGGCTCGAATCGTCGACGACCGAGTCCTTTGTGATCGGCTCGATTCATTGGCGCTGCAAAGAGATGTTGCATCTCTTTGCATTTTATTTCGCATTTACCACGGGGAGTGCTCTGAGGAATTGTTCGGATTAATCCCAGCCGCCAAATTTCACGATACCATCCACATCATCTGGATGATTGGCGTTCCACCACTGTGCGATTTAGAATATGTTTTCTTCCTCGCACAACTTCCTTGTGGAATAGTTTACCACCAGCGATTTTTCCGGACCGATACGACTTAAGGACCTTCAAGAAAAGAGCCTACTCCTTTTTAAAAGGCCGGCAACGCATCTGCAATTCCCCTGGTATTGCAGTTGTTCATGGGTGGCGGTAATCACTTACCATCAGGTGAGCCGCATGCTCGTTTGCCCCCTCCTATAAAAAAAGAAAAAAGGATGTTCAGGACAGTTATTTTTGAATCGTTAACCTAAGTAAGCGTCGAGCTGGTGAAAATGACCTTTAAAGATAATATGGGAGCCTTCTCAGAAGACCAAGGAGAGCATTTCACCAAGATGTGATAGACTTTGAACGACATTACCAAAGTCAGTACAACACGAATATGATGGGATGGTATGAAAATCACCAAAAATATTCATATTTGAACTTGATTTTTTTTTACATGTGTATGGTATTACTTATCATACATAACTCTTGAATTAAAAGGACTCCGATGTTCAACAAAAATTTTCTCTCGGCAGGTGGCTTCGCAGAGGAAGGATGAAACAATTTTGTTTTAATTAATCCAATCTTTAATATTATTATGCAAAAATTAACAGATATTGGTGTAAGTAATTATAATTGTAGGAACATTGAATTTACAATTTTACATCGAGTTCACAAATAAATGGCAAAGTACTATTGCAGTCATGTGTAGAATATCTAGCAATTTTTTATTTTGGTAACAATTATAACAACTGTCATCAACGAACCTATCGTTTACCACCTCCACTGCACCGCAGTTTTCTGTATTTCTTGGGAAAATATCAATTTTTTCACCTGGAACAATTGTGGTCATTATTCATTCAATAATATTTTTTTAATTTTTTTTTTATAGAATAAGGGTGACAAACGAGCACACAGTCCACCTGATAGTAAGTGGTTGCTGTGGCCCATAGACATTTACATCTATCTTCGTTTGCGAATTTAAATGCAGATGCGTTGTCAGCCGTGAGGACTAAGATAGAATGCCTTTTTTCCAGTAAAAAGGGTCTCCGGTTCTCTACACTCACCATACGAAACACAGCAGCATTAAGCTGCTATTTACGCTGGTATTCTGTGAGAGCGTGGTCCTTCCACGGTCGAGCCGACCCATTTGTGCTACAGCATAGCTCTACCACGTAAAAATATAATGTACATCAAACATGTTATGTACATCGAGATAAACACTCGGCCTTAAAATTTTCCTGAAACGCGATCGACCCGAGTTCGAATCCCAACGCGGCACTAAGAAGTCGTTATTTGTGATGTTCAGTGTGGATTTATCGATATACATTTCCATAAATTTAAGGAAAAATCATGCAGTCATGTGTATGATATCTAGCAATGCGGTTTATAATCGTCATTATTATGTTCGTTTACCACCACCACTACACCGCAGTTTTCTGCATTTCTTGGGAAAATATATTTTTTTTTCACCTGGAACAATGGTGGTCATTAATCATTCAATAATATAAGGTACATCAAACAGCTTTCACGCGGCACTAAGAAGTCGTTATTTGTTATGTTCAGTGTGGATTTATGGATATATATTTCCATAAATTTAAGGAAAAAATCATACGTGACACACAAAGTTACTAAGTAGGTGGTAGGACTCCTTTTCTGCCTAGGAGTCCGTCTGGGAAAGTATAACCCTCTCACCTATTTCTGCCGCTAAGTAGCAGTACTTGCACTGCTGTGTTACGTTCTGAAGGATAAAGAACCAGTATAATTACAGGCTGTGAGACATTCCATCCCAGTCCTCAGAAGTGAACGTGTGTACTGTAGCTTTGTTTTTTTTTGAAGTTAGCTGCAGGTGTACAATGAGTACAGTAACCACTTACAATTAGGTGGACTGAAAGTTCGAAAAAGTGACAAATCTACTAACACGTATTGTGGCTACGAGGCGGTCTCTTCCCTGCTCCAAAGCTTTTGATTCTAATGCAGTTGTGTTAAGGTATACATATAATACTATTGATAGATGATGTGAGTGTTGAACGTATAATGGCAGTGTAAGACTATCCATTACCCCATATTGTCCCATGGGTGTCATAAGGGACGACAGGGGGAAACAAACCAGGAGATGGGCAGCAGCGTTTTCCTAATAACAACTTAAACAGCTGCGGTTGGCAATTTATGTGGGAGGCCTATGTTAGGCAGTGGACTTTTGATAGGCTGTAATGATGACGGTATCCAACCCTGGTAGCTCGCTTTTTACCGCGAAACTTTAGCATGTGACCTCCCTGAGCTCTATTGACCTCATAGGTATTAATTATTTTCATACGAGCACGAGCACAATTAACTTGATGGTATGTAGAAAATCGTAAATCGTTAGATTCAGGTGGCTCAAGACCGTGCTTTGTGGCATTCCTTGGGGAAAGGCTATGTTCAGCAGTAGATTGTGAAGGGCTATAACGATGATCATGATTATAGATAAGTTATATGTACACATATACATAAAAGTGAAGTATTGGCCATTGCAGAAGTAGTCCAACTGATGATAATGGCTATTGCAGCTAGCTGCCTACTGGGATTTATTATTTAATACGTAAAAAAACGAGAAACTTATCGAACCCTACCTACACCCTTTCTCAATTCACGAGCTTTTCTTCCTCAAATAGTCAAATAAGGTATTTGACAATCATATTCAATTGAAAGAAGTGCTGAAGCGGCAATGGGCCAACCATATAGCTTGAAGAACTGGCAACCGATGAGGGAGAAAAGGTTCTCGAGTGGCAACCCGTATCGGTAAGCGAAGTGTAGGGCGGCCGTCCTCGAAATGGAGTGACGACTTGGTAAGTTGGCTCAGGACTATGATGCTTCCACTGTGATGGACGAGACCAGGACTCCGCTTCGCAGTATGCCCAGCGTGGGAACGGGAGCGGACGATCCTGGTGAACCACATCGGACAGAACCTCTCTCTGCCAGCAGTCGTGTCGGCGATGCTGAGCGGGGATTCGGCGTGGAGGGCCGTAGCCACCTTCTGTGAATCGGTTATGATTCAGAAGGAGGCTTCTGAGCGGGATCGGAAGAGGGCGGATCCCGCGCGGAGACGACGTCACCAAGGCGTTCGTCACGGCCTTCCTCTAGAAAACGGTGTTCCCCTACCAGAAACGGGGCCTCCGGGGTTGCAGACGCTCGGGGCGGGGGCCTCGAGCGCCTAGTTATGTAACCCCCGAGGAGGACGATGACTCGGAAGTGGTCTCGAGACATCGTGGTAGCACTGCGAGGGTGCTGGGGTAGCAAGTACTGCCCCCGGGACGTGCTATTAGTGTAGCAAAGCGATGGAGGGCCCCGGTTGCGTTCCGAACGGAGATCCCGGAACCCCTCGTATACGCTGATGGTGACCACCGTGGGGTTTTAGCCGGTAGGAGTCCGGCATAACCTTTTCGTTGCCCCCGCAGCGGAAGATATCCATGAGGATTTCCCCACGAAAAAAAAAGGACCGTGCTTTGTGGCATTCCTTGGGGGAGGCCTATATTTCTGTCTCGACTCTTGAAGGACTATAATGATGGTGATGATGATTCAATTGAAATATTTTTATGAGCTGTCAAAATTAAACTTGTGTAGAAATTGTATGGGAATACGAGTAAATAACGTCCTTGAGAATTTTTTTTAAATACCAATAATCACATTTGAAAAATAAATTTAAATTTAAAACGAGAAGCGGACCAAGTTTAACACTATTGAACTTAGCAAATTCAAATTGGTCATATGATTATGACTTACTGATCCGTTGTGCTATGTCGGTTACTCTGGTTCCACTGCAGATATAATTATAGTAGAAAGAACCTAGTACCACAAAAAAAGAAGAATTCCAGTATTAAGTTTATTACCTCGAACAGAATAAAAACTGTTTTGTGGCATGATCCTTCTAAATCCCATAAAAAGTTGTGGTACTTCTGTAATCATGTTCAATATATCATTTAATTCCGAGATGTGTATGGCAGTTGACAATATGCCACCTTCCATGTAACATGTGTGCATGGCTTGTGCCCAAGTAGTTTCCCTTTTGTGCACTTTGTAGCATTTCATTGTAGTTTTTGAGTATATATACCCTGAAAAAAAGTTGCAGTTTTTCATTTGAAGAGAGAGTAGTTTAGTCTTATGTGGACTTTATGTACTTAACACAATATTTTATTTTATTTTACAATATTCCGTTTTAGTTTCGTTTGATTGCAGAGAATCTAAAAGGCATTAATTGTGCCCTTTGCAATCAATTTTAATTAAGGTGTAGATATTACATGGTAAAAAGTAAATAAATAAATATTTAAAATAATAATGTCCTCCAGATCGAGTTTCGGTCACAGTGGCCAGACTCAACGAAGACTAGCAATCTGCGCAGGACAGGATTATAATGCCCAACTGTATGTGCAAGCAGAGGTGCCCTCTCTGTACCTTCACTCTCATAGTCCGTCCGGCCGAAGTCAGTTTTTTTCCAATCGATGTTATATTTTGACGTTTATAATCGTAAGTTCTTTAAATAAGCTACAGTCTGTTTCGTCGAGAGTTTATAAAAAAACATGGTTCCTGAACTCGTTAATTATTTTTGCTGTTATATAATAAAAAAGCAGCCGAATCAGCTCGCTCGACCTACCTCGTGCTACACTGATTGGGAGGTTTAAGCGACAGTGGCTATGGCGAGACGTTTTGATAATATTTTTATTAATCCTCGCCGAACAGACTTTAAACTGAAAAATAATATATTTGGCTATGCTAAAAAAATAATATGTGTAAGACTAACCTGAATCAACAGTAGGACAATATTCATTATCTTTTTTCTTGCAAATAAACGGTCTTTTGTTTTTACACGAACCGATGTTGTACTTGCCCGTGTTAACCGACATGACTACGCATTTGGGTTCGGAGTCATCTTGATTCTTACCGTGTAATTCTGAAAACTCTGGAAGGAAAAGTCCTGAGAAAAATAAAAAAATATTATAATGCAAAATTCAATTATTTTTATTGAAAGTCACATTTATTTGTAATCAGAAGGTTTTGTAGATATTACTGCAACCAGGGAGATATTTTTAAATTCTGGTTACTCTATTAACGTTACTAATGTCATGTTAACCACTCCACTACAAGTATTCTTAAAATGCTTGTGATATGAATGGTTCACGACAGTCATTAATATATAGTTATTCTTTAATTTTTTTTAAATTTTTAACGGTACCTACATTTGTTTTCATTGTTTGGAATATTTCCAATGCATTATAATACAGTTATAGCTATAGGCTATAGTAACGTGCGTAATGGTTGCGAACCGCGAATTTAAAATTCGTGATTTCGAATTCGCCTTTCGTCACTAATGTAGTAAATACTGTGGAGGGTTAGTTATTTGTGTTGTTAACCCATTTGTTACTACCGTCCTTTATAACGCCACCTATTGAATGTTAGATCTACCCGCCAAGTTTATATGTTTAATGTTGTTTAAACATAGATCGACTTACATTACCGTAATCAGAAACAGTTCCTATAAATGTGTATCAACTATTTGTCACAGTGCGTGTATCATTTTAAAGTTCAGACGTGTTTTAAATTTGATAGTGATTTTGTTATGCGACATTCCTTCAAAAAGGTAAGTTTTTGAGTACCTAAATATAGTAGTAAACAATACAACATAGGTTTATATAAATGTAACATGAAATAAATTCGAATTTCACGGTTTTTCATGAAAATTATCTTATGTAAAAACTCGTGGCGTTATAACGCCAGGTAGTAAAACTGACGTCTTACTATTATGTTTTAGATCACTGATGAAACGACCTTTGAATCTCAACGAATTAGTTGATGAATTGAACCATGCAGATTCTGATGACGATCTGCCCAGTAAAATTACAATTTTTCTACCGGAAAATCCAAATACTGAAATAACTGACGAAGATTCTGGTGACGAAGAATTTGTGACATTACATAATCTCCCAGGTTTGGTTATTCTTTTGAGCATATTACGTAATTCATTTCAGTCACTGTATTAACAATTAATTTCAATATAGGTATTTATTACTCAGGTTCCCAGCTAAGAGCTCCAGCAGAGATTACATATGATACGTTTTCAGAAAGTGAGGACTCTGAAAATGATTTATCTTTGTCAGTGTTAGCAAAAAGGATACGCACTGCCAATGAATGCTTGCCAGAAGATGTGGATCAAAAATACCTTCTACTTCCTGCTGCACTCCAGCTATAAGCTGTTCATCGCGGAAAGTCACTCTTAGTGTTAGCAAAACCCAACAGTATATGTGGCACAACAGGCACAATCCAAATGAATTTCCACAATGGCAGGATCGTGAGGGCCCAAAAATTTACAGTCACCTTTGTATTACTATGAGTGTATGATGAATGATGAAGTAATACAATTGTTGATTCATTACACAAATCTGTACGCAAGCCAAAAGAATGTCGTCGCTAATTATACCACTCCAGAAATGAAGTGTCTTTTGGGTATACTTTTATACAGCGATTATGTCGTGGTACCACGCAGGTATATGTATTGAGAGAAATCTTCTGATACTCATTTTGATATTGTTTATAATGCCATGTCAAGGGATCGTTTCACAATGATAATGAAACACTTACATTGCTGTGACAACAATGTCATTCGTACAGATAATGATAAATTTGCGAAAATTAGGCATTTACTAAAAAAAAGTTTCTCAGACATGGCACCTTTTGAGCAAAATTATAGCATTGACGAAGCTATGGTACCAAACTATGGAGGCCATAGCTGCAAACAGTTTATACGCGGAAAACCAATCCGATGGGGGTATAAACTGTGGGTAGGTGAAACTAGGTTGGGGTATGTTTTTTGGTTTGACCCATACCAGGGACATTCTTCAAATATCCCAACATGCTACAAACAATTTGGATTAGGGGCAAGTGTAATTTTGAGGTTTGCTGATGTTTTACAGTCATGCAACCCAAACACTAAATTTCATCTGTTTTTTGATTTTTTTTTCTTCGATTCTTCTATTTCACGAATTGAGTAATAGAGGTTTGAAAGCTACAGGAACTATTCGTGAAAATCGTACCTCTAGATGTCCACTACCTGAAAACAAGGTTTTCAAAAAAAAAAACAGAAAGGGGCACATTTGTGTATACCAACCCAAGCAGATCTTAGTCTGCAAATGGAATGCCAATAGTGTCGTAAGTGTCGCGTCTAATGCGGAAACAATTTTCTCAACAATTAAAAACGTATGTGCTTATTGATCAACCTGCTATCATAAAAACATACACTGAAAACATGGGTGGAGTCGATAGAACTGATCAAAATATTGGCTTATACAGAACTTCGATCCGTGGAAAAAAAATGTATTTTTCGTTATTTTGTCACAAATTGGATTGGTTTTTTAATTAACAAATTGGTTACCCACAATGCCTGGCAGTTGTATAAAAGTGATGGTGGAGAATACGACCACTTAACTTTTCGTAGAGTTGTTGCCAGAGGATTATTGGAGACGTATAAAAGAACTGAAAAACGTGGACCTGCCATACTCCTAGCAACTATAGAGAATCCTCGCGATACGATCGCATTGATCATTTAATTACATATGAAGATTCTCAAAGTCGTTGCACTATTTGTAAGAAAAATAAATTTCATGTGTCGTAAATGTCAGTTATATTTACACCCAAAAATATGTTTTGTTTCATATCATAACAATGTTTAAATTCTTGCCAAATAAACCATTATAAGCAATATAATCTGTGTTTTATTTAATTCCCAAAATGCTTTAGTTTTAGTAGCCGATCTTACTACCGGGCGTTATAACGCCACTCGTTTTCCGGCTTTTCCGGATCACGAATTTTTTTTCAATATTTTATCAATATTAATACTTTGTTTTAGTACAACATACTCAAAAATCAGTGCAATCCGAAACAAAAAAATGTTTCAGTAATATCTGGGTTAATATCATTGTTAGTATTTCAAATAAACTATTATCTATTTATCCAATAACATGTACGTAATTTATTAATTTGTCCTTTAAGGCGAGTATATATTACGTTAAAACGCTCTCTTCTCCGCTGCATGCATATTTGTCCACTACAAAGCGTGCTACATTCGGAGCACTAAAAGGTACTTTATATGAAACGTTATCGCTTATTATCAGGCTGTTCTTTAGTATATTCGACGTCAATATCGAAAATCATTCTATTATACTTACCGTCAAAAGAGAGCAAATCTCCACGTCCTAATTCATCATGGACACCAACAAAGATTCCCTCTAAGTCGGGCGAATGGGATAAATTTCTCGCAATTTGCCATTCATCAACATCTTCGGGATAAAACAAGCTGGCTCCTTCATCGTCGCAGGCTATAAATGCTTCATCCCACGTACCCACGGCATCAGCCCAGTGCAATTTATAAAATGCGTTGTATTCTTCTAAGAATGTGTAGTCTCTTCTAAAGAAATTCACGTTATGTGCGGCACTCACAACGGTAATACCTGTAAATAATAAATACCTGTTTTTGAATCGCTCCACTTCATGGCTATCAAAGAGGCGACTATGTGACATCCCATGGCTTCCGTTATGGCTTCCAATAAATGGCGGTAAACCATCTCGTTTACGCCAGGCGTAAAATACCCAGATCGGCTACGGACAGCAGCATCAAAGATGCGAGACGACTGGTACTGCGATGGTCAATCCAAGAACCTCATTTCAACTTTTACTTTTTGATTATGAAGAAGATATAGATAATGAAATATATTATTTAAAAAGTAATTAATGTTAAATAAATATTTTTCAAATGATGTGATGTGTCTTGCAGTGGCTTACCGAGGAAATAGATGAACAATTGATCAAACATCTTGGTGCAAAATGCGAAGACTACGAAACATGAAGCCGAATCGCCGCTTAAATATAACTTTGTTATCTAACAATAAAGAGGAATAAACAGCTAATACAGGATGTGTATATTTTTATTTAAAAAAAAAAACAATATTGACGTATGGTTGTTTATCAATTGGAAAAGATCAAACCCAAATTCAACAGACTCATGATGGTCAACTTTTCGGTGTGATAACAGCAAAAAAAAAAGAAGCAACTTATTATAACAATAAATTCAAATAGATAACATATAAATTGTTACTAAATGGTAACAGCAATTAAAATTGACATTTTGTGACTTATATTTTCTAATTTTAATTTTTTGGAGCGCCAAATATAAATCATTTAATTTAATTTATTAATACATTATGTATCAAGCGACAGTATAAACCATTATCATTTAAAACTACTAACACTACATACTGTATTTATAAAAATATCCTCCAGACCGAAAATCGGTCAGGGCGACCAGTTCGACGGAGACTAGCCATCTGCATAAGACAGGATTAAGGTGCATGAGTGTGTTCGCAAACACATGTGAGATACATAAAAAAGAGAGAAAATGTGATGTTATGACTAAATAACCTTTAAACAGGATAAGAGCTCAATTCTCTCTGAAGGAGCGGGAACGCAACTGTCATTTATGTCAAAGTAAATCTCCTTTTCTATAAACAAGGTAAGAATTATTTTACATATTTGATTTGTTTGTTTAGAACTGTCACCTTATTCGAGGTCGCTGCTTTCCGAAATTCCATCTAAGGCTAGGGTCCCATAGTCCTTTTTGTGACAGCTCAGGCCGCGCCTGGGCAGCTTCTTTCCTTGCTGCTTGTAGTTGCAGAAATTAAGTTACATCTCATTACCTAACGCGCTTTGTTTCTGTTTTATTTTTCACTCAATTTACTATTTATACCAAAAATGTAACAACCGAACTTACAGTCTACTTGACTTGGTAAGTGGGTACTGCAGCTCATAGACATCTGCAACCAAATTAAAACAAAGAAGGCTACAGAACGCCTTTTCACCCCTGCGGACTATGATGACATGCCTCAAAGCCTATAGTTATACTCTCTCCTTGTCCAAAGTGGTTTTACAAATTGTAGTATTATACACATTCATGCAAATGCCATCACAAAAATTTACATGAATGGGTACATAATATACTTTAATTTGTAACACGTCCTCGGACAAGGAGCTTCGTATAATTATGGTTGAAATTTACTTAAGGTAAGTTCTTATAACCATTTAATTATACTGGCTCTCTATCTAGCTCATTTCTCTATTTGTTTTGATATCCATCGGGGACTTATGTTAATATACTTTTTAATTTCTCTTGGATCGACTCTTACGACCCCTCGCAGAACGATAAACTTTCATGCATAACGGTCCATACCCTTTAGGAAAAGGTAAGGGAATGGCACCATCCCAGACGGACTCCTGGACAGATAAGAAGTCCTACCACGGACTCTTTTTATGTATACACTTTTACAACAAAATCCCAGAAAATGTTTAATGTAGTCATATAAAAATATTATTTTCGATTCGATTCTATTTATATTGTATTATTTATGTTTATTTTTTTCGTAATTGGGTACCTTGTAGAAACAATAAATATTTTAATTATTTAATTATATTTATTTAGTTGTTTGCAAGATTTAACACATTCTGTATAATTATGTTTAATGTGATAACTCTTCATATTTTATGTACCTATTTATTTGATTATTTATATGAAGGGTGAGTATAATGCAATAACATATTCTAAAGATAAATTGAAAATTTCTAGCAATGCACAGGTTTACTTCCTCGCGTTTTCAATTAAATTTGTTTCTTCTTTTTATATTCATTTCTGCGTATATGAAGATATGTGAAGTCCGCCAACTCATATAGAGACTGCGCAGTGGACTCGTTCCTTCCCTAAATACCTGGGAAATGTGATGAGGCATAAGCAGATATAGGCAGAAATGCATTGTGCACAATAACAGAACACCTTATCTTTTTATTCGTCACCGTTGCCATTACAGCCTATTAATAGTCCACTGCTGAACATAGGCTTTCGCCATAGAGGAGATATTTACTACAGTTGCCATGTTGGCAGGCGGGTTTGCAACCGCAGTTTTTTATTTTTTTGGTGTTCTTAATAGGAAGACGCTGTTACCCATCTCCTGGTTTATTTCTTTTCCTCTGTTACCTTTTACATCACACAGGGAATGATATGGGGTAGTGGATATTCTTACAACGTCACTACACGGTCAAGTAAAAAATTATTCGACAACATTATTATGTTTTACAGATGCCTTTGAAAATTGGAGATAGTGATCTTGACTAAATTTATATGGGGCTACGCCTTAGGTACCCCCTTTCAAACAAAAAAAGAATCACTGAAATCTGAGCACATGGTAATGAACTATCGCTCAAATTACATAAAAAAATATTTCGACAAATTCAGTACACGGTCAATCTTTTTATTAGCCCATAGCATGGCATAGCATATAATGACGTAGCGTCGCACCTGTGACGCTACGTCATTGGTTTGGGTATTTTACATTTTCTAATTTATATTGAATAAAAATTATTCCATTCCATTCAAATATCTCACATATTCGAGATGATGTCTTGCTACTTATTTCGAGACTAAAAGGACACCCACATGACGAAATGGACCACCACACGGACATTTTTGCATGGTAATTTTTCACAGTCACATTTTGGTGATTTTATTGATTACCTTATAATGATTAATTCGATTGCAGATGTCGTCAAAGTCGACTTTGAGCAATGGCTGGAACGTAGAAATGATAGCTGTAATAACTTCAGATATATGGTGATATAATGTGACTGTTTCATTGGTTTAGTAGTCGTAAATGCGGTTCCAGATTAAGAGGTCCAAAATTAGCTATGGGACTATTCTGTCAAGAAATTCTCAAAGCAGCTCGGAGTTAGGAAGTTGGCGATGTTTCACCACCATGCCGCGGAAAGCTTGTAAAGCCGTTGGTTCTGCACCTCAACTCTCTCCAGTCGAGTAGGATAACCGTCTCATTGAACTGTAAGAGTGAGGGAAGAGTGAAGGGAGTAGAGAGTGCACATGCACTTACGCTTACATTCTAGCCTTGTAATCCTGTACTGCGCAGAGTTTATGTTGAGACTGACCGCCGTGACCGAAATTTTTATATTATATTTTTTTTAAAGATCGTTACCCCACACAAATTCAATTTGACTAAATTCGTTTCTTGATGACATTATTATTTAGATACAATGAGAGCAGTGCCAAAAGTGCAAGATAATGTAACCCAACAACACGGTGTCATAGTAGCTATGGACTCTTACCACAGAGACTGACTACTAGAATATGCGGTCGATTCAGAGGACAGATTTCCTTTATTGCCAATAGAAGGTTGTCACATTATAAACGGAAATATTACTGTGCCAATATGTCTTTGATTAATTCTATTGCCATGGAATTTTACTCAACTACACAGAAAAACCACAAAAAAACTCAGTAATGAAACAAATAGCTTGTCTCCCTTATCTTGCAACTTCTGAAACAATAGATCCCTTGTAGACAGTTTATTTTTCTTTATAATAACCCATTTACTAAAATGTACATGAAGGTCACACAGGTCATGAGTCGCTTTTAAAATATTTTAAAATATTGATAAGCCCATTTGTAAACAGTAAAACTTTCTTACGCATATAGTTTAATTTATTTAAGTTGTAATCCGTCTTAGTTCTTACTTGTGATAACGCATCTGTAGCCTTCTTTGTTCGAAGTATGCTGCAGGTATCCATGGACTGCAGTCACCTATTATTATTAGGTGGGAAGTAATTACGTTCGTCATTTCATTAAAAAAAACATGCGTGAGTATCGTGGAACACTCGGTTGGAACGAAGTTCCTTCGTAGTATATTATTATTGATAAACGTATTATATTATTAATTAACAAATACAAATAAATTAATTACTAGCGTATATTAAAATGAAGCGTCATTTAAAATAAAATAATATTTCTTTCATGGTAATATAAGAAAAAGTACGAGGGAGATGGAAATTATTCCATCTCGCTTCCTTATAGCCGCCAAGGCCGTCTACTCTTGGGGACGTGACGGAAAAATCTTGAACTTTTTGTCGCCTAGCCCCCATCCGCCAAATCAGTATAGAATCCGATAAAGAACTTCGTTCCAAAAAAACACATGAATTCAACTAACCCGCATTGTATCACCTTAACCATGTCCACAATTTCAATTCAAACGCACATTCACATTAGGAACTACGTGAAATTTTACAGTAAGTATTATTATGTTCATTTATATCAAAGTGTCAAGTTACCTTTGTAGCATAGAATATGTGTATAAAATTTGTGATGATGGATCAAAATTTCATACTCGTAAATTTGAAGACTAAATGTTTAATAATAGGCAGCTTTTGCCCGCGTGGAGTTTGGAAAATAAGATAATTTCAAAAAATTGTAGTTCATGTTCACGTTTAAGATATAATAAATAGCTCTAGAAAATGATATCATTTCGAAAAATCAGAGAACATATCATCCTTTATTTACATTACCTATATACACCTGAATGTTTTGCCAAGGCGTGCAATTTTTTAAAAACTACATTATATTACATATTGCCATGCGAATATTACGACGTGCTAGTATGAACGTGCCCAAATGAATACCCGCTACTTTTAAAGTCTGACTCTGCCTGAAGTCTTATCAGGAAGATGCTGCTGCCTAAAACCGGAGTCATTTTCTTCTCTATATTGGCAGGGTGCGGACCGCGAAAAGGTCGTGAGTTTCACTACTATTATAGAAGGAATATTAATAATGTTAATAGCATTGCTAGTTTAAAAAAACATAACATACAATAGAGTTGACGGTATCATATTCCTTCGTTTTGTAAAACTGTTGCTGTCCAATAAAATTTAGGTCAGTTTATCTTACGGCAACTTTCGTAGCATTGAAGTAATATATGTAGGTACATTATACTTCAACGTTCCGTAGAGCATAAATAAGCAACTAATTATAGCAATGATAATGTGCTGACGTTAATTGCTCACAAATCTAATTACATTGTAAGTGATTGACTTATTTTCTTCGATAAACTTAAACTGGAGCATAAAGGTTATTATTAATAATATTCATGTTTAATTTCAATAATCACCATGTGATCAGTACCTTTAATAAAAAAGGTGGTAGGTCCTAATATTAGCCAATAAAACATTCAATAAGGCACTGAAAGTTCTGCGCTCCTGGTCGCTCATAAATCTTTGAATCTCGAATAATATTTGTTTTAAAACATAAAAAAAAATTGGCAGTAAATCGCGTATCAATTGTTTAACATAAGTTGAAGTTCGTCATCCAAATCAAAAATGCTGCGTATGACATTGTGGCAGGAGATATTGCATGGACACAGGATATATTGTTACATTGCGGAAACTTCTCAAAACCCTCTCAGGTATGAGTGGAGGCCTGTTCTCACTAGTGGAACAAATGCTAAAATGTGTTAGGCTATTTATCTATATTGTAATTTATGTTATACTTTGTTATCAATTTCGGTAATGATTCGAACTCTGGAGTTCAATCAGCTCTGATTCAATCAGCTAAGCCACGATTTAAACAATGATTTCTTATATTTACACATTTAAATAAAACTAGTTTTTACGGATATTATCGCGTATATTAACTTATTTTATATTCCCGGGGTTTTGAGTACTTTACAGCACCCATGGTTACGGGGAGGACTGAGGTGTTTGACATCGCAATGTCATAATTAACCACGGCTACCTCCAGATAAAAATTATTAATTTTTGTTCCGATCTACGCAGTATGAACTTATAGCATACTGAAGTCTTGCAGTCGTATGCTTGGGTTGGGATTTAATTTTATTAATTATAGGATCCCAAGCAGACGGTAGCACCCAGCCATCTTCTCTATTGATATTAGGATGTTTTTTGAGTTCAATAGCCTCGCGAATCATTCTTCGAAGGAATCGGTGTTCATTAGCGAGGATTTGTGGTCTATCAAATCTAATGTAGTGACGGGGCGATCCTGTTCGTGTTCACAGACTGCAGACTTCCCAAAGCGTCGATTCTTCACGTCAGCTATGTGTTCTTTTTTGCTGTGTTTTTATTGAACTAAAAGATCAATAAAAACGCGGGTTTTTATTGATCTTTTAGTTTGTCCTATATAAGAGAGACCACATTCACAATCAAGCTTGTACACTCCTGCAACTTGCAGAGGGACATTCCACTTGACTGATGGTAAAAACTGACTAATCTTCTTCGGCGGCTTGAAGTATTTTTTAATGGAAGCACGCTTCAAGATGTAGCCAATCTTGTCAGTGACACCTCTGACATATGAAACTCGCTTGACTGTGGCCGGCTTCACTCGTTCATTGTGACGTAGGCGCGGGACCTAAAGCTTGTTGTCGTGTAAAACTTGCTTGACGTGTTGGAGCTCGGTGGCCAGGTGTTTAATGTAACAGATCCCTCGTGCTCTCTGAAACAAAGATTTACCCATGGTAGCTAACTCTGAAGGATGGTGGTAAGAATCACCGTTTAAATACCTTTACGTATGGGTCTTTTTTCTATACACAGTGTGGCTCAAGGTGTTATCAGGATTCCGAATTACTAACACATCTAGGAAAGCTAAAGAATTGTTTGCCTCTAACTCCATTGTGAACTGAATTTTAGAATTAATGGAGTTAAGATTGTCTAAAAATGCAGTTACTTTATCTAAAGATAGAATTGTGAAAGTGTCGTCTGCGTACCGCTTATAGAATCTTGGATTTACGTGAGATGTAAGCAGGGCTTTCTCCTCAAAGTCTTCCATTAATATATCGGCGACAATGGGGAAAAAATCGTCAGAAAACCTGCATGTCTGAGAAATAAGAAAAAAATATTGAATAAAACTATTTTTACGGATTTTATCGCGTTTAATTTTACTAATTTTGATTCCCGACGTTTCGGGTGCTTTACAGCACCCATGGTCACGGGGGGGACTGAGGTGTTTGACGTCCTAATGTCATAGTTAGCCCGGCTACCTTCAGTTTTTTGAATATTAAATTTTGGTCCGATCTACGCAGAATGAGCTTACAGTATCTTGAAGTCTTGCAGTGGTATGCTTGGGTTTGGATTTAATTTTGTTAATTATAGGATCCCAAGCAGATGGCAGCACCCATCCATCTTCTCTATTGAAATTAGGATGTTTTTTAATTTCAATAGCCTCGCGTATCATCCTTTGTAGGAATCGGTGTTCTTTTGCGAGGATTTGTGGTCTATCAAATCTGATGTAATGGCGGGGACGATCTTGAACATGTTCACAGACTGCAGACTTCCCAGAGCGTCGGTGCCTCACGTCAGCTATATGTTCTTTCACGCGGGTTTTAATGGATCTTTTTGTTTGTCGTATGTAAGAGAGACCACATTCACAATCAAGCTTGTACACTCCTGCATCTTGTAGAGGGATATTACACTTGACGGATGGTAAAAATTGACTAATCTTCTTCGGCGGCTTGAAGTATGTTTTAATAGAAGCTCGCTTCAAAATGTAGCCAACCTTGTCTGCAACTCCTCTGACATAGGGTAGTACAGCAGGCACACGTTCGACCGTGGCCGGCTTCACTCGGTCACTGTGACGTAGGCGCGGGACCCGAAGCTTGTTGTCTTGCAATACTTGCTCGAAGTGCTGAAGCTCGGCGGCCAGATGTTTTCTGTCACAGATCCCTCGTGCTCTCTGAAACAAAGATTTTCCCACGGTAGCTAACTGTGATGGATGATGGTGCGATTCACCATTTAAATATCGGTTGGTATGGGTCTTTTTCTTATACACAGTGTGACCAATAGTGTTATCAGGATTTCGGATGACTAAAACATCTAGGAAAGCTAAAGAATTGTTTGCCTCTAACTCCATTGTGAATTGTATTTTAGAATTTATGGAATTAAGGTGGTTTAAAAATGCAGTTACTTTGTCAGATGGTAAAATTGTGAAAGTGTCGTCTACCTACCGCTTGTACCGCATTTTGTTGCCCTTAAACCATCTCAGAAATGAGAGGATGCCTGTACCCAACACTGGAACGTATAAAGGCTGTAACTTTAACTAAATTTAATTTTAAGCTTTAAAGTGCAATTAAGCAATAAAACCATGTGCCCGCCCCCTATACCCATTAAACCGCGGTTATTGGAAATGTGAAAAGTATGCACGATAGTAGTATATATAATGAAGTTAAAAGGAAAACTATCACAGCTAAGTAGGCTTAACAAGTTAAGGAGTGATAGTCGACCAACTTATAAAATGCACTTAGATTTGTAATAATTTCGTTACAATACCAAATAAATTTTTTTTGAAGAAAACTACGTATGTATCACTACAACAGCTTTACGTTTTCCTTTGCAGGGTAGGCCTCTGGTCTCTTAGTCTCTCTCTCAATCGATCCTCTCTAGGATCGATTGCTAAGAGACCGTTCCTGACATACCACTCACTTATTTTTTAGTTAATAGTTATTGTAGGCCTACAGTTTTATTCAAAGTACTCTTGGTGTAGGCGGGCAACCTTCAGGATAGTTTAGGGCATTGGTGGTTTACGGTAAGGTTCGTTACGGTCATGTATATATTTTAGGGTTACACTGCCGGGAACTAATAGTGAAAAGGAAAGGCGGCTCCTCATGGTCCGCCCTGCAGCAGAGATCAATAATTTAGTGACCTTCTATTCACAGATCACCACTCACCCACACCACGTTGGGTTTGAGAACAACGAGGTGGGCATGACCCTTAGTAGGCGTGCCACTCAGAGCCCATCCGTTCTTTCTCAAAAGAAAGGTTAGACGACTAAGATTACGGGTCCCTATGGAATGGTCCTGGTTTTGACGTCAGTTATCAAAGGACTGTATCTTCTTGGGCACTGGGTTTATCGCTGACTGATCTTGTGAAATGAAACATCGGTTATTCTTCATAAAGCCCCTCTTGGAAATGTGACATTGAAAATTTCACTGATTTACTACTTTACCTATCACTTTTCCCTATTGCTTTCTTTCTTGAGTTAAAACTGGAAACTGGTAGCTGGTCCCGAATGAATAGTCACTCTGGTTTCTGTAATGTTAGTGCTGTTAGTCTACGCGGCTCTTACAGCTTAAAAAGGAGGGAGCATTGTTTATTTTAGTGCAACGTTACAAAACCACGACCACGACCAAATGGCTACAGATTCCTTGTTACAGCAGATCCCATCCGCAGAGATCGTGATCCTTGGCGATTTTAACGCCAACCACGGCGAATGGCTCGGTTCACGTTCAACCGATCATGCGGGGAGATCTGTTTATGACTTTGCCTTGTCATATGGTCTTACACAGCTGGTTATTCTGCGTACTCGGATTCCAGATGTGAAGGATCATGCACCTTCCCTGTTGTAACTTCTGCTGACTTCTCATCCGGACGGATATCAGGTTTCCGTCGAAGAGCGACTTTTGGCTCCCAGGACCATTGTCTTGTCCGGAGTGTAGTGCCACTAACACTATCGTCGCAGTTGCATTCTGCAGGCTGCCGCCGTGTTTGGCACTATAGGTCGGCCGATTGCACTAGGATGCGGTCTTTTTTTGCATCGTACCCTTGGGGCGGGTTTGCTTCTCGCCGCAAGTTCCAGTGTTGTTGCTGATTCTGTTGCTGATGTGGTACTTCAGGGTATGGAACTTTTTATTCCATCCTTCGTGGTGCCCATCGGAGGCAGATCCAAGCCATGGTTTGGTCGCCCCTGTAAAATAGCATCACGCTATAAGCAGGAGTGCTACCGGGCCTGGGCTGACGCATCAACGTTTCGGGATGTAGACACCAGCACTCTTGAAAAGAAGTATAATTCCGCTTCCAGGTCCTTCCAAAGAGTCAATGCCAAGGCAAGGTCTGAGCACACCGGCAGAATTGGCGAGAAGCTAGTTCACCTTCCTTCGGGAACCCGTGCATTCTGGTTTCTCGCCAAGGCTTTACAAGGGAACTTCTGTCAGCCACCTCTTCCATCTCTGCACAGAAAGGACGACTCACTGGCCCATGCCGCAAAGGAGAAAGCCGATCTGTTAGGCTTTCTCTTTGCATCCAACTCGACTCTCTATGACGGGGGGAACACACAGGCGAGCATCCCGCGGTGTGAGTGCTCCATGCCGGATGTGCGGTTTACACAGCGCTCGGTTCGCAAATCACTCCTCTTCCTGGACGTCTGCAAATCGAGTGGGCCTGATGGAGTCCCTCCCATTGTGCTGAAGACGTGTGTTACGGAGTTGGCACCGGTTTTAACGCGTCTTTTCCGGTACTCCTACTCCCAAAGCGTAGTCCCGAATTCACGGAAGACAGCTTTGGTCTCTAAAAAAGGCGACCGCTCAGACCCGTCCAACTACAGGCCTATCGCCATCACCTCCTTGTTCTCCAAAATAATGGAGTCCATTATAAACTGCCAGCTCATGAGGTACCTTGAGGATAACCAGCAGATTAGTGACCGCCAATATGGTTTTCGTCGGGGTCGATCAGCGGGTGATCTTCGGGTTTACCTGACTCATAGATGGACGGAGGCAGTAGAGTCCAAGGGGGAGGCATTGGCCGTTAGTTTGGACATAGCGAAGGCCTTCGATCGGGTCTGGCACAAAGCGCTTCTTTCGAAGCTCCGTTCCTAGAGCTTCCGAGAAATTGTGCAATTGGATCACCAGTTTCCTTACTGATCGGAGCATCAAGGTCGTAGTAGACGGTGCATGCTCTGACTACAAGCCTACTAACGCTGGTGTTCCACATGGCTGCGTGCTATCACCAACGCTGTTTCTTTTGCATATCAATGATATGTTGCAAACTGGTTACATTTATTTCTATGCAGACGACAGCACTGGTGATGCCTTATACACCAGCCGTGCCAATATTTCTCGGGAAAACGTCGCTGAGTACCGGGACAAACTTGTGTCTGAAGTCGAGTCTTTGCTGAACAAAGTCTCGGATTGGGGGCGACTAAATCTAGTCCAGTTCAATCCCCAGAAGATACAAGTTTGCGCGTTTACCGCTAAAAAGAACCCCTTGCTACCTCAGCTAGCATCAGAATCCTCGGCATCGACATATCGAATCGTGTGCAGTTTCGTGGTCACTTGGAAGGGAAGGCCAAATTGGCCTCTAAAAAGCTTGGCGTGCTCAGCAGAGCGATACAGTATATTAAATGTAATTTTACAAGAATCATTCAAGATGAGGCTAGTAAAAATTTAGATGACGGTATACAAAATCTGTTAGTACGTTTCTGGCATCTTGAAGAATTAAGCCCTGCGCCTCATTATTCAAATGAAGAAAAATTATGCGAAGAACACTTTTCATAAAACACCACGCGACTGGCAAATGGTCGATTTTGCGTGAGGATACCTTTAAAACATAATCCTGACGTATTAGGTGATTATTGGCCACGAGCTAAGAAGTGTTTAGTAGCAGTAGTGCAGGTTAGCAAGTCAGTCTCAGGTCTATGAGATGTATAAAGAATTTATGTTAGAGTATTAAAGTCTGGGTCATATGGAGAAATGTGAGAATGATAATTTACCACGTAAGATGCATTTTACACCACATCACGGTGTGCTGCGGGAAAGTAGCCGTTTTTGTAGTCGTTTTCAATACTAACAGTCTGACTTCTTCTGGTGTTTCCTTGAAAATATACAGATGGTAGGTCCCGTGGTACAGGACGACCTTTTGTCCATTATTTTACGCTTTCGGCTACACAAATACGTTCTCACAACTGATGTTGAGAAAATGTAACGGAAAATAGTCATTCATCCCAATGACCGCTATTTGCAACAAATTGTCTGGCGTGATAACCCTTCAACTTCAAGCTTATCAACTTAACACCGTGACTTACGGCACCTCTAGTGCTCCCTTTTTGGCAACTAGGTGCCTACAACAATTAGGCTTAGAGTGTACTGATGACAAGGTTGCTCAAGTGATTATTCACAATTTATACGTTGACGACTTGCTAACGGGAGGGGATGATATTAACGAGGTTACAGATTTGCGCCGTACAGTTACTTCTATAGTTGCATCAGCTCATATGGTTTTGTGGAAGTGGAAGTCGAATGTCGTTCATGGAGTATGAGGGGCCCCTCAGCCTCCATGAACGACATTCGAAAAAATTATACATATAATATCCTAATTGAATAAAAAAAATCAATTTTAAGTTGTTGGCCCCTTACCAATAGACATCTAACGGCTCGAACTGAAATCACAAAAATTTCTCTCACCTCCGTAACATAAATTAGATCATTGTTAAAATAAAATCGCCTACTCCTTTTTATTGTCTAAGTACCAATATACTATAATCTACTTTGTCACTGTTAATTTTTACCAGCTTCCACCCGCAACTTCGTTCGCCTGGTATGGTTGGTCCATTGAAAATTATCCTACGGATACGGTGATGACGGGATGAAACGGTGTGATAAATTTCACCCAAATCCTCTCTAGTTTCTGTGATGTTAATGCTATTACCCTATGCGGCTCCTACAGTCTGGTTGGACTGAGCCTTTCAGGCCGCGAGCTTTAAAAAGGGGATTATTTATTTTGGTGCAACGCTGCGAAAACCACGTTGCACCAAAATCGATAATCTAGCGGTGGGATTTATTGTGTTCAGTGATCACATTATCGTTACATCAACATCAACATCAAATACTCCTTGATGCCGCCGAAAATTACAACATGACATGGGTGCGTTGTCTAACCGCACCGAACACGGTGTGGCGGATCCCGCCTCTGACGGCTAACTCGCATCGTTCGATGATCGGACGGTGAGAACCAGTGTTTACGATGACCCAAATCTATACAGTAGTTTTTACGTGAAAGCGTAACACACAAACAAACTTTCACATTTATAATATTACTAGCAACCCGCCCCGGCTTCACACGGGTTCAATTTACATGTGATATTACTACATTTATGTTTAAAAAGCACTGTTCAATCGATTTAGTTTGTCGCTTTGTTGTTGATAATTAATTGTTACGAAAAATGCGCTAATTAAGAAAATATCATATCGTGTATTTTCGTAAAGCAGATCCAAATTTGTCCACGGCTTATAGATTTAAAAAATTTGGGTAATTTAGCTGTTAATGTCAAAGTTTTATCATTATGTCTTTTTAAATAATGTTTACAGCTGACTTTTCATTACATAATACGAACAGATTTTGTCTGAAATTGACCCGCGAAAGGCCGCACCGCAACGTTGAATGTTGGATCTTGTGGTTTGTAAATCATCACTGAAAATGATGATGGTTATATTGGGATAAACTTTGTCTACCATTTCTTGAAGGTCATTTTCTAAAACGCAAGGATTTTCGAAGTCAAGATTAATTCTTCCATTGTGGTATATGCCATTTGAGTAACAACTCTACAAAATGCCGGTTTTCATGTGCTGACAACGAAGGAGTGTTGAAAGACGTGTCGGCCAGCTGTGATTTTTTTGTGTATAATGTATAATGTCCATGTCACACCTATGCCGGTAGTTGTTGGGAGCACTAAGCTCGAAGTTGTTGATAAGTATGTTTACCTGGGACAAATAGTCCGACTAGGTAAGTCCAACTTTGACCGAGTGGTCAATTGACGGATTCAACTCGGCTGGGCAGCGTTCGGGAAATTACGGCACATCTTCTCGTCAGGTATACCTCAAAACTTGAACTTAGAAATGAGGATATCCGTAGTAGAACCAGAGTGACCGACATAGCCCAACGGATTAGTAAGCTGAAGTGGCAATAGGCCGGCCATATAGCTTGAAGAACTGACAACCGACGGGGAAAAAGGTTCTCGAGTGGCGGCCTCGTACGGGCGGACGAAGTGTAGGTGTCCCCCCACTAGATGGAGTGACGACCTGATAAGACAAGCAGGAAGTCAATGGAGGCATTACTTGGGGGAGTCCTATGTTCAGCAGTGGACTTGTGAAGGGCTGTAATGATTAAAGGAAAGGTTAAGATCACAGTGTAGTGTAGTATGTATATATTAGTGTTAAGCTTAGAATTTGCGGAAGTATAATTAAAGACCAGCAACTCGGCTCTCCTTCTTATCACCTTTCATACAATACATGGCAACCCTGCCAGGTGGTGCGCTGCGACAATGCACACGCACCGCCGCCTACATAAAAGAAAAAAGGAAAATATAAATATTACTAAATTAAATAACGTAGACATTAGTGAAACGATTGACAAAAGAAATATTGTGGGGTCCACGTGCGGTGAAGTTCCTAAAGGAACTCCATCCGCGACTGGTCGTTACTGCTGGTGATAAGAGGGCTGGTTCGCAGCCAGCGTTCTTGGCACGATACCGCGGGGAGTAGGACTGTATGATAATTAAGTTACTAGTTTTAGTTTTTTTTATAATAGTTTTTAATATTGTATAGAATAAAATATTGTATATTATGTTATGTAAATAAATAACAAAAATAAATAATTATGAATACAAGAAGAGGCCACAATAATAATTGACAGAAAAATTAAAAAGTATAATGTATATGAAGTAATATAATATATTTATGTTTAATAGAACTATGAAGGCAACTAAGAAAGAATGAGGAGAATAAAAAGTGATTTTTTTAAATAATGATCAAAGACCAAAATTCAAGAAACGGCAGATTAATTTAATAAGGAAAGAAACAATTGTACTTTAGCGAGCTTCGTCCAATAAAATATGAATATTTAACCGAAAAGCAAAAAGAAGATATAAGAGCATCAGCGTAATTTTTAAACATATTTTTATTATTATTATGTTTTAGACTGTATTAAATAAAAAAGTAATGTATTAAATATTAAATGTACGGTATTTATAAGTAACTTGAAAATATTTGTCAGATTCTAACAATTTATAATATTTTTAGTAGATTAGTACATTTTACGATGAACAGGTTCGTATTAAAGCAAATATATTTTTAAATTTAACCCAAAGTTTTTTCTGTAGTTTTTATTAAAATGTATTCAATTTTGAAGGGTTTAAAAAAATCGCTATTATTATAAGTTATAATTATTTTTCTTCTTTTCTAAAGGTATGAAAACCTTAAAATAACTTTAAAGTTATAAATAAATAAATATATAACCTTTAGTAAACAACCTTAAAGTTAATATAACCTACTTAAAAAAAATCAAATTTGAATTTGAAAGATTTGTTTCATAATTTCCACAGTGACCAAGATCAGGCACGCCTTCTGGTTACACGCTTTACCATCAAGTAATCTCAGCACATTACTTGATGGGGAAAGCTTGCGCATCGCCGTAGGAATCCGACTAGGAGCGGCGATTTGTCAACCCCATCACCCCATCAGTGCCCCTGTGGTAGCAGCGTCGACAAGTTTGGTCTCCACGGACTTTCATGTAAGAAAAGTGCTGGTAGGTTTTCACGGCACGGTTCTTTGAACGATGTCATCCGAAGGGCTCTTGTCTCTATAAATGTTCCTCGGTTTTAGAGCCTTTTGGAATATTTGGAGACGATGGCAAGAGACCCGACGGTATGACATTGGTCCCTTGGGAGAGGTAAAGCCCTAGTGTGGGATGCTACTTGCGTAGACACTTTGGCGGTCTCTCATCTCAGGGGGTCCTCGTTTAGAGCCGGGGCGGCATCAGAGGCAGCTGAACTGAGTAAGTGGCGCAAATATGAGTCTCTGAGTGATGACTACACATTTGTGCCATTTGCTGTAGAAACTATCGGTCCGTGGGGTCCACGTCCGGTGAAGTTCCTAAAGGAGCTCCATCCGCGACTGGCTGGTTCTTTTCTCGCTCAAAGGCTTAGTATAGCCATTTAGTGAGGAAACGCAGTCAGCGTTCTTGGCACGATACCGCGGGCAGTAGGACTTTATGATAATTAAGTTACTAGTTTTAGTTTCTTTTATTACAGTTTTTAATATTGTACATAATAAAATATTGTATTATTTATATAAACGTTGTGGCTGTTATGGTGATTACCAATTATTTTCTGTATACGATTTATTAATCATCATATTTCTAGCAATCCTAAATAAAAAAAGTTAATGCATTTTTCGATATAAGTAAAAGTAATATAACTATTAACGACGTAACTATCTAACCTTCTGTGTCAATTACAAAACATTTAAAACTATCATTTTAAGATACTAAGGAATAAAATAATTATGAAAGGTTTTAATAATAATGTTTCATGACAAAGTTAAACACGGACATAGAAAATTGACTGTCAAAATGTTTTCTCATTTTGTACAAAATTAGAAAGTGCGAGTATGTATTTAAAAGGTGTGAGGAAGGAAAGAAAGGAATGTTCAAAATTGTGAATACGAATGATTGAGTTGCTAAGTTTCATCGATATTGGACTGATCACCCAAATATTGATGAATACTTAAACTTCTGGTATGAAATTGATTATGAACGAGAATAATGCAAGTAAGTATTGTAAGTAGAGCATGCAAGTGTATAAAAGTAATCGATAGAGTCAAATAGATAATAACATGTTAGTAAATAAAGAATGAAATAAGAGTTATGAAGAGAACAAAAATAAAACAAAAGTTGATCTTGACATGATATTAATGAAGAGATACGAGAACCTCCATCACTGGTATAGCATATAGTCCTCGTGCGGGGTATGTTTCCATGATTGGATGATAAAATCGGAAGTAACGGGTACTAGGGAACAATACCTTCAGTACAAGTGATGTGAACGAGTTTACTTATAATATTATTACAGTTGGGGACCAGAGAAGTCTTAAATTAGTTACCCTTAATAATGGTACATAGAGGTAACATCCTCATTGGATCATAGTATGAACTTAGTTTTACTCCGTGACAATTGTTGGAGTCCTTTTAAAATGACTTAAACGTAAACCTCAAGGTGTACCTTGGGTTGTGCGCACAACCCAAGGTACACCTTGGTTAGCGCACAACCCAAGTTGTTGGTTTTACATTGATATAGTATGATAAAAAAAGTTTATGTACCAATAAAATTAAAGTAATGTAATGAAAATGTAATATAATACCCAAGTAAATGGGGGGCCCATATGTATAAAGTACCCGCGTGATAAATATCACGAAGTAAAATATAAATGAAGTGAATTAATACTCCGATTCCCGATATCTAATAAATAAATAAATACATAAGTGAATAGAAATAAAGCTAGCTAGAGGTTAAAATATTAAGAAAAAAAAGAAAGTACGTACAAGAATTATGAAATAAATAAATAAAAAAGGCCTGACAATCGAAAACAAAGGAAATGAAAGTAGTGTTAGTATGAAAATAATTAACATGCAAGGACATGAGAACACTTAAAATGAGGTAATAAGGAGGTCCCCGACCGAATCTAAATGTGAGATATGTAGTTATTTTGCATTTCTGTATTAGGGCTATTAGTGCCACCCAAAATCCTACTCACATGTTTCACATGTAGTAACTATATTACCGATCCACACAATCACACGTAAACAAAAGAAATATTATTCAAATATAATAAACATATTTTCGCGTATTTAGTTATTTAACCATATTTTATATGTATTTACAAGATTTTTCATATTTAAATTGATTTATATTTATAATAACCCTACATTAAATTCCTTTTTATGTTATGTTTTTTCTTAATGTAAAATTTCTACAATTTTGAACAAAATTTGGATTATATATTGCTTATTAAAGTCAAGTCTAAGGTATGGATTTGATATTATTATGACTTTCATAATTTAATAGTATTTTTTGTATTAAAGACAAAGAAACTTTAAAATTATATTATTATATACTTAAAAAACTTTTCTTTACTAATGTTAATAATATTTAGATGTTATGTAATAAGTATACAAAAAAATAATTTAATTTGAAATACTATACTAGAATAATGAACCTAAAATTAAAACCTTAAAAAAATATATTGTAGTAACTAAAATATATTATTAAAAGAGTCCTTTAGGCAAGGTTCCGAAGATACTGGCAGCGTTCCCCTTTGAATAGCTAGACTAATTCTTTGTCCGAGGTAGCTGCCAGCTCTTCGGTCTCCTGTGACGTCGACTAACCTTTTTCTATTTCCTTAAAAAGCCTTATAGCGCTTAATAATATTTTATTAACATACAACATATATTTTGCTATACAAAGTTATATCTGTGTAATAGCCTATTTTTTTTATAAATTTGTGTTTCAAATAAGATAAACATGTTCCTTAGAAGTCATGAAATCTAAAAAAAAAAGGTAATATGTAATGCCTTTCCGACTATTAATGATAAATAACATATTTATATAATAAATACTTGATAATGTAAAAGTATTTTATAACAATGCAATGTATCCATCTTAACTACGTAAATGAAAAAGTGTTTAATACTATAAATTTTAGATACATTTTAAGTGTAGCTGAAATTAGGTTTGATCATACGATGTAATCGCATCCGTTCCCATAAACGTACTTTGGAATTGAAAAGAAAAATGTCACGAATCGCTTACGCGGCTGGGATTACAACTAGTATTTTGATCTGGCTGTTGTTATGAAAAAGCTCTGGGTAGCGTAGTCACCGCCTTAAGGCCAAGGTTGATCAAGATCGGGGGGTGCTGAGAGTTCAGGTCGTACAGCACCTCTACCACTATCGGGCAGTTGACGTTCCTAGAGAACACGATGTCCAATACATCCGGACATTTTCGGTGGTCCGTAGGGACGTACGTTGGTTCTTCGGGACCTAAAACGTCGTAGTTGTTATTTTCTGCATCTTAATATAGTTCACGACTCGGCGGGTTGATCACTCTGGATCCCCAGGCCGGGTGTTTCGCGTTTAGGTCCCCCGCTACGATGGTAGGTGCTACGTATTCCATTACCGTTCGGATGTCTGAGGAGCAGAATGGAATCCCTGGCGGGCAATATGCTACTAAGATTCTTAGTTCCTCGCCCGCCGCCTCTATATTTATGCCGATAGAGCGCATCGATTGGTAATCTGGCAGGTCTAGTTCTTGATGGACGATGTCTCTCCTCACTAGAACCGCCATGCCTCTATAGGCGGTCCCTTGAGTATTGACCTCGTCCCGTCTGTAGATACGAGTATGGTAGTTTGGCAGCTTCAGATGCGTGGATGGTCTCAACTTAGTCTCTACCAGCAAGATCACCTGGATGTCTTTTTGTTGGGCGACTGTGCGGAGTTCGTGGATCGTCTGCTAGATCCTATCCGGGTTCCAGTAGAGTAGGTGCAGGCTACTCGCCTCCGTAATGCCAAGCCAGTAGCTGCGCCAATGCTCTCATTATGGCTGTGATTGGATCGGTCCCGGCTCTTATATCGGCCAGGACCTGTGTGCCGACCTACAATGGCTATGCCTACTAGTCTATGGATATCATCGGCGCTGTCAAAGCCGGCTGTTGGTAATCTCGATGTTCTGGTTGGCTTTGGTCTAAGCTGGGATTGAATTTCTTTCCTTACGGTAGAGCGTGCTCTAGTCGTAGAGCGGGCTCTATTTTCTTATAAAGCCCTTTCCGGTGCTCTACTAACTATGGTCTCTGATTCCTTGGCGGTAACCTGCGCCTGTGAGGCTATCGTAGCCAACGAAATGCGGCTACGTTGTATTCTTCTGCATGACTTTGCAGGTGTCGGGTCTCGGGGTATTCCCCTTTAACCGGACTTTCCTCACGGCCCACTACTATGGGCCGGTCCTGGGCGCCATCTTGGCGTTATCTTAAAAAGGGGCGATCTCGGGTTCGATTCCCCGGTCGCTCCGATGGTATATTTGTTTTTGTTGGTCATTCTGTGACTTTGCGGGTTATTACTCAACTCCCTAATCTATATAGGGAGGAGTTCTCTTGGTACAGATCGCTCGTCCGGGGCGGGCGTGTAGCGGCGCGAAGTTGTTTAGGTGTGGGTGTGGCCCGTTGTCGGCGCGGTTGAACATACCGCGTGACAGCCGGACCACAAATTACTCTATAGGTTCCATCTTAAGGTTGGCCGAGACGTCATTCCGGACGTAGCGACCTGCACCGACAATGGTTCGTAAAGATAAGTTCTGCTGGGCCTGCAGTCGCCGCCTCTGTCGATCGCTCAGAAGCGCGTAACAAGCTGGCGCAGCGTACGTTAATTTCGGTCTTATATACAACTTGTATAATTTGGTCTTCGTTTTTATCGGTAACTTGGATGCCAGGACGGGACGAAGCACCGCCCGCGCACCTCTTGCCAACGAAATGCAAACATATCGCCTCCTATTGTACTACAAAGCTATACCGTAAGAACCGCGCAATATTTTGACATAAACTAATCACTAATTTTCATTATCGCTTTTCCATTTATGACCCCATAACTTTATTCCCATCATAATATCATTACACAATTACATTTCACATAAAACAAAACAAAGACACATTACAATAATAATTAAAACATTAATATCACATAAAAAAATTATAAAATATTCAATAAAACGTTACAAATTTATAAGCTACTTTTAGAGTCACAATTCTTAAATATCTAATGTACATACATTAAATATTTAATTTCAGCAATAAACATGAATATCTTAATCAATCATCATCATCATCATCATTACAGCCCTTCATAAGTCCACTGCTAAACATAGGCCTCCCCCGAGGAATGCCATAAAGCACAGACCTGAGCCACCTGCATCCATCGACTTCCTGCATGTCTTACTAAGTCGTCACTCCATCTAGTGGGAGGACGCCCTACACTTCGTCCGCCGGTACGAGGCTGCCACTCGAGAACCTTTTTTCACCATCGGTTGTCGGTTCTTCGAGCTATATGGCCGGCCTATTGCCACTTTAGCTTACTAATCCATTGGGCTATGTCGGTCACTCTGGTTCTACTGCGGATATCCTCATTTCTTGGTTTATCACGCAGAGAAACCCCGAGTATAGCCCTCTCTATGGCTCACTGAGCGACCTTGAGCTTCCTCATACGGCCAACAGTGAAGGACCACATCTCAGTTCCATAGGTCATCACTGGCAACACGCACTGGTTGTACAGTCTCGTTTTCAAGTTTTCAGGTATACCTGACGAGAAGATGTGCTGTAATTTCCCGAACGCTGCCCAGCCGAGTTGAATCCGTCAATTGACCTCTCGGTTGAAGTTGGACTTACCGAGTTGGACTACTTGTCCCAGGTAAACATACTCATCAACAACCTCGAGCTTAGTGCCCCCAACAACTACCGGCATAGGTGTGACATGGACATTACATGATTACATGATCCTTGTTTTGTCCATGTTCATCTTAAGTCCTATCTGTTGGGAGGCACTATTGAGTTCATTGAGCATAGTGCTTAAGTCCTCCTGCGATTCTGCCATAAGGACTATATCGTCGGCAAATCAAAGGTGAGTGATGTACTCGCCGTTGATGTTAATACCGTATCCTTTCCAGTCCAGTAGTTTGAAAACGTCTTCCAATGCAGCGGTGAAGAGTTTCGGGGATATAACGTAACCCTGTCTTACACCTCACTGCAGTTGGATAGGTTTCGTACTCTGGTTCTGTACTCGGATAGCCATCGTAGCCCTACTGTACAAACACTGCAGCACTTCGATATACCGACAGTCAACTTGGCAAATTCACGAATTAAATCTTATAAGCATTAATAAGATGATTTTCTTATAGGAGATAGTTTCTTTTGTATGGAGAATGGGCCCACAAAAACTGTGATGACTCGTAATGAAATGTATGTAGATTTATTCCTTATAATCTCTAGATTACTATAATAATGTTAGTTGTACCATATATAAAGGAATACTGAGAAAATAACAATCAAACGGCAATCTCATTATAACCTAAAATCCGATACGGGCGACTGTCTAATAGTTTTTATTGATATCCTATGTTATAACAGTGCACTGTGAATAGTAAAAGTGTAAAAAAGTTGTAGGTTCTTCGAATTCTTAAGTACTACTTGGTGGATGGATTTTTTAGTAGTACCGGAGTAAACAGTACGAATAAACAGACGCGGTGATGTATTGATTCTTAACTGTATTTATTATTTATTGTGGTGTATTGAATACTAAGCACAGAATACATTACAAATGTATTCAAGTGAAGCAAAAAGTAAGCCAAAACTATGCTCAACTAATTCTAAAAACAAGCACACATGTACTTATTTATCTAATATCATTTGCAACCAGTAACACGGTTTTAGGTGCATGTGTGCGTCCAACAGTGAACTTTTAAGGGGTGTTTTGCGAGTTTTACCTCTACAGCGATTGAGAAAATAAATAGCACGTAAGATGTTTTGAACTGGTCGTGTTAGGATAAAAAACTCTGTATTGTCACTGTATTTGTTATTGTAAAATCATCACATTCTTAAAGCAGTATTAAAAGTGACACATGCCACCAGGTGCAGTGTCATGACATTGTTATTAATATGTATTGATTGAATAACATGTTTACATTCCAAGCACCATTAAAACCAAAATGACTGGATAGTAACATATCCGATTTTTACGATATTAACCACGAAAAATAAATAGCATGTAAGGTGTTTTGAACTATTTGTGTTAGGATAAATGAAACACTGTATTGTCACTGCATTTTTATTGTTTATTATTGTAAATTGTAAAATCATCATATTCTTAAAGCGGTCTATTATAAGTATCACAGGCCGCGAGGTGCAGTGCCAGGACATTCTTTTAATATGTGTTGATTGATTAGCATGTTTACGTCCAACCACAATTGAAGCTAAAATGTAAAATTCACGAGTAGCAGTCTCGTACCGGTAAGCTTAGTGTGGGCGGCTACCCTCTAGATGAGTGACGACCTGGTAAGACATTCAAAAGTCGATGGATGCAGGTAGCTAAGGACCGTGCTTTGTATAATTCCTTGGGGAGGCCTATGTTCTGCAGTGGACTTGTGTGGGGCTGTAATGATGAAGAAGTTTTAAACAAGTTGTGTACGGATACGGCTCGACCGTGGTAAGACACGTTCTCACGGAAAACGCTACCAGCGTAAAATAGTAGCTTAATGCTCCTGTGTTTCGTATGGTGAATGAAGAGAACCGAAGTCTTTTTACTGGAAACGAAGCACCCATCTTAATAATTAATAGAATCAGACGTTACTTTGCGGAAATCCATTATATTAAATTTGGTAAAAATAACTTTGCGTACATCCGCTCGATAAAATAAAATGATGTGTCTTACCTAGTTTGAAGAGCACCTCCGCCCTCCCTCAATTGCGTACTATCCCGTCACCACTAATCCCAGCACCACTACTCCTCTAAGATTGGCGGCCAGCCACCGCAGATCTACATCACCTGAAGATGCCTCGTGTAGAGGCGAAACACGTGTCGTATTGTCGTCAGTGGTGTGTCTTTCCTAGTGTAGTGGTGTTGGGAGTAATGGTGCTGGGATTAGTGGTGACGGGGATAGTACACGCAATTGAGGGAGGGCGGGAGGTGCTCTTCAAACTAGGTAAGACACATCATTTTATTTTATCGAGCGGATGTACGCAAGGTAATTTTACCAACTTAACACTCCATCTTAGTCCTCAGGGTGACAATGCATCTGCATTTTAATTCTTAAACGAGGATAAATGTAGATGTCTATGAGCCACAGAATCTACTTACCATCAGGTTGACCGTGCGCTCGTTTGTCACACTTATTCTTTAAAAAAAAACAAAAGGAGATTGTCAATTGAAAGAGATACGAAAAGGTATCAGAGCATCTATTCAACTTGCTCGGCGTTTATTTATAAATTAGGCGCTTTATTTATAATAAGGCACATTGTAGATACAGGTCAAGTAAGCAAAAATAATTACAAGTTTTATTGATTATTATTCGTCATCATTACAACAATTCACTGCTGAACATAGGTCTTCCCTAAATTAAATATATAATGTAAAATATTGTATAGCCCTTCCGTTAACTGCCATCGCATTTCGTCCCGTATGGTGTCGTAAAAGTCGTAACAGAGTAAAATAAAGCTACCAGGAGATAAGCAGCAACATCTCCTGTAGAACACCACAGCTTTGGTTGCCACAAGCGTAGCAACTGTGGCAAAAACTACCATATAGTAATGATGCATATTTATATTACTATATAAATATGCATCATTACTACTAATGTATAAATTATTCCAATCATTGTGAGGTTCATTTAAGTGGTATTCACAAATACGAACGCACAGTGGCACATAAAATGAGTTATCAATCAGCAATCTCTCTTTTAGGTTAGTAGTTCTTTTAGTTTAGGTATTAAGAATCTAGATAAATGATTACATAACTTAAAAATACAGTGACGGAAGTAGAAGCAGTACACTCATAACTAGCCACAGGATAGAATAGAATCATTTTATTCAATATAGATTACAATACATAATACTTATTAAAAGTCATTTCTTACTTTTACCACTGGTTCATAAAAACCTCTGTCCTGGGAAGAACCAGCAAGAAACCCAGCGAGACTTTTTTAAAAAAGCACATTTTACAATATAATATTTTATACAATTGTTTTGAAAACATTTAGAAACAGCATGGTAGCGATCACCCTATTCATATATAATAACCCTCATGTAACCCTCATGTATCACATATAATAACCCTTACTAGAGAATTTTTGTTTAAGAAATAATTTAAACCTTTTGACAGAAAAGGTCTGCATATTATTATAGTAATTGTTGATGCCGCTCTGGAAATGGCAGGAGTTACAGTTACAAGCATAAGGGGTGATTGTGGGATGTTACCGATGTCTTCAATATTCATGGATTGTAATTCCATATCCCTGTTATCATTTGTGTCTCCATACAGTTGTAGAAGCTCTCGACCGACAAGATTGCAGACTCATTCTAAATGATCCATCTGAAAAGTGTTTTTTTTCATCAACTAACTGAACAGACTAGAGTTTTACAGTGTCTACCACTTAAATAATAATATTTATTAATATTTTATTTATTTAAATCTTTATTACTAATAAACAGTCTTAATGCCTCTTAAATTATATATAAATAGCATGTACTCGTTTCCCTTCATAATACTTTGTAGTAAACCAGATTCCACTAAGGTAAAAGAAATAAAAATACTTCAAATCAGAAAGGTAAACAAGTGAAGTAGTTATTTTAGAATTATAACATTATTTGACTAAGTACAAGTTCTCAGACGTTTTATTTACACTAATTTCATTTAAGGTAAAAATATTACTTGTGTATTAAGTACAAAGGCATACATATATGGGGTAAGGTAAGGAAGTAGCATCTATCTAATAACAACTAAAGAAAAAACTGTGGTTATCGAATATCTCCTATAAGGCAATCTGTGGGGAGGTCTATGTTCAGCAGTAAACTTTTGATAGGCTGTAAAGTTAAAGAGAACCTGGTGGTGAATAGCCAAATTGTTTGTAGTGCAAGGTATATGATACTACAAACATCAATCTGTGTGCCAAAGCTATTATGCCAACTCCTCCGGGCAAGCCTATTTCAGGCACGGGATCACTTACAGGCTGTTAAAGTAAAGTAAGTACCTGGTGTGATGGTATCCACTGCAAAATAATATCTCTATCTGCTGAGTTAATTGGCACAGACCGTGTGTGGTGAGCTCTTAAAATTAAAGATCCACATGGAATACAAATCTTCTAATGGAATGAGCAGTTTCAATACTTTCTTGCAATATTCTTAGGCAGTTATAACAAACTGCATCAAGTAGGTGTAACTGAAAAAATTGGGAATGCAAATAAAAAATAAAGAAGTAAAGAAATATTAAACTCAGAAAGAATGTACATTACCTACAATCAACAAAATAAAATAAAAATAATGTAAACAAAATTCTTGCTTCCCTGATGGAGTTTAAATATAATGAACATAAATAGTAGATGTATTTAATCAAATATTAACACTAATATGTATTCCCTAATAACATCCATTTATTTTTATGTTATCTATATCTATAAATATTAAATTCAGAAGGAATGTGAGTACATTCCTTCTGAATTTAACAACATCTTCTATTGACAACTACCAATAAAAAACTGTGGTTGCCGACTTGTCTACTAAGCATGGCAACTATAGCAAGTGTCCTCCTGTGAAATCTGAGGAAGGTCTATGTTCAGCAATGGGCTTTGATAGGATATAATGGTTGTGGATATAGTTACTCTGACAGACAATTTTAACATAGATTTGTGTACATTTTGTGTGATTTTATTTTATCTATTAATTAAATTAGATTTTACCAATAACATAACACTTCATATACTTTGACACTTTTAACCTTTTAACATACTAATAAAATTGTGTTTGTTATTTGTTTTAGGTAATTCAACATAAATTATAGATTTTCCAAAATTCTAGGAGCAAAAGTAAACTTGTATTATACACTCACATATACTTTTAATTAAACTCGTCAGTTTTCATTTTCGAATGTCATTGGCGAATTAAATACATAATGTGGAATATTTGGCTAACCTGTATAAATAATCCAACACTTGTTGCATTGATTAGACATTGACATATGAATTTGTTAGTAATATGAAGGATATTTATTAATATTTTACAAACTTAAAATAATTAAGTACTAAAACATGTATAGATCGTTAAGTGTCTGTGGGTGTGGGTCGTTTATTATTATTTCTAAAAAATCGTACCATATCTCAATATTCAGTAAAATAAAGTAAAATGTAATACATTATAAACGAAAATTAGTATTTTCGTTTCCGTAATATAATATTTTGGACTAGAACTTCGAGTGACAAAAATAAGATATATTTCACATAAAAGTTTGAAACTTTAAATCAATTGTAGATTTTGTACAGTTGAATTATTCGCATTCCATAAGATAAGATACTCATCTCTTGAGAAATCCACAAATATAAAGTTGGCGCACATCTGCTCCTGTCTCGGCTAGTTATTGTCTTTGCACAGTGCGTTGAAATCCACAAATATTATTTAATTGTTTTCAGTGTATGCTGATCTTCCAGATGCAATAAGTACAAAAACAGCAGTGTGACGAATGTCAATGCCGTAAAGTAATACCCGGCCGCCGGCACAGACATAGATATGATGCTTATATTATTATAATATGGCCGTCGGTTATTACTCAGCACGGATGTCAATGACAAAATAGCGTTTCGTTCCACGGTGTCTTTGAACCATGTTATATGATATAAGCTAACACTTTTAGAAATAGGATAAAATCTCAGTGGTATCCTTTTAGTAATAAATATATAATATACAAATAAGTATAAATATAATATGTATATAATAAGTTATCTTTGTAAAAAACATTTTTCTTTTAATAGAAACTGCAAAATGATTCATTACACGCATTTTTCCCATATTACATTAACCAGAACAAGGAATATCAAAACCACTCATTTTTTAAGATTTCTTGATTCCGTTTAGATATTCATAAAATCTATAGGCCATTTATTATAATAAATTGGTAACTTTTTTCTATGTAATACCATTAAGGGTCGTTAAAATTTCTAGTGGGCCCAAAACGACTGACTCCTTTTGTTATTATTTCGATATTATATCAATAAAATTAAATTCTTTTAACATATTTCTTGTCTTTTTATTTTATAAAACATTTCTGAAATATTTGCTACATACATTCTCATACATTACTGAAATTTACATGAAACGGTTATCTCTTTAAACAATTAAAATTATTAAATTTGGGTACTATAATTTGACGATAACAAATACCCTAACAAGGTGAACAACTAATTTGAGCACGACCCCCGATTCACATATAGGAGGTTAGTGCCACCTCTTTAAAAAGCTATAGCTATCCTTATCTAAAAAGCTATCCTTATCTAGCCATTATGCATCTTATCTCTTATCACATATCTTTAAGTTATGCAAATAATTAAACATTTAATTTTTTATTCGTATTACATAGCCGATTGCTATATAATGCATGACTCTCGGTCAATTCAAATATCTTTATGTTTCAGAAATTAGCATTTATATGATTAATATACATTTGAATTTATTCTTAAGAAACAATAAATGATTCTTAGGAAATATTATCTCGCGTCGCCAACAAAGATAGTTGTAAGTTTTAATAAATTAATAGTCGCCTTTAACAACACTCACGAGACTATATGGGTTGGTGGTTCATTCATCCATAAATTCATTCATTACAGCCTATTAAAGTCCTCATAAGGGGGATTTTTGCCGTAATTGCCAAGCTCGGCAGGCGGATTCGTACAGGAAAAATGAATCAAATTTGTTTTAATTAATCCAATCTATAATATTATTATGCAAGAATAAATTGAAATTAAAGTAAATAACAATAATTGTTCTAATTGAATTTACAATTTTACATCGAGTTCACAAATAAATGGCAAAGTATTATAGCAGGGATGTGTAGAATATTTAGCAATTCGGTTATAATTGTTGTAACCGTTATCACCTTCGTTTACCGCCACTACACCGCAGTATCCTTCATTTCTTGGTAAAACATTAATTTTTTCACCTGAAACAATTGTGCTCATTATTCCTTCAATAATATAAAGTACATAAATCGTGTTAGGTACATCGAGATATACACTCGGCCTTAAAATTTTCGTAAAACGCAACCAACCTGAGAACGATTCCCAGTGCGGCACTAAGAAGTCGTTTTTTGTTATTTTCATCGTGGATTTATCGACACCTATTTCGATAAATTTGAGGAAAAATCATACGTGACACATAAAGTTAGTAAGTAGGTGGTAGGAGTCCTTTTCTGTCTAGGAGTCCGTCTGGGAGGTATGACCCTCTTACCTATATTTGCCGCTAAACAAGCAGTGCTTGCACTTTTGAACGGCATTTTGAACCTAATGCTATTGTGTTGAGGTATATAATATTATTGTAGAGTGTTCACCGTATAATGGCGGTGTACGGCTATCCATTACCCCATGTTGTCCCATGGATATCATAAAAGGCGACAGAGCGAAACAAACCAGGAGATGGGCAGCAGCGTCTTCCTAATAACAACTAAAAAAGCTGCGGTTGGCATTTTATGTTGAAGGGCTATGTTCAGCATTGGACTTTTGATAGGCTGTAACGATGACGGATTCTAACCCTAGTAGCTCGCGGTTTACGGCGAATGCTTAGCATGTGAGTTCCTTGAGCTCTAGTGACCTCTCTATTCTTATGCGGGCAAGGAGCAAATTTCACCTGATGGTATGTAGATTCGAAATCGATAGATTCAGGTGGCTGAAAACCGTGCTTTGTGGCATTCCTTGGGGAAGGCCTATGTTCAACAGTAGACTTGTGAAGGGCTATAATGATGGTGATGGTTATAGATAAGTTATATGTACACGTATATATCAAGGTAAAGTATTGGCCATTGTAGAAGTAGTCCCACTGATCATAATGGTTATTGCAGCTAGCTGCCTACTAGGACTTAGAACTTAATAGGAAAAAAAAACGAGAAACTTATTGAACCCTACCAACATCCTCTCTCAACCCGCGAGCTTTTCTTCTTCAGATAGTCTTATAAAGTATTTGACATTAATTTTCAATTGAAAGAAGTGCTGAAGTGGCAATGGGCCGGCCATATAGCTCGAAGAACTGTGAACCGAAGAACCCCGTACCGGTAAGCGAAGTGTAGGGTGGCCCCTCTAGATGGAGTGACGACTTGGTAAGTTATGCAGGAAATCGATGGATGCAGATGGCTCAGGACCGTGCTTTGTGGCATTTCTTGGGGAACGCCTATGTTCAGAGTCGACTTTTGAAGGGCTATAATGATGATGATGATGATGATTCAATTGAAATAATCTTATGAGCTGTCAAAGTCAAACTTGTGTAAAAATTGTATGAGAATACGAGTAAATACCGTCATAGTTCCTTGAGAATATTTTTTTTATATAAAACAATCACATTTGTATAAGAAAAATAAATTAAAATTTTAAACGAGAAACGACCCAAGTTTAACACTATTGAACCTAGCAAATTCAAATTAGGTATATAATTATGACTTACTGATCCGTTGTGCTATGTCGGTTACTCTGGTTCCACTGCAGATATATTTATAGTAGAAAGAACCACCTACTACAAGAAAAAGAAGAATTCCAGTATTAAGATCATAATCAATACCTCGAATAGAATAAAAATTGTTTTGTGGCATGATCCTTCTAAATCCCATAAAGAATTGTTGTCCTTCTGTAATCATGTTCAAAATATCATTTAATTCCGAGCTGTGTATGGCACTTGACAATATGCCACCTTCCATGTAACATGTGTGCATGGCGTCTTCCCAAGTAGTTTCCCTTTTGTGCACTTTGTAGCATTTCTTTGTAGTTTTTGAGTAGATATACCCTGAAAAAAACTTATAGTTTTTAATTTGCAGAGATAGTAATTTAGTATTATGTGGACTTTATGTAGGCCTATTTAACACCTTTTACAATATACGGAATATTCCGTTTCAGTTTCTTTTTATTGCAGATAATCTAAAAGGCATTAACTATGTCCTTTGTAATCCATTTTAATTAAGGTGTAAGGTATTACATGGTAAAAAGTAAATAAATAAGTATTTAAAATGATAATAATAATAATGTCCTCCAGACAGAATTTCGGTCACGGCGAACAGCCTGAACGGAGACTAGCCATCTACGCGGACAGGATTATAGTGTCCTAGTGTATGCGCTAGCACAGGTGCGCTCTCTATTTCCTTGCTCTCATAGTCCGATAGGACGGTAAATCAACACAACCGGAGAAGAGAGATCAGGCGCAGGACCAACGGCTTTTCGTGCTTTCCGAGACACAGCGGTGAAACACCGCCAACTTCCTGACTCCGGGCAACAAACGAGAGTTTCTTGACAGAAAAACACAATAACTGATTAATTAAATACATATTTATGGTATATAAATGGAATGTCATCAAAATTCTTAGCCTGCGGCAGTCCACTACTAGACATTCTTCCAAGGCCCTTAGCCCGAATTTTGCCTTTACTCATCCAGTTGCTGTCAGCTGTCTTGCGCGGATGTAACGTGCGGGCTCTTAATTAATAATTTTATTATTTTACATAAAATTGAATTTTAATTTTTTAAATAGAAGCAACGGCTACAGACTTTCTCGCTGGTTTTTTTTCAAATCAATGTTAGATTTTGATTTTTATACTATTATTATGCGTTACTAATTGCGGCCCGCCAATTATTCTTGCTGATAGATAATAAAAAGCCGCCGCATCAGCTCGCTCGCCCAACTTCGCGCGTCAAACAATTTGCAATATTTAAGCGACAGTTGCTATGATGAGACATTTCCATAATATTTTTATCAATTCTTGCCGACCAGACTTTACACTGGAATAATAAGTATGCTGGCTATGATAACAAGTGGTAAAATTAAAAATTATGTATAACCGACTTCAATATAAATATAATTTATTGTTCATTTTTTTTAAAACCGCTCGACCGATTTCGATTAAATTTAAATGGGACCACCTGGGAAGTATACCCTTTGAAACAAAAAAGAATTTTCCGAATCGGTTCAGGCGTCTTCGAGTAATCGTTGAACATACTAAAAAATATGTAAGACTAACCTGCATCAACAGTAGGACAATACTCATTATCTTTTTTCTTGCAAATAAACGGTTTTCTGTTTTTACACGAACCGATGCTGTATCTGCCCGTGTTAACCGACATGACTACGCATTTCGGTTCGGAGTCATCTTGACTATTTACGTGTAATTCAGAAAATTCTGGAAGGAAATTTCCTGAGAAAAATAAAAAATTATAATGCAAAATCAATTATTTTTGTTGAAAGTCACATTTAGTTTTAGTCAAAAGTTTTTGTAGATATTAATGCAACCAGAGAAACATTTTTTTATTTTTTTTTAAAGAATACTGGCAACTCTATTAACATTACTGATGCCATGCTAACCACTCCAAGTATTCTTAAAATACTTGTGTTAGGAATGGTTAACGACAGTCATTAGTATATAGGTATTATTTGCTTATTTTTTAAATGTCGACGTTTCTCACATTTGTCTTCATTGTCAGAAATAGTTCCAATACATTATACTACAGTTATGGCTAGTAATGGTTGCAGACCGCAAATTTGAAATTCGTGATTTCGAATCCGCCTTTCGACTAATTTAGTAAATAGTGTGTGAGAATTTAATTATTAGTATTGCTGATATCATTACTAGTATTTCAAATAATCTATCATCTATTTATCCAACAACGCACGTAATTTCTTAATTTATACTCTACGGCGAGGATTTCCCACGTTAAAGCACTCTCTTCTCCGCTTATATTTGCCCAGCACGAACAAAGTGTGCTACATTCATAAGACAAAAAGTTACTTTACTTGAAACATTATTGCTAATTATCAGGCTGTTCCTTATTATATTCGATGTCAATATCGAAAATCATTCTATAATACTTACCGTCATAAGAAAGCAAATCTCCACGTCCTAATTCATCATGAACACCAACAAAGATTCCTTCTAAGTCGGGAGAATCGGATAAATTTCTCGCAATTTGCCATTCATCGACATCTTCGGGATAAAACATGCCGGCTCCTTCATCGTCGCAGGCTAAAAATGCTTCGTCCCACGTACCCGCGTCATCAGCCCAGTGCAGTTTGTAAAATGCGTTGTATTCTTCTAAGAAAGTGTAGTCTCGTCGAAAGAAATTAATTCGATTTGAGGCACTCACAACGGTAATTCCTGTAAATAATTAGTATTTATGATAAAAAAACATGCAGTGGTATGATTTTGAATCGTTCCACTTCTATTCAGTACTTTTATCCCGTATTTTGTCTCGTGAGTATCAAAGAAGCGACTATGTGATATACCAGAAAATTTTTAGATATAGCTTCAAATAAATGGCGGTTAAACCACCTCGTGTACGCCAGGCGTAAAATATCCATATCGGTTCGGGCAGAAGTATCAAAAATGCGAGACGGCTGTTACTGCGATGGTCAATCCAAGATTCTCCATACCACGGGAGAGGCTCATGTCCACTTTTACGGGTGATGATTATGAAGAACAAGATATGATAATGATATATATGTTAAAAGCAATTTATGTTATATAAGTATTTTCAAACGATGTTATGTGAGTCTTGCAATGGCTTACCGAGGAAATAGATAAACAGTTGATCAAACATCTTGGTGCAAAAACGAAGACTGAAGACTACGAAACGTGAAACCGAATCGCCGCTTAAATATAACTTTGATATCTAATAATAAAGGGGAATAACCGGCTAATACAGGATGTGTACATTTTTAATTAAAAAAATACTAATATTTATATATTATGGTGATATATCAATTGGAAAAGATCACACCCAAATACCACAAAATTGTGATGGTCAGCTATTCGGTGTAGTAACAGCAAATTAATCAGCAGATAACAATATAACAATAAATTTAAATTGATAAAATATAAATTGTTACTAAATGTTAACAGCATTTGAAATTGACATTTTGTAACAATTTTTATTTAATTAATTTTAATTTTTCGGTGCGCTAAATATAAAACATTTAAGTACTTTATTAATAGAATATGCACCAAGTGACAATACATCATTATCATTTAAAATTCTAATACTACATCCCGTACTTATAAAAATGTCTTCCAGACCGAATTTCGGTCACGGCGACCAGATCAACGGAGAATAGCCATTTACATAGGACAAGATTAAAGTGCACGGATGTGTTTACAACATAGGTGAGATACGTAAAAAGGAGAAAGAAGAGAAAATGTGATGATATGTCTAAAGGACTTTTAAACAGGATAAGAGCTAAATTCTCTCTGAAGGAGCTGGAACGCACCTGCAACTCCTTCGGTAATTCTGTCGTTTATGTAAAAGTAAATCTCCTTTTCTATAAAAAAGGTAAGAATTAATTTACATCTTCAGTCTGGGTGCTTAGGACTGTCACGATATTCGAGGTCACTGCTTTCCGAAATTACATCTAAGGCTAGGGTCCCATCGTCCTTTTTGTGACAGTTTAGGCCACGCCCAGGCGGATTCTTCCATTGCTGCGTATAGTTGCAGAAATTTAGTTACATCTTATTATTTAACGCACTTTTTTCCGGTTTTATTTTTCATCAAATTTAATATTTTTACCAGTTTTTTGTGCAAAGAGTGTCTGGAAGAATCGCCTTCAAAATGGTATTCCTATTTAAATAGCTACATAATAGGTTTATTTAACTCTAAGCGTTTGATTTTAAGTGTACATGAGTAACAACTGTGATGAACGATTGCGATTGTCTTTTAGGTTCCAATTCTCATCGCAATTAAAATTCTATCAGCTTCTTCAGTTTATCATTATCAACCTTATTCACCGGGTGGTCACGAAGTTTATTTTTGGGGTCGAAAATCTGTACAGCCATTTGAAGATCATCAGCTCTTTTTGTTTCGGGGATTTTGAATTTTTTTAATTTTAGTTATTAATACCAGAAACAAGTACAAGCTTGTAATGCCAGTTAGTAGACTCCAAATAATTACAAATTCATTTATGTGGCGGTGTATATTATTTTAATAAAATTTATGTAACAACCGAAGTTACAGTCTACCTGATGGTAAGTGGATACTGCAGACGTATTTTTCGAACCAGTGATAAAAAATACTTTCATTAAGTATTTTGTAATAACTAATAATCTATACTGAATAAGAAATATTATATTCAACTCAATTCTATAAATATTTGTACTTTTTATTAATTCCGTAATTGGAGTACACTATAAAATTAATAAATATATTACTTTGTAAATTATATTTATTTAGTTGTTTGCAAGATTTAACACATCCTGTATTATTATATTTAATGTGATAACTCTTCATAAATAATGTACATATTCATTTCATTATTTATATGTAGGGAGAGTATAAAGCCATAACATATTCTGAGGATAAATTAAACATTTCTGCAATGCACAGCTTTACTTCTTTGCATTTGCAATTAAAATAGTTTTATCTTTTTATATTCTATTTTACGTATTTGAAGACATGTGAGGTCCACTAACTCGCATGAAATCGGCGCAATGGACTCGTTTCTGCTATAAATACCTGGGAAGTGTGATGAAGCATCATCATCATCATCATCATTACAGCCCTTCACAAGTCCACTGCTGAACATAGGGCTCCCCCAAGGAATGCCACAAAGCACGGTCCCGAGCCACCTGCATCCATTGGCCTCAGGAGTGATAACGCCTGAGGCCAAAGATGCTCGTTTGTCACCCTTATTCTATAAAAAAAAGATTAACATTTTTTTTTGTCTGCCAGTGTCAATCATAATGATCACGTAACATGCTGATAAGAAAACGAGACCTGTGGCTAAAACGGAAACATGTATTAAATCACCATCATCATCATCAGGCTGAAAGAGTCCACTACTAACTCGTAGTACTACCAGTACTCGTAGTAGGGAGGATTACACTTTTCCGAGATAATTAATAGAATCAGGCATTACTTTGCTGAAATCCATTATAATGAAGTTGTAATAACTAAATTTGCTTAATTCCGCGTAAAGAAATAAAATTATGTGACCTGCCCAGTTTGTAGAGCACCTCCCACCCTCCCTCAATTGTATGCACTATCCCCGTCACCACCAACCCCAGCACCACCACTCGCTGCACTACTACTCCCAAAACCACCACACTAGGAACGACACACCACTCTCGATAATACGACACGTGTTTCGCCTCTCCACGAAGCATCCTTAGGTGAAGTAGACTCTGCCACCGCAGAGATATTCTTTATTTTGCAACTTCCCGAAACAATAGATCCCTTGTGGTACTCAGTACACAGTTTATTTTTCTTTATAATAACCCATTTACTAAAATGTATATGAAGGTCATACGGGTCATGAGTTGCTTTTAAAATTTTGATAAGGCCATTTGTAAAAAGTAAAACTTTATTACTGTAAGTAGTTTCTTTTATTTAAGTTGTAATCTATCTTAATTTTTACAGGTGATTACGCATCTGTAGCTTTTTTGTTTGAAGTATACCGTAGATGTCTATAGACTGCTGTAGCCACATACCATCAGGTTGGCTATAAGTTCGTTTGTCGCTTCATTAAAAAGAGATATGAATTCTACTCACACACATTATGGCATATTGACCATGTCCACAATTTCAGTTCAAACGCATATTCACATTAAGAACTACGTTAAGCGTAAGTAAGTATTATTATGTGCATTTATAGGAAAGTGTTAAGTTACCTAAGTAGCATACATAGAATATATGTATAAAATTGTGATGATGGATCAAAATTTCATACTCGTACATTTAAAGACTAAATGTTATATAATAGGTACTAGCTTTTGCCCGCGTGGAGTTCGGAAAATAACATAATTTCAATAATTTCGACGGCTCCGTGACGCAGTGGCTTAGCAATGAGTTGCCTGTTCCGTGCGGGTTCGAATCCCGCACGGAACAGGCATTTGTATGGCCTGCAAATAATTGTTCCGGGTCTGGATGTTTGTCCTTGTGAAATTTATGTATGTAAACTGCCCCCACGATACAGGAGAAAATCCTAGTGTGGAGGTAACGTTTTTTTTTTAAAAGAAAGAAAGAAAGAATTTGCAGTTCATGTTCTCCATTAAGATATAATAGTTATTGAGAATTAGATATCATTTCGAAAAATTAGAGAACATATATCATCCCTTATTAATATTACCTGAATTTTCCGCCAAGGCGTGTCAATTGTTTATCACAAGTTTAAATTCGTCATCCGTAACAAAAATGCTGTGTATGACATTGTGACACAAGATGAAACATGGAAATATTGTTACATTCCGGAAACGTCTCAAAACCTTCTCAGGTATGAGCTCACTAGTCGAGCGAATGCTAAAATATACTTTTTAGTTGGAAACGAAAAGTTATCATTTATGACATACATTTTATCAATTTCAGTTATCATTCGAACTCAGGAGTTAGGACCTGCGATTCAGTCAGCTAAGCCATGATTTTTCATATAAGAGGGGCAAATGAGCATGCAACTGACGTGATGGTTAGTGACTACCGCCGCCCGTGAACAAATGCAATACCAGTGGAAGTTGTAGGCTCTTTTTAACACGCTTTTATTAGCTTGGTATGTATGTATCTATGTATGTATGTAACGGAATTTTTAAATGTGATTTTCATCCCCTTCAAAACGTCGGATTAATTTGAAACTTCGCAAACTTATCAAGGACCGATGAAAATGTAATAATTTAAATAGTTTGACCCATTATCCTTGCCAGGATCCTCGAATAATTCATAAAACAACTACGATTTCTGCCAGTTCGATCTAATCGCGGCTTACGCGTAAAAGAGCTTCGTTCCAAAAAAAAAACACACGCTTTTGTATAGTTAGCCGCACTAAAAAATAGAAAATAAATTTAAATAAGTTTAAAATAAGAAAATAGTGAATAACATAAAAAAATAATTTTATTGTAAAAAAGCGTGGGGTGCTTGATGTAATTTGTTGTAAATATTTTGTGGATATTTGTAAAATTACCGTCATCATAAAAATATCTGAAGAAGCAATTCACGGTTTTTTACAATAAAATTATTTTTTTATGTTAATCACTATTTTCTTATTGTAAACTTATTGAAAATTATTTTCTACTTTTTAGTTTTGTTATCTACAAAAAAGTGTTTTTTAAGTTTTTTTAAACTATAATTTATTAGAGTTCCGTAGTTGAAAAACAAGGAACCCTTATAGTTTCGCCATTTTCGTCCGTCCGCGGTTTTATTCAGAGATCCTAAGTTACACCTGCAAAACTGTAATTTGGCATAGTTATTTATTTCAATAACTCCTACAAATTAGTGAAATAAAATCTTGAAAAACATTTTTATTTTAGTAGTACCTCCCATACAGGTGATTATTTTTATCGTTTGGGGTGTCGTTGGATAGGTCTTTCAAAAGTATTGGATGTTTAAAACATCATTTATTCGATTCAGGGGTCTGTTTGCGAAATATTAAGCTTAAAATTGGTATTACTTATTAGAGTCATGTGTTCCCCCCCTCCGCTCTATACCAACTGAACCACTATTTTTGGAAATGTGAAAATTATGCATTATAATTTTGTAATGTTATTGAAAACTGTAGGAATAAACAATTTTTGAAGAAAACTACTTATGCATTACTCCTATAACTTTACTTTTTCCTTTGTGGGGTAGGCAGAGAGGATCGATCGCCAAGAGACCGATGCTTACAAACCACTCACTTATTTTTTAGTTAATAGTTATTGTAGGCCCACAGTTTCATTTGTGGTACTCTTGGTTTACGCGGGCAACCCTAAGGATAATTAAGGGCAGTGGTGGTTTACGGGAAGGGTTACGTTTATGTATATCTTGATCAGTGCAGCCCACTGCCGGGAAACTAATAGGTGGATAGGACTATGACCATTTTTGTACGGACGGAAAGATTTGGTGCAGATTGTATTATTTTCAAAATAGAAAAGTTTTTATTTATCTTTTTTGAATACCACTCTATATATGAGTGTTTGCAAAATAATTCCTTCAGTTACCATCGTCCTATTTGGGCTTATTTTTAGTCGTTATAGCGGTCAAACCGCGAACTTAAGCATAATAGGGTATCAAGAAGGCCCCTTCTAAGTTCTCGTGTTGTGAGGCAACTACGGAACTCTAACTCTAAATTGTGCATGGCCCGACACGCACTTGGCCGGTTTTTCTCACACAAATTGGTTGAAGCATGTTAAAGATATATTACTCTAATTGAATGGTCATTAAAAGGTTAAAAGAAGTTTAATGATGGTGGTTAAGTAGGATTCTCTATTACCTTAGAATCAAGTTTGCTGTAAATGAAAATTTAGGTTACCTTGACTTGAATGAGTTCGTCATTAAAAAGGCAGATGGCGCTGTATTCAATAGTAGGAATAATTAGTTGAGTTGAGTACACAGTCATCGATCTGGATGTTTTAAAGCATACAAAACATAAAAAGTGAAAAGTTACCGCTTCCTTCTTTATTCACATATTTACCGCGTAGTAAATTTTAAACAGGTATAAGTAGGTGTCCACGGACAGCAGTAGCCACTTACCGTTCCCACACGAACGGGTTCCCATCTTGTCGTAGCAGGAGGGCTTAGTAAAAACCGTGGCTTGGTCACCCACGGTGAACAGAGAGGAATCCACTTGGCTGGCCTAATGTGAAGGGCCCGGAGGAAAGTGCAGGCATTTTCTAATGTAAAAAAAAATCTGCTTACCGTTAGATGGATAATGATCTTGTTTGTCACTCTCATATTGTTAAAAATCCATTAAGTTGGCGAATATAATCATCATCATCATTACAAGTCCATTGCCGTACATATGTCTCCCTTCCGAGCCTCCTGAATCCATTGACTACATGTTGTCTCTCCATCTCGTGAGGGTTGCCCTACACGCCCTACTGCGACGAGTAGACGGTACGAGGCTGCAACACTGATCAGTTATTTTCGATTTTTCGAGCTATATGTCCAGTTCATTGCCACTTCAGCTTACTGACACGATAGGATATGTCATTTACTGTGATACTACTGCGGATGTCTCTATCACGAATTTTCTCGGAGAAAAACTCCGAGTATAGCCCTCTCCCTAGCTCGCTGAGCGACCTTAAGTTTCCTCATACGGCTAGCTGTGAAGAATCACGACTCAGTTTCATATGTAATCACTGGCAACATGCAACGGCACTGACGTACTGGTACACTCTTGTTTTCCAGTTTCGAGGAATACTTTTTTTAGTTGAGATAGATCCGACCAACTCAGATCCGTCACGAGTTGGAAGCAAATATACAAAATTGATTTCTTTGAGTAAGAGCGTAATACTTAACCAGACCCAAATTACCTAAGAGCCCTACACCTCGTTTAATCTTTCTTTTTCTTTACGAGCCCGTAAAGTTCACTACTGGACATTGGCTTCTACAATTGTAAGGAGTATTTAAACTAATCGCCACGAAATATCAGCGCTACGGTAACTCTGTTACTGTGACATTATGCTGATTCGGTGGCCTTTTCGTTATAATCTATATTTATTTTTTAAGTATTTTGTAAGGTTTTCTTATTTTTTTTGTAAAAGTAATGTTCTTCCTTTTTTTTGATTAGAAGGCGGATTTGCGCTCGCAGATCCAGACTTCTCGCACCTTTTCCGCTGCTTCCCGTCTCTGGTCTGGGTATTTAATGTTTGGCGTCAACAAGGTGTTTACACCGCTATCTATTGGATGTACACTAGATGGAGTGTCAACCTATTAGGAGATGTAAGAATTCGATGTATGCAGGTGGCTCAGGGCTGTGTTTTTGTGGCATTTTTGAGTCCTATGTTCTGTAGTGTAAAGTGCTGTAATGATGACCATAATATGATAAAGAACTCAAAGGCTTTCTGATAATTGCAGTTCACCTAATATCCTTCAACATGTTTATATGATTCTTTGTGAAAATAATGGCGTATTTTATTGAAACGTTGGTGTACGTGACATCAAGCTGCTATGGCTCCAAGGTTCATTATCAAGTACAGCAAATAGCTGTGTACGTGAGTTGGTCGTGGGAAAGTAACTAATTGCACTTAGTAAATTATTTATGAGTCGTTGTAATGAAAAGTGCAATAATTATTGTGACTAGTGGTCGCATAGTGCTCAAAGACAGTAACACATTTAATTTTTATGTTTGTATATCTCACATACAAACATGAAATAAACGTTTTTTTCTTGACATACACTTCACAGATTATTGAAAAACGAGCATTTGTAATCACACATAATTAAGTAGTGATTATTTGTTGGCAACATTTTCAAATTCTTTGGGTACAATCTCTACTCTGTGCCGTTTGACCACAGATTTTTATGTGTTTAACATTTGCATTATGAATGTAAACAATTAATGTTTAATTTTATTTAATTTCATGTATAATATGTAACACTATTTACTACATATATAAATTTTAGCTTTCTGCACTCCTAATTCATATAAAATTTACTGCTTATCATTAATAAATGTTCATCAATTAGTTTTGTACTAATAAGAAATGACTTTTTGCTGTTATGGTTACAACGAACATTTTAATCTAACAGGAAGGGGATCGTTTATTAAGAAAAAAAAATATAAATAGAACCGAAGAATAGCTTAAATCTGTTATTCTAAACACATATACATACATATAACTTGCTACTTCTATTATAATAAAAAAATTCACAAAGGGAACGACCTTCGGTACATTGACAAATATTTATGATGTGAAATATACGGAATAGGTTGTACAGACTACGGGGATGGCGGAGCGCTTTGTATACACGTTTCCCCATTTATTTTCAATTCACGTTCAATTCAGGACATTAAAATGATGAATACGAACAAAGAAAACGCTGTAATGTAGAGTTTTGCGAACATCATTGAATATTCAAAAAAATCTTTAAAACTGCTCGTATCGTAATATATTACAGAAAGTAATTATGTCTTGTGGTAGCGGCGTAAGAGAAGTCAGGCGACGAGGGGAAATGCCGGAAAACTTTTTTCTTTGATACTAGACTCGTACTGTTGTACTTTTACCAGTGTCAAGCATTGACCTACTACTAAAAGTTCAATGGTGTCAAGTAATAAGAAATTTACATTTCGAGTTTTACATCACCATCAGAGCGCTTTTTTCATAGCTTCCACTAATAGTTCACATATACGTGGTAACTAGGATTATGGTTGTAGCTCGACCATAGAACAACCACGCTCTTACAGAATACCAGCTTAAAATAGCTGCTTAATGCTGCTGTGTTTCGTGTGGTGAGTGTAGAGAACCAGAGACCTTTATTAATGGAAATGAGGGATTTCATCTTAGTCCTCAAGGGTGACAACCCATCTGCATTTCGATTCTTAATTAAAGATGGATGAAGGTGCCTATGGGTCACAGCACCTATTTACCATCAGGTGGACTGTGTGCTCGTTTGTTACCCTTATTCAATAAAATGCGCAGACATTTAGTGCACAAAATCGCACCACTTTTACGTATTAAAATCTACTTGAAAACATTATTTAAACAATAATACAGGAGCAGCAATTCGTCGCCGATCTAGTTCCCGTCAAAACTGCCAGAGAAATCTTATGGCTTTCGATGGATGATGGTATGTATGGTCCGACGTACGACCAGCACGGGGAACACTGTTCGTCTGCTAAGCGTGACGATTAAGACTATACCTAAATCAAAAGAAGATATTATACACATATATACATACTATACATTCATGTATATATGCAATATGATATTGATGACGTGGATGTTGGTCTGATTTCCATTACTGCAGCAACTTCATAAGTTGAAGTTTCGTATTTCTGAGAAACAGTACCGATTTTAGTAAATATTTTTTTTCATTTAAATGAAATAAAATATTTTTTAAGAATTTTGTTTCATATACTTTAACTTTGGTTGGTTTTTGGTTTCGTTATATTCGTATTAGACAAACTTATCAATATCGATTATAAGGCGATGTAGTTTAATATTATCTTGTTATTATAATGTAAACTATAGGTAACCCGTCCTCAAAGAAAAAGGAGCTTATAACTAATTTCAGGTTTAAACTAGAGTCTATTTCAATAAAGAAGTCCAATGAAAGTTATGCAACCTTTAATGTAAAGATAAAGTCAAATTTTGCGAAGACTGTGGCGCCGTGGCGCCGAAACTACCAATTAATCATACTTTGTTAAAAGACCGAACGCAGTTGCGGAGTTATTGCTACCAGAGTTACACAATCGAACTGCTGCTCTTCGACTGGTCACTTGAAATAAAACGTACAGAATTAATAAATGAAATTGCATTGAATTCCGTAACAATATTTTTATATGATAATTTAATAGATCGGGAAAAGTGCCTTCAATTTTGTTTGTATAAAATTGAGGAAAAATCTCTTAGGTTGTACTGTTTTTATCTCGCTGGTTTTAATATCAATACATATAGGACATTAAGAAAAAGAAAAAGAAAAAGTCAAAAACACTTTCCCGCCATTTTTGAATTGTTTTCTGTCTGCCAAAATTAGTGAATCTAACGAAGAAATTCGATACATTCTGAAGTTTTATTACAAAAAAGAAATATGCGATTCAAGCCGCGAAAAAATCTGTGGCGTTTATGGACCTAATGCAGTGTCAGTAAGAGTAGCACAAAGTTGGTTCAAGCGTTTTCAGTCCGGGAATTTTGATGTCAACAATGCAGCTCACTCTGGTCGCCCTAATACGGATAAAGTCGATGCCATTTTTGAAACAGTGAAGCAAGATCGGCACATTAGTAGTAACGGCATAGCTGAGGAATTGAGAATTGATCACAAAATAGATTTGACCTATTTGAAAAAGTCTGGCTATACAAAAAAGCTCGTTATTTGGGTACCACATGAGCTCACTGAAAGAAACCTAATGAATCGTGTACTCATTTGCGATTCTCTATTGAAACGTAATGAAACCGAACCATTTTTGAAAAGTTTGATCACTGGCCATGAAAAATGGATCACCTACGACAAGAACGTGCGAAAAACATCATGGTCAAAGGGTAGTCAAGCTCCACAGACTGTAGCGAAAACCGGATTTGCACTCAATAAGGTGATACTGCGTGTAGCTTTTATCGCCGGGAAAAACCATTGATTTGGATCTCTACTGCCAATAAATAATGAGACTCAAGCAAGAAATTGAGAAAAAACGGCCGGAATTGTTCAACAGAAAAGGAGTGGTCTTTCATCATGATAACGCCAGAGAAGACACTTTGGTCACTCAGCAAAAATTGAGAGAACTTGGTTGGGAAGTTTTAATGCATCTATCATAGTCCTGACCTTGTACCCTCAGATTTTTACCTGTTTTGGTCTCTTTGGAATTCTTTGGGTAATGATAGGTTTACATCAAGAGAGGACTGTCAAAACTACTTGTCGCATTTTTTTTGATCAAAAATCTGAAGATTTCTACAGCAACGAGATTATGTCACTACCAACAAGATGGCAACAAATTATCGAACAAAATGGCATTTTATGCATATTATACTTAGCTGAACCCGGCAGACGTTGTCCTGCCAGTTAATATCATAGGTTGTGTTCAACAACGTTTTTTATTTTAGCGCACGCAATTTAATTTATTAATAGCCGTGCTTGATTGAAAAACAAAGCAAATAAAATCAATTTTTTTTTAATTTTGTTTTTAATTTTTTTTTTCAATTTCTTTTTTAGTTTATAAATATAAACCTTCTCCATTGAAAAATACATATATATATATATATATACCAATTTTCATGGTAAACGATTTCATATATAATATATCATCCTGTTATATATATCATCATCATCATCAATACAGCCTTTCACAAGTCCACTGCTGAACATAGGCTTCCCCCAAGTTATTACACAAAGCACGGTCCTGTGCCAACTGCATCCATCGACTGCCTGCATGTCTTACCAGGTCGTCACCCCATCTAGTAGAGGATCGCCCTACACTTCGCCTACCGGTACGAGGCTGCCACTCGAGAACCTTTTTTCCCCATCGGTTGTCGGTTCTTCGAGCTATATGGCCGGCCCATTGCCACTTCAGCTTACTAATCCGTTGGGCTATGTCGGTCACTCTGGTTCTACTGCGGATATCCCCATTCCTAAGTTTATCACGCAAAGAAACCCCAAGCATAGCCCTCTCCATAGCTCGCTGAGCGACCTTCAGCGTCCACATACGGCCAGCAGTGAAGGACCACGTCTCAGATCCATAAGTCATCACTGGCAACACGCACTGGCTGTACAATTTCGTTTTCAGGTTTTGAGGTGTAGCTGACGAGAATATGTGCCGTAATTTCCCAAACGGTGCCCAGCCGAGTTGAATCCGTCGATTGACCTCTCGGTCGAAGTTGGACTTACCTAGTCAGACTATTTGTCCCAGATAAACATACTCGTCAACAACTTCGAGCTTAGTGCTCCCAACAACTACCGGCATAGATGTGACATGAACATTACACATGATCTTTGTTTTGTCCATGTTCATCTTATATATATGTATATATATTATGATTCATCTTATATAGATAATAAAATGTAATTAAACTTTGAAAAAAAAAAAAATGTCTTGAATTTGTATATAAAATACGAAGAAACTTTTGCCCCGACCATTTATTACGCGTTAATAAAAAAATATTAGCTTAATATTAAATTATAGATTCTCAAATAACACGTAATGTTGGAGAAATGCCTTTTAAATAAGCACTCATTTTGCCTTTATATAAAAAATGTGCTTCAATGTAGGTACTACTAACTCGTCAGAATTACAGCATTTGCATTGCAAAGATAGTGTTATTGACGTAATTGAGTCAATTACGTCAAGAACACTGTCTAGCTAAAAGATTTTACTTGAATAAAAACTGGTCATAAGATATGGATTACCTGTAGTAAGTTTCTACCGTCCTTGAAGAAGATAAATTGATTTTCAATGATAGTTTTTGAGACATTTTAATAAAGCGGTAGAAATGCTGACGACTTGGGAATTACTTTAGCTTGGTAGGAAATGAGGTTTGAATTTTATTGAAAAATTTCCACGTAAAAGAAGTATTCTTACTCTAAGAAGTGTTCGTACTCTTTCAGCTGATTTTTTTTAGGAAATAGAAAGCAGTCACACGGTACCAAATCAGGACTGTAAGAAGGTTGACCCAAAAACTTGACCAGTGTGCTGTCCAGGAAGTCCCTCGATTTGAGCGCTGAGTACGCGGTTGCGTTGTCATAGTGAAGCAGTAGTCCGCAGAGTCTCGACTTTGGCTGCTTGTTGCTCACAGCAATGAAGAACTTTTGGCAAGCATTTGGTAGTATACCATTAAATCTTGATGTTATTTTGATTTTGCAAAAAAATTGACACTAGATATGTCGTCGTATTGAAAAAAATAACTAGCGACCAAATTCGTCCCCGCGCGTCTCGATCGCTTCACTTTGACGTTGTTTCGTTTAAAACAGCCAAATTTTTGACTGGCGTTTCGTTACTGGATCGTTTCAATATTTCCAAGATTCATCGCCAGTAATAATATTGTAAACATGCCGAGACGAGCCTGCTTCAAATTTAGTATCCAATGCATGGCACCATTCCATACGATTCAGATGCTGAACGTCGGTGAAATTCTCTCTCGTGAACACTTCCCGATCTATCTGCAATATGTTATTAATCTCTCCATACGTAATTCGATCACTCTCTTTAATTAAAATATTCACTGCTAGCACGGTTCCTTCCGTAACAGTCGTCAAAGACAGACCACTTCCTTCATCTCACATAGTTAGTCAACCGTGCTGAAATTTGTTATATTAGCGGTATACGGTTGCCTTAGAAGGGCAACCAAACTTAACTAATATAAACTAAGTATTTTGAAAAGTTCGATACTAGTAATAAAGAATAAATAATGACCTCCAGATTTTCGGTCACGCTGGCCATTCTAAACGGAGACTCGCCATGTCTGCTCAGAACAGGATTTTGGTGCACGGGTGTGTGCCCAAGTATATGTGCACTCCCTATCCCCTCACTCTTATAGTCCGATGGCACGGCAGTCCGATACGACCAGAGAGAGATCAGGTGCAGGACCAACGGCTTAACTTGCTCTCCGAGGCACTGATAACTTTCTGGCTCCGGGTTGCTTCTGAGAAAAATTCAATAATTAATCTCGGCCCGACCTTTTGATTCGAACCTGGGATCTTCATAAGATTAGCAGTCGGTCTTACGACCACTAAGGTTTACGAGGAGAGTATCTAGTTTCTTTTCGTTCGTATCTTTCAGTCAAAATTGTTATTGACATTATGTCTATATTTTATTATACCTGTCTTATATCAAGTATACCTATCTTATATCAAGCCGTATCAATAGTAGGTTAAGATCTCTTAAATTTTTAGAAAAGTATTGAGTTAGTCTGTCCGGTATATATAAGTAAGTGGATCGCTTTTCTTTGTCACTAGTCGAACAATTTTTAAAGTATTGAGTGCTTTTTAATATACGAGTACGGTAAAGTGTTTCCAGATATTTTATTTGATTTAAAGATAATTTAATAAAATTCTTGATGTTTCATCTATACGATTTTTGCTTATTTCCTAACAATAATTATTCGAGACTTCAAATTTGGCATATAAACAGGCTTATAAGTGAAAGAGCCACGCTGCAGCTATATTAATTGTAGCACTCATGGGTTGGCTCGACCAGGGTAGGACCACGCTATCACAGAATACCAGCGTAAAATAGCAGCTTAATGTTTTTGTGCTTCGTATATTAAGTGTGGAGAACTTTTTACTGGTAACGAGGCATTCCATCTTAATCCTCAGGGGTGACAACACTTCTGCATTTTAATTCTTAATCGAGGGTAAATGTAGATGTCTATTGGCCACAGCATTCACTTTCCATCGGGTGGACTGTGTGCTCGTTTGTCACCCTTTTTATATAAAAAATTATAATCAATAACTATTTTCAGGATTTTTCGAAATTCCCACGGGATAGGGAATAAAGGGGACTCATATTTTCGCTTTAAAGTTGCCTAATTACCATAACTATAATTATTAGAGACTTAAAATTTGACATATAAGTAGTATAATGTCAGTGTAATATGACCCGGTCCATACGCAGTAATATAATACTCGTAAGTCCAGTAATAGAATACACGGTACGGTATACGTATCTTAACAAAAAAGTATAGGTCCTTAGGGAGCAATTATAAACGAAATTGCTGTAAGTTTCAATTCCACGCGAGCGAAGTCGCGGGCGGTGGCTAGTTTTATAAATATAAGTGAGGATATCATAAGAGCAGTCAACATAGTATGTTGACATTGGCCTAAAAGTCTACAGCTGAAAAAAGGCCTCCTTCATAGATTGCCTCATAAGGTTTCGCCATAGTTGCCACGCTTGGCTGGCGGGTCGGCGACCGCAGGTTTATTTACTTTGTGTTGTTATCAAGAAGATGCTGCTGCTATTTCGTGCTTCAGTTACCCTCTGTGGTCTTTTACGATACTCGTACCTATGGAAAGATATGGGATAATGGATATTCTTACACCGCTTCTACACGGATTAAAATTTTACAACGGAAATATATTGTGATTTTCCCTTCTTTTTTAAAGAAGGACGTAGAAAAATGTAAAAAACATTCTGGACTTAAAACTTGAATAACATACAGCTTACGAAAATACGCTCCGGAAAGTCTGCAGAAGATCACAAATCCTCGCAACAAAACACCGTTTTGGTAATTCGTGAGGCTTTGCTGGTTGGTTGGTAAACTTTTGATAGTTTTTAAAAACCATACGAGATATTAAAAAGTTTCGAACAAAACTTTTATTTGCAATTTTACACAAAAACTTTCCTAACACTCTTTATTCTACTTCTCAAGTTTTAATGCAAAATCGAAGCTTAAATTTTCTTTTACCTCAACACTATTTTAACATAAAAATAAGCGAAATTAATAGTTCTTCAATTTTTATTAAAACAATTTCCTGTATCGCATATAGCATCGCAAATTGTTATTCCTTCAAATACCATAAAATAAAGAAACGTTAATAAAAATAGGGTACAAAACTAACCTAACAGACAAGTCTAATCTAACAAAAAAAGTTCGTTGACGTAAACCAAAATGCAGGATAGGTAAACTGTAGTTACTAAAGAATTCAATAAAAAGTATAAATCATGAACTGGATTCGTCAGTATAAAATAAACTTTTGGAAACCGACGCTCACAGATAAAAAATAAGAATAAACGAGGAAGCCAAAGGAGGTGAAATAAACACACACACACACACACACACACATAGTTTATATCAGACTCACTTTTTTCAATAAAAACGTTTACTCCACACTAGGATTATTCTCCTGTTCGTGGAGGCAATTCACATACATAAACTTCACAAGAACAAACATCCAGACCCGGAACAATTATTTGTACGCCATACTCTGAAGGTGTTGCATGTGTGTTCAGTTTGTTCCATGCGGGATTTGAACCCGCGGCCCTTAGCACTGCAACTTATTGTTAAGCCACTGCGCCACGGAGCCGTCAAACTCCGTGAATTATATCCGTAAAAGCGTTTACCATGTAGTGGTGGTGAGAGAATATCCACTACCCCATATGAACCCGTGGGGGTCGTAAGAGGCGAGAGAGTGAAACAAATCAGGAGATGGGTAACAGCGTCTTCCTAATAACGACCAACGCCAACCTGCTTGCACTTATGCAACTTTGGCAAATATCCCTCCTAAGAGGCAATCTATGAAGGAGGCCTATTTTCGGCAGTGGACTTTAATAGGCTGTAACAATAACGGTATATCCGTAAAAGTACCGATCGATGATTGTTTAATAAACATTACCATCGTTACCATGCACGATTCAAATTAGTTGTTTCTTAAAAGAACGTGGTAGATACAGATATTTCACTGGTTGTGATGTTTGTAAGAGGGTGTTTTAACCCACGAATTCGCTTAAAATGCAACACCTTCAGAGACTAAAGACAAAACGTCAAAGAATTATCTATTCTCTTCTTCTTCATTATCAGCCCGTAAAAGTCTAGTCTCTCCCACTGTTTGCAGATTGTCAGCAGGCAGATTGACGATCGCAATACAAGTCGTCCCGCATCTTTGATGTTGCTGCCCGTAGCCGGACTGAGTATTTTATGTCTAGCTCTGACGTTACCAATATGGTTATACCGTCATATATCGAAAGCCATATATTTTTCTGGCGTTTCCCACAGTCGTCTCTAACTTTGATTTACTTACGCCGCCACTACACGGCAAACGAACTGTCGTCCCCTAAGTTCTCAATGCATGCAATTGTTGACACCTTTCTTAGTTTCTTTTTCATATTTTCTCAGTGTATACTTCGTTACTTAATTTTCAAAGGCTTCAAAAAAGGAGGAGGTTCTCAATTCAACGGAATCTTTTTTTTATGTATGTTCACCGATTACTCAAAGACGTCTAAACGAATTTGGAAAATTATAAAAAAATAAAGAATAAATTATATTCATGTTGAAGTCGTTTGCACAAAATTTAAAAATTTACCATTTGTATTTTGAACATAATATTAAACAGATACGGCACCTTGCACTTGATCGGTTTTATGATGAAATCATTCCTTATAAGTATAAACTATACTAATAGTATAGATACTAGACTGTTTGAGTTGGAATTATTTCTATAATAGTAGTGTAGTTTATAAAATATATAAGGTTGGGGAAAAACTTTCTTCGTATTTTATATACAAATTCAAGACATTTTTTTTTCAATGTTTAATTACATAGAATTATAATATATATGTGCCATTTTGTTCAATAAGTTGTTGCCATGTTGTTGGTAGTGACATAATCCCGTTGCTGTAGAAATCTTGGGATTTTTGATAAAAAAAAGCGACAAGTAGTCTTGACAGTCCACTCTTGATGTTAACCTAACACTAGCCAAAGAATTATGAAGAGACTGAAACAGGTGAAAATCTGAGGGTACAAGGTCAGGACTATATGAAAAAATCTTATGTCAAAATATTATGTCTTTATGAAACTGCCGTTTTTTATGATATAACTTAACGAATTTTTTTCTATACTTTTATTTCTATTAATCAAAGTAATCACCCATGCAATTCATGCATCTTTGCCAACACAGTGGCAGTTTATTGATGCCCTGTTTGAAGAAATCAGCTGGACGGGAGGCAACAAACTCTTCAAAGGCATTTTGTACCGCCTCTTGGGTATTGAATTTGTTTCAAGGTCTGGTGAGTACGGCGGATGACGGAGAGCTTCCAACTCAAGCTCTTGTAACTTGGAGACCGTTTATTGTGCAGTATAAGGTCGCGAGTTATTGTTCAGGAGCAGCGGGGACAAACGATAGACCAAAGCTGGTTGGAGACGTTCGAGCTTCTCCATCACTGTGTTCAGTTCTTCACAGTACACACTGCAGTAATGCTCATCCCATTTGGTAAGAAGCTGTGATGAATCACATTGGCGCTAGACCACCAAACAGTGACCATCAATTTTCTAGGAGTAAGTTTTCGTTTTGGGCATTATTTAGGTGCTGAACCAGGATCCAACCAACTTGCTGAGCGCTTATGAATGTCAAACAAAATCCATTTTACGTCGCAGGTAACAATGCGGTTTAAAATTCCTTCGCTTGTGTGCCTGTTGAGCAGTGCAAGGCAATTCTCGAGGCGTAGTATTTGCTCCGTAAACGTCGTTGATGTTTCATGCCGCTTCTACCGCGTTGCTGCCACAACAGTACTCATATGGAATTTTTTAACTTATTATGATGACGAAAAAGATGTGATGAAAATATAATGCTAATCAATAAACAAATGACTAATTAAAAAAAAACATGTTTTTAAAATAAAATTAATTTCAAATTAGAATTATTAGCCAAACAAAAATTATTTTGATTTGACAGTACTGAAGAACGGCAAACTCATAGATAAAAACTTATTATATGGTAATATTTTTGTATAGACTAAGAGAGCATGGTCCATCTGGTGGTAAATGGATGCTGTAGCCTATAAACATCTACATCTATCTTCGATTAAGAATCAAAATGCAGATGCGTTGTCACCCCCGAGAACTAAGATGGAATGCATCGTTTAGAGTAAACACTTACCATTTTTTGAAAGCACAGCAGTTTATGCTGGTATTCGTTGAGAACGTATTTCTTCACCGGCCGACCTATTTGTACTACAACCATAATACAGCTGCAGCGTGGCTCTACCACCTATAAAAAATATAAAACGGTAAAAGTTTAATCTTCTTTTGTACCACCATTTTACGAATCTATTAACGCCGTTGTACATTTCATTACAACTAACTTTGATAATAAAATGTTTCAAGCCCTCTAAAATACTATAAAAGCTTGAGAAAAGTGAAATAACTTTTAACTTATCCATACACAATATCCAGAAATATTACAATACTAGCTTTTGCCCGCGGCTTCGCTCGCGCAGTAAACCTACCTAAGGAAGTACCTAAGGGTTAAGACTATTTATTTTTCCAGTCTATGCTGAAAGTACTTCTTTATATACTACATTAGAGGTTCTGCCTTCCGACCAAGTTGTTAGATGAGCTCACTCTCGAGCAGGCCACGTAAAACTGGCCGTGCGAGAAGCAATCCCCCCTAAGATCAATTCCCGCTGTTTTCAGCGACTGACCCTGAGACTTATTGATTGTCATTGCGAAACAGACCTTAAGGGGGAATTGCAATCTTTAGACTCGAATGGGTACTCCGTTAGTATAAGTGGTATCCGCGGTATATACACCGATTCACCTCGAGCACAGCCAGTAAATATAATGGCCTCTACCACGTTATTATGTAAGGCTTTTACACGCAACCTGGTCCCATTGCACAACTTAGGCGGATTGAGATTTCTCAGTAGCATTACTGGAACTTCCACTTTAAGGATAAATGTGAGACGGTAGACCAGGTTGGTTAAGTGTATTTAGGAACTCCGCAGGATAGTGTATAGCATCATCCGTATGCACAACAGTGTCCACAGATTTGTACTGATATTCTTCACCTTCGAACGACTTCAACAAAGTGTCATTAATGACGGAAGTCTGATCGTTCTTAGGTGTGAGAATCGCACGTTCGCACAGCCACTCTGTGGATTTGCTGTGTAAGTTGTGGACATCTGGATATATTCGGGTTATTAGGTCGTCAACGGTCGACACAACTAAGGCAAGATCTGGTGGAATTGTAATTTTGCCCTCAGTTTCCGGATATTCTCCGTTTCCTATTTTAAGGAGGAGATCGGAGAATTGTCCAGCGCAAACATCGCCCTTCAAGTACACTCGCATGTTTTTCTTAAGGTAGAGTTTTTTGACTAAGGGCCAAAGATTTGAGGCCTTAATGCAAGCCTTAACTTCATCAGCTCGAGTTCCCCTCGGCACTATCGGCAGAGTCTGACGGAAGTTTCCAGCTAACAACACGGTGACTCCACCCATCATGTCATGGTTCCTCTGATATATTTTAGAGTTCTGCTGCTAGAGAGTGCTTTCGTCCCAAACTATAAGTTTGCAATCGCGCAGCACTTGGGCCGCATTACTCTGTTTTGAAATGTTGCAGAGTGGAGTTTCGACATGGATGAGATTTAACGGAGCTTGAAGGCAGCGTGTTGCCTCCTCCAACAGTGTCGCTGCGATTCCTGACGATGCGACAGCTAAAGCGATGCCACGATTACTCCTTACTTTTGCCAATAGCAAATTGATAAGGAAGGTTTTTCCAGTGCAACCAGGAGCATCCAGAAAAATTATTTTTCCAATTTCTTTCTCAATATTGGCAAGGATCTGGTGATAAACGTAAAGCTGTTCATTCGACAGTAACTCCTCATTAGAGGACACCACTACTCTCAGAATACCGAGGTCATAATTGGTCTCCCTCAGATATTCTCGATTACCGAAAGTTGCTGCAGACCTTTTTGGCTGAAGCAATCCATTTTGTGCCAAGTTTTGTCCTGCTTGAGCTTACACTGCATCCTCGATCAATATCAAGCATCTGTTGTACACTTCGTCTATGAGCAGTTGCGCACTATCTTGCAATTCTCTCTCCAGTTGCCGTTTAATGTCTTCCGAGAGACTGTCTTTGTATTTCTCCCAAAGGCTTAAAGGATCAGAGAGTTGACAGAAAATTAACATTATTGTAAATAGCTCTCGCAGCTTCAAAGGAGAATCGCACAATGCAGCTTCCTCTAAAGTAGTGTCCCAATGCTTGTCGTCTTCGAGCAATCCAAGAGTCTTACATGCAGACTGAAATGTTGGATGGAGGATACCATTCACAGTCTTTAAGTCTTCAAAAGATGTCGTTCCTCTAACCTCATGGAGCAGAGGGCGTAGGTTTGTAGGTTTGCACTCGGTGTTGTTGGGATGAATGGTGTAGACCCTACCCAGAACGTGCTCTTTTCTCACTCCGGGCCAGCCCTCTACAACTTGCCCTCTTTCCTTCTAAAAAATTTATTTTTGTTCCAGACAAAGTAAGAAAGGACTTCAGAGTACAGCAGTGTCTTGGCATAATTGTCCGTTTTGCAGATTTCAAAAAACGCTAGCAGCGTTGTCTGAGGTGGACTCTTTATTTTTTCTGACAGGTTATTAGAGGTAAAGTATACACGTTGGCCGTTTTCAAGGTGAACAGCGAGATGTAAGACGGGAGGGAACCTTTCATGAATGGGAAAGCTTAAGATCCTCCAAACTGCTTCGGAACTACTTATGTACCGGCCGCTTTCGTACATTTTCACCTCATCTTTCTCATTCTCTATAGTAAAGGCTGCTTGATCACTATCCTTGTTCACGTATTTACAAATATACTTGATAGACTTAACAGAGCTGCAGTACTCCACATTAATATGAGAATTGAAAGTACGTAACAGGACAGGATTGTAAGGCACCACCCAGCGGTTGTCCAACTCAATTTCATTATTTTTTATTGTGTAACCACCGTCAGCTGGAGACAACCTCCTGTATTGCGGATATCCATCGTCTCCTGTCTGTGTCTCCTTGAGAAGTGGTCGAGGATACCTCTTACTGCAGCTACCATCTTTCATGCAGGGCGATTTGTGGTTTAAACTACCGCAAGGGCCATGTATCATGTTGGCCTTCACAATATCGTAGAGGAGAGGGTCTTGCTCAGGATCAGGTATTTCAGCTCTAATAACATTGTCAATCTTATCTGCGGTGATACGCTGCTCTAGCCATATTAAGATGTGAAAATGGGGAAGACCCCGTTTTTGCTATTCGACCGAGACCATATATAAAGCAACGCATCGTCCCAAAAAGATTACTTTAATGATTTCTTATATTTACGCGAACACTACATTTAAATAAAACTAGTTTTACGGATTTTATCGCGTATATTAACTAATTTTATATTCTGACGTTTCGAGTACTTTACAGCACCCATGGTCACGGGGGACTGAGATATTTGACGTCCCAATGTCATAGTTAACCACGGTTACCTCCAGATTAAAAATTATTAATTTTGTTCCGATCTATGCAGTATGAACTTACAGTATCTTGAAGTTTTGCAGTTGTATGCTTGGGTTGGGATTTAATTTTATTAATTATAGGATCCCAAGCAGATGGTAGCACCCAGCCATCTTTTCTATTGAAATTAGGATGTTTTTTGATTTCAATAGCCTCGCGAATCATCCTTGGAAGGAATCGGTGTTCTTTAGCGAGGATTTGTGGTCTATCAAATCTAATGTAATGACGGATGTAGGATCGCCCATCCTGTACATGTTCACAGACTGCAGACTTCCCGGAGCGTCGATTCTTCACATCAGCTATGTGTTCTTTAACGCGGGTTTTATTAATCTTTAGTTTGTCCTATATAAGAGACCACATTCACAATCAAGCTTGTACACTCCTGCATCTTGCAGAGGGACATTACACTTAACTGATGGTAAAAACTGACTAATCTTCTTCGGCGGCTTGAAGTATGTTTTAATAGAAGCACGCTTCAGGATGTAGCCAATCTTGTCAGTGACACCTCTGACATATGGCAGTACAGCAGGCACTCGCTCGACTGTGGCCGGCTTCATTCGTTCACTGTGACGTAGGCGCGGGACCCGAAGCTTATTGTCGTGCAAAACTTGCTTGACGTGTTGGAGCTCGGCGGCCAGGTGTTTACTGTCACAGATCCCTCGTGCTCTCTGAAACAAAGATTTACCCACGGTAGCTAACTGTGTAGGATGGTGATGAGAGTCACCATTTAAATATCTATCTGTATGGGTCTTTTTCTATACACAGTGTGGCTCAAGGTGTTATCATGATTCCGAATTACTAACACATCTAGAAAAGCTAAAGAGTTGTTTGCCTCTAACTCCATTGTGAACTGAATTTTAGAATTTATGGAGTTAAGATGGTATAAAAATGCAGTTAATTTATCTAAAGGTAGAATTGTGAAAGTGTCGTCTACGTACCGCTTGTAGAATCTTGGATTTACAGGAGAAGTAAGTAGGGCTTTCTCCTCAAAGTCTTCCATGAATATATCGGCAACAATGGGAGATACAGGTGAGCCCGTCGCCACTCCATCTACTTGCTTGTAGAACTCCTCCTTCCACAATAGGTAGCCAGATGTAAGGCAGTGTCTTAGTAATGCTGCATATTCTATGGGCATGTTGTTTTCCTCCAGCTTTCTAGTTACAATCGAGATGCAGTCTTCAACGGGTAAGCATGTAAATATAAGTTCCATGCTAAAAAACTTTGACCAACTTGAATACATAATAATGTTGCGCGCCACTATTAATGTCTTGTACATGGCAACACTAGCCACTAGCGCCCTCTAGTATCGAGTAGCAGAACAAGGAGAGTCAAGATCCTTCTAGAAATTCGGGACCGATATGTACTCGAACATTCTAGATGTTTCTACAGTAGAAGGTTCTGGAAAGTATCTGAGGCGCTATATAAGGCCGGTATAGACCACGACCGAGTCAGTATTGAATTGGCGATACAAGCGAATACTTCGAAGCGATACAACTGCGAATTAAAGTGATCAGTAGTACAATTGTGTTTTATTTTAGTGTGGTTTTATGTTGTAATTAGTGTTGTGTAATTAAAGTGTCAATTTTGGTAATTCACTCGGCAGTTTTTAATTGTTTCGAACCCCAAGCTCGTAACAATTGGTGTCAGAAGTAGGATAAAATCATGCCGATTTTACCAAAAGACGACACGGAGGGTATCCGTACCCGAAGTCAACGCCAGCAGGAGACGGACCAGAGACGATTTGGTAATACAACGCCGCAAACGTCAGAGGGCCAGCTGCTGACCACGGAGGCCGGCCCATCAGCAGCTCCTGCATCTGCAGCACCTGACTTAGGTGCTCTGATGATGATGCTGCAGAAGCAGGCTCGCCGACAGGAGGAACAGGTCCGTCGGTTAGAAGGGCAGCTGCAGCGCGGACAGGAGGAACAGGTCCGTCGGTTAGAAGGGCAGCTGCAGCGCGGACAGGAGGAACAGGTCCGTCGGTTAGAAGGGCAGCTGCAGCGCGGACAGGAGGAACAAGCCCGTTGTTTGGAAGAGCAGCTCAAACGCTATAAGGAAGAGCAGACGCTTCTCATGAAGGACCTTCACGCTACCTTCGAGAAAGAGATAAGGGAGGTGAAGGATAGGGTTGCTCAACATGACAACCGCCTGTTGGAAGCTGAAACCCGAATCGAACAAGTGAACAATCGGGTTGACAACGTGATGGCTGACGTGAAGAAAACGCTGGACGACCTCAAACTTGGGGATGGAGTTACAGCTCCCGTGGTAGCTACAACACCTTCGCTACGCGGATTCAAAGTGCCGCCGTTTGACGGGACTTCTTCCTGGTCGGCCTACAAAATCCAATTCGAGGCTGTCATGAAGGCGATCGGCTAGAATAAAAGTCAGGCCATGACTGCTCTCACCCTAGGCCTGCGCGACCAGGCTTTAACTATTCTGGAAGCTCTCGGTAAGGAAGTCACTTACGAGCAGCTCTTCAGGCATTGGAGGCGAGATATGGCGACGCTCACCTGGAACACGTCTTTCGTGCGCAGCTCAAAGATCGCGTGCAACGCAGCAATGAAAACCTCCAGCAGTGGGCCCTTGAGGTGGAAAAGGTGGTTCGAAAAGCATACCAGTCTGTACCTGCACTCATTGTAGGGAACCTGGTGTAGACATTCATCGACGGCATCCGCGACCTTGAAGTCAGAGCTGCTGTGAGGCTCGGGTACCACGAGACGCTTAAGGACGTGTTAGCCTATGCACTGGAGGTGGAAGCCGTGCGGCAGGATCATCGTTCCCATCGCGTCAGGGAGGTTGCAGCAGCTACAGTTCGCGACTGCAATAAAGGATACAGCCCTAGGTGCTACGGCTGGGGGGAAAGGGGCTATCTTCGATCCAGCTGCCCTAAGCAATTGTACAAAGGGAAGGTGAACTATCTCGAGAGGGCAGTGCGGCTAACAGCACCGCCGAGCACAGCGGGACATCTCATGGCAACGCAGATGCATTGTCAAGAAGACCTTGTCCTGAAGATTGCAAGCATTGTACTGGGCAAGAGGGTAAGGAAATGGTGTCTGTGAGGATGCTCAGGACAGACCAGCTCAGCAATGAGTGGAAGGACAGCCTACAACATGCATAGCAGGAAGATCCGGACATCAAGCCGATTCTGGAATGGATGAAGGCCAGTGCTCCTAAGCCCAAGTGGAATGACATCTCAGCGATGAGTTCAACCACGAAAAGCTATTGGGCCCAATGGGACAGCTTGCTGATTCAGGATGAAGTCCTGTGCCGAAAACGGGAAAATCTTCGGGAAGACAGTTGTCATTTGCAAATGGTTGTCCCCAAAGCTAAAGTACCGGATGTTCTACAGCTGTACCATAATGGTTGTTCAGGAGGCCATCTGGGAGTTAATCGAACTCTACTGAAGATCCGAGAACGTTTTAACTGGGTTCACTGTCGCGACGATGTCGAGGACTGGTGTCGCAAATGTACAAGTTGTGCGGCTGTAAAGGGACCTCAAACTCGTAGTAGAGCTGCATTGAAATTGTACAATGTTGGTGCACCATGGGAGAGAATAGCCCTTGGCATTGCGGGGCCGTTACCGGAAAGTGAAAGTGGTAACAAGTATTTCATGGTTGTGATGGATTACTTCACTAAGTGGCCAGAAGTCTTCGCCATTCCAAATCAACAAGCTTCAATAGTTGCAGGTAAGCTAGTTCATGAAGTCTTCTGTCGTTTTGGAGTACCTTTAGAGAATCACAGCGATCAAGGAAGGAATTTTGAGTCTCAAATATTCCAAGAAACTTGCCGAGTTATGGGTACTCATAAAACAAGAACAACTTCTTACCACCCAGAATCTGATGGAATGGTAGAACGATTTAATCAGACATTGGAGAGGTACCTAGCAAAAGTTGTGGAAAAACGGCAACGACACTGGGACAGGAACATACAACCGTTTTTGTTGTCATATCGAAGTGCTGTTCACGAAAGTACATCAGTGATACCAGCTTTCGCAAACTTTGGGAGAGAATTATGGCTGCCTGCAGACCTGATCACCGGAATACCACCTGATGCCCCACGCAGTATCACCGATTATGCAAATTACTTGCGGAACAAAATTAATGACATTTATGAGCACGTCAGACAATCGGGCCAGCAAACGTCTGAAAAGATGAAAACACGGTATGACCGCAAAATGAACACGAAGTTTCAATAGTGTGGTTACACAATCCAGTTCGCAGCAAAGTGAAATCTCCTAAGCTTCAAGCTAAATGGGACGGACCGTACAGAAAGATGCAAGAGGTACTCCTAAGATCGTCCATGTGGATCGACTGGCGCGTTATTATGGGGCTAATAATGCTCGGGACGAGCATGTCTTAGGAGGGGGCAGTGTTGCGCGCCACTATTAATGTCTTGTACATGGCAACACTAGCCACTAGCGCCCTCTAGTATCGAGTAGCAAAACTAGGAGAGTCAAGATCCTTCTAGAAATTTCGGGACCGATATGTACTCGAACATTCTAGATGTTTCTACAGTAGAAGGTTCTGGAAAGTATCTGAGGCGCTATATAAGGCTGGTATAGACCACTACCGAGTCAGTATTGAATTGGCGATACAAGCGAATACCTCGAAGCGATACAACTGCGAACTAAAGTGATCAGTAGTACAATTGTGTTTTATTTTAGTGTGGTTTTATGTTGTAATTAGTGTTGTGTAATTAAAGTGTCAATTTTGGTAATTCGCTCGGCAGTTTTTAATTGTCTCGAAACCCAAGCTCGTAACAATAAGCAACAGCTCAAGAATAATACACATCATTGTTATACAGTTATCATTACAGAAGCTAACATAAGAGCGGAGTGCTCATCTTTTTTTTAACTAGAAGATTATGAGATATATTCACAACTTTGCAAAAACAAAAGAGGTGGAGGAGTCATCTTATATGTGCATAAAAGTGTTTCATTTAATAGACTTCCAGTGAATACATGCTTTTCCGAATCCATTATTGGTGAAGTGTCAACAAGCTACAACTATAAATTGTGTATTTGCGTATTATACCGGCCTCCAAGCTCTAATGAAGTATTTTTGTCAAGGAAAAAGGTAATAATGCAGTTTCCTCCAAAAAGTAATCTTGTAATTCTCGGGGACATAAATATAAACATTAAACTAAATGAGTCAAATGTTAACTTATATTAATTTATACACCATGAGTGAGGTAGGCCTTGATTGTGGAATTCGACAGTATACACGAATTGAATCTAGAGGGAACTTGATTACCAAAAGCTGTATTGATCACATATTTATACGAAGCCTTGACAATCACAGTGCTACTAGCTCATCCATACATATCACAGCGATAAATAAACTCCATAGCTGACCATTATATGACCGGTTTTGTGATAGTCCAGGCTTTATTACAAAAAGAGAAAATTAAATATTGTACTAAAACAAACCATCGCAAATTACTAAATAAATTGTGTAATGTAGACTGGAGCCAGTGGTTAAGAAAAAAGAGTCCTAATGATATAATGAACTTTATTTCTAACAAATACAATTACATTCATAAAAAATGTCAATATACTGCATAAGTACATAGAGGTAGAAGGGGGAATTGTGTATGGATAAATAAAAGGGCCATAAAAATGAGTAATACTAAAAATAAGCTATTAGCTATATGGAAACAGGATGAAAGTAATTTGGAAAATAGAATATTGTATAATAAGTATCGAAATAAAACTAACAAATATATTAATTATATAAAAAACAAACATATTAAAAGTTTGGGATATTGTGAACAAGTTATGTGGTAAATTGACAAAATCCATAGATGAAATTTTATTAAATAAGTTCAAAATGCCTGCTAAATTAATATCAATAAATTTGCTACAGAATTATCAATACAAACAGACTCTTAGGCAGAAGTGGAGCCTATCACATAATAAAGCCGCCAAAGTAAGCTTTGCCCTTAGTAAGTATGCATTTCATAGGTGGACGGAGGTAAAATGACGCACGCACACACGCACGCACACACATGCACACACACACACACACACACACACACGCACACGCACACGCACACGCACACGCACACACACACACACACACACACACACACACACACACACTAACTCCCAGGATACTGTTGGCGCCGTTCCTTGTTCTGCTTAGTAGCGATGCGGCTTTTTTGCGCATTGTCGCGTCAAACCCGTCGGTGCGGGCCTCACAGAACATGCCTGTAGCGCTGCAGAAGCGGGGCAGCCCCAAAAGAAATCTAAATGCACTGTTATATTGCACCTTTAATGCTTTATACGCCCTTTGTGTGTAGTTGACCCAGAGGAGCACGAATAGAAAGACTGCTGCATCGTGCAAACCTATGTATTCATTTCACACACAAAATAAAATATCGACTACTCAGGGTACAGCCCAGGGCTCCATTATTGGTCTGTCTGAATACTTGTTATATGTGAATGATATGTGTAATATCTTTAAAGATTGCTCCATTTACCAGTTTGCAGACGACATGTCTAATAGCCGCACATAACAACCTATTTAAAGCACAAGAATTGATGCAACATAACTATGATCAGCTGTGCAAATAGGCACATGATGTTGGGCTAGTAATCAATACTCAAAACTAAACTGATGCATATACACTCAAGCTAGATAACATATGATACACAACCCACTATCATTGCACATGAATACAGCTGTCTGCATCAGCAAAACACCAAATGCAACTGTAATCCCCTGGAAATGGTTGATCAGCAAATGTATTTAGGCCTAATAATAGATAGTAAATTTAACTGGAGACCACATGTTATTCACATTTGTAACAAACTAAGAGCAATACTTTGTAATTTAACAATACTTAAGCACTAAAACTTTTATATTTGGCATTAACAAATTCATTCGTCTTTGCGCGCTAGTCTCATAAACATCAGTTGTGTGTGTTGCGAAATATACCCACTACGAACAATTATTTTCTAACAACCGTCGTTATGGCACCAATTCCAAAGTGTTATATGTGCAACAAAATAATTACGAAAAAGGTGCCAGGTCTTTAGTGTAGTGTATGTAAAAAAGTGGTTCATGCTACTACACCTTGTGCAACTCTAACTACCAAACAAATAACCGCGCTACGAGCTCAAGTCAGCTTAGACTGGACATGTCTGCCTGAAAAATCGTCCACGATACAGCTCTTTTATAGCACCAGAGGAGGATTCTGAGGACCCACACCCCGTAGCTGGTACCTGAGGATCCCAAACTACCTTGCAAACTATTGATATTAAAAAACTACTGAAGGATATCTCTAAAGAGGTTGACAAAACATTTGCAAAGGCTCTAGAGCCTTTGACTGACAAAATGGATGAAATATGCGAGAATATTATTATTATAATTGAATTAGATAGGAAAATGCCTCACTTACCAACACTAATAAAAATATGGAAACAAGACTGTGTGCAGTTGAACAGCAAGTCCATGAAATTGAGCAAGGCCAGCTTAAAAACTATATGGAAATTTCTGGATTACTGGCCCTAGAAAATGAAGATCCTATTCTAGTTGTGAACAAGTTAAACATAGAAGACCCAGGAATGATAACTGCCAAACGTGTAGGAAACTACGGAGAAAAATCAGGATATATTCTGGTGGAGCTTAAGGAGGAAAAGTGTTGTTGTTGCCTGCAAAAAGCGCGAACTGTGAAACCAGTACTCGGAGATCTGATACCCAAGACTGACGAAAATGAAAGCGGAAGGAAAATATTTGTACGCGAGGCATTAACGCCCTATAATAAGTCGTTGTTGTGGAAAGCAAAACAGCAGTTTTCAGGTACCTATCAATATGTATGTTTCAAGGATGGAAAAATAAGAGCGCGCAAAGAAGATAAAAGCAAGGTCTTCATTCTAAGGAAGGAAGCGAATATTGAAACTCTGCTCTGCTAAGGTCAACGATACTCTCCTAACGGGTTTGCCTACTGATATAGATATAAGTAGCATTAAGGAAATTAGGGACTGTTTAAACATTGAAACCTTCCTATCATGTTTAGCTAAAACAGCAAAAATTACTTGCTTTCATAAAAACATTAGATCTCTGATTAAAAACTACTCATGTTTTTTACAGTGTATTTAATCCTACAAGAATCTAATCGATATCATTATTATTACAGAAGCTAGTATATCAGATAAACGGAGTTCATTGTATAATATTGACGGCTATATAATGCACACAGAGTTAAGAAGTCATAAAAAAGGAGGTGGTGTCATAATTTATATGAATAATTAACACAACTTTCATATCACTTAAACCACTCCATTGGGTTTTAAATGTATTGTTGGAACACTTGAAACATCGAATAAATGCACCTACACTCTGTGTGCATTGTACCAACCGCCAAACAAAAGTAAAACGCTATTGCTTTCCGAGCTGAAACACTTATTAAATAAATACTCGCACTGTGATAATTTTCTAATTATAGGTGACATAAATCTAAACCTTAAAGTTATAAATAACACAAAATCACAATATGTTGACCTAATGAGCGAGTACGGCCTATCCTGTGGGATATCTGATTACACTAGGATCGATAAACGTAAAAATCTAGTAACTAAGAGTTGCATATATCATATTTTTGTGCGATCTCGTAAACAAGGACTGTACAGTGCGGCGTTGGGTACTGTACTGGCGGACCATCGAATGATTGCAATTGCATTCATCGCCCCGCCACATATACAGGCTGATTCTATTACATTAATACGTTTTAAACAAGATCATCTGAGTAAAGAATTACATAATATAGACTGGAGTAATGTTAATACAATAGATTGCCCTAATTTGATATACAATAACATAATAACTAAAATTACTGAATGTTATAAAAAATCGGAATACATCGTAAAAATAAAATCAACATCTAAACTAAATAATGAACCATGGATAAATAAAAGTATAAAAAAACTTTGCAATAAAAGAGATAATTTATTTTTAAAATGGAAAAAAGATCCTACTAACGCCGTGTTAAGAGTAGAGTATAATAAAATAAGAAATAAAACTCACAAAACAATAGGAAACTCTAGAAACTTATTTTATAAAACAGAAATAACCAAAAATAGAAAAAATACAAAAAAACTCTGGGGTATAATTAACAAAATGACAGGGAGGATAACCCGAACTGTAGAAGAAGTAATAAATAAAGCTTTTAAAACAAACAATGTAAATACTCAAACAATAGCGAATAATTTCGCCTTTAGTTTTAAAGAAAATGTGTCCAAAATAATACCAAATTGTAAAGGTAATATTTTTGTATAAAAAACCGTGTGTACAGCAAGTAACAAAAATATTAAAAAATATTAACGTCAATAAAGCACACGGTTTTGATGGCATTCGAGCGACTGACATAAAAGCCATAGGTGAAAAGATGTCTTTTGCTTTGACAAAACTTATAGACATGAGCATAAGAAAGAGTATTTATCCAGACGGATTAAAAACAAGTATAATTAGGCCAATTTATAAGCAACACTCCCAAAAAGAATATGCCAATTACAGACCGATATCAATACTTCCGACTATCGACAAAATATTAGAAAAGTATATATGTGAACAAATACGAACATTTTACACTGCAAACTCTATTCTATCTGACAATCAATTCGGATTTCAACCCGGTAAAAGCACTACACAGCTACTATCAAAATTCACAAATGATATTAATACTTACCTTGATGAGAAAATACGTATTAGTTGCCTTTATTGACTACAGTAAGGCTTTCGATACTTTACATGAAACTCTAATTGAAAAGCTTCAAGAAACAGGTATCAGAGGACGTTTATTAGACTGGAGTAAATACTTGGAGTAAATACCTCTGTAACCGACAATATGTTGTTAGGGTGGATAATACATTTAGTGATAAAATAAACATTACAGAAGGAACAGCACAGGGATCAGTATTGGGTCCCTTGCATTACCTTATGTAAATGACCAATCACCTTGTAACAAAATGTAAGCTATATCAATTTGCGGACGATACTTGTCTGGTATCAGCAGATCGTGACATCGCCGCCGCTCAAAAAATTCTTCAAGATGATATAACGCTTTTAAATCAATGGTCTCATGACATGGGAATAGTTCTTAACGCAGAAAAAACTAAAGTCATGCATATTAGGTCGAGTCATAACACAGTATATAGTCCAATATCAATAATTGTACATACACACGAATGTATGCATGGTCTCATTCAAAACTGCATATGTACACCTATAGAAGAAGTTACAAATCAAAAATACCTAGGCTTAATCATAGACAACAGATTTAACTGGGGTCCTCATATTGATATGATTAGTAATAGCTAAGGTCAATGCTTGCAACATTCTACATTATCAAGAATAAAGTCCATATTCAGTACTACTATCAATGTACCATGCGCTAGTAGATTCAACATATGGAGTAACAAGTTATGGTCGTACTTTCAAAACATATATAAGAAGGATCTTTAATTTACAACTAAAATTCTTAAAGCTCATTGTAGATGACAAGGTAAAACAAAAACATAAGGAAAATAACTATATTGGTCTTTTTAAATACTGTAACGTCATACCTATAAATAAAAAAAACTTGAATATCATATCACGATTGAAGATTTTAATACGATTCCTTCATTAATAATGGTAAAATATTGTGATAGAACAAGACAAAGTAATGAAAAAACTGTAGCAAAAATAAAATCAAATAACTTTTATGGAGACAGGAGAACTCTTAATATATTAGCTTCTATTCTAAACGATCTTCCAGAAAACCTTAAGAAAGAATTGACAGAAAAAACTTAAAATATAAATTTAAACATTATTTACTAGAAAACCTGAATTAAGTCTTCCTTAATAAATTCATAAATGATATTAAATCTATATATATAAAATAAGTTTATTAAATAATTATTAAAAAAATTGCTATAGAAATCAGCCTGTATATGTATATGAAACGTATACCGAATTTATCTTACGAACAGTAAACCGTACCCGCTCATCGCGGTTAACTAGCGAAACCTGTTTGTCGTCATGTCGCTAATACAATGAATAGGTTGTTAGTTGTTATCATCCATAATTTTACCAATTTTACGATGGTAGCTATTAAAAATAATATATGTATGCGTATAGACGTCTGCAAGCACCAATACAAACCGTTTTGCGGTTTAATTCTTTGGACTGAGTAGCTATGGCAGAACATATAAAACTTATATACAAGAAATTTATTCAATACAACTAAAAATCGTAAAAGCAATAGTTCCTAACTATGTTTTTTTTTTATTGAAATATGGTGACAAACGAGCACACAGTCCACCTGATGGTAAGTGGTTGCTGTGGCCCATAGACATCTACATCTATCCTCGTTATCGAATCAAACTGCAGATGCGTTGTCAGCCTGGACTAAGATGGAATGCCTCTTTTATAGTAAAAGGGTCTCCGGTTCTCTACTCACCCTACGTACGAAACACAGCAGCATTAAGCTGCTAAGTATTCTGTGAGCGTGGTCCTTCCCCGGTCGAGCCGACCCATTCGTGCTACAACTATATTATAAATATAGCTGCAGCTTGGCTCTACCACGTAGAATGTTATGTTAAGCAACTGTACAGATATGATGATTCAAACTTGTTTAAATATTGTAAAACGTTAAATGTATATGAAGAAATTAAATTGGCAGTCCTATGTGAAGAGTGGGAACAGTTGAATAAATTAAAAAATTATTGTAGACCTGAAACCCTACGTATGTTGAACAGGTTACCGACATGGAATACCTGCTCCCCTCTTCACTCAATGAACTTGCACTCACTTTTTAAATAAAGTAAAATATTATAAAGTAAAAATAGCTAAAGAACACTAAAGAGTTTCTTATCAAATTACCGGATGGTCGGTATGATATGTTATGTGTGTTGTATAGGTTAGTATAATATATAAATAGTATATTTTAGTATAATAGTTGTATAATAGTGTTGTATAGGTAAGTATAATATATAAATAGTATATTAGATGATAACATAATTACTGTAAATTGCATGGATCTGATGTGTTTATACCTGACTTATTTCAAATTTACATATTTATTAATATACTTAGTGATTAGCTAATTAGTTAATAAATATATAAATCTACCATTATTATCAATAATAGTTTATATAAGATAATAGTTTATAGTTAATAGACCACACCAATTAAACCGTGTGTGGTTTCTGCTCTAGGGCTAAAAAAATTCACTTTGTGTATCAGTTTGTTTCATATATTTTGAATAAATTAAAAAAAGAAAAAAAAAAGAAATGATCCATTATAAATTAGCTATCAACCTCTTATTTATACAAAAGCAATATCACTTGTAGTTTTCGCTCAATCTGCAACGAAATATGAACATTTTTATCGGAGCCTTTCTTGCCCATCGGTTGTCGGATCTTCGAGCTGTATGGCAAGGCCTTTGCCACTTCAGCTTACTAATCCGTTGGGCCATGTCAGTTACCTACTCTGGATCTATTGCGGATATTCTAATTTTTAGGTCTATCGCACAGAAAATAGCCCTCTCCAAAGCTCGCTGAGCGACCTAGAGAAAATTACAGTTGTACAAATAAAATAGTTCAATTATTCGACTTTTATATTCAGTCAGTTTATAATTCATTTGATGGAAAACTTTAATCTGACGGTTGAAAAATAAGCCATAAAGAGAATTTTATAAGTAGAATAATATAATCTTAAGGTATTATTTATTTTTATAACGATATATTGGTAAAAATAATAATCCAGGCCTATGTTCAGCAGCGGACTCTCAATCAAGGCATGCATGCTGTCCCCTTCGTTTTGGGTATGACCAAAGACAAGAAAACGATGAATAATACTTCTATTAAATTTGTTACATTTCAATTCTAGCCTCCACATTTGTCAGACCAGAAACGATACTCTTTTGTACCTTTGGGTATTGTCATATTAATTAAATTTATAAACACAGCTTGCAATTTAGTTACCCCCCCTTTTAGCTGTCTATTGATTCCAAGAATAGCAAACCTTGTAAAGAAACCATATCAAAAATGATAAAAAATTACATGGATGATTTTCTTTTACAATATAATGTACATTTAACATTTCTGTAAATCAAAATTACAAGCTAAAACCTCTTTAGTTGCATTGTTAATTCCTTGTCTTTTTTTTTTTGAATTTTCTAGCTGTTTCCTTTTCTTTCGAATGATTTCTTTGTTTTTGTATTTCTTCTTTGGTAGCCTGTGTTTTATTTCCAAATGCTTATGAAAGGCAATATTTATATCTTTGTTTACAATATCACGATATTGTCGTACATTAGACGCTTTGCCAGAATAAATATTTGAATCAAACCACTCTTCATAATGCTTGTACATCTTGGTTAATGGCAATGAGCCATCCAAATACTTACATTTCGAATTTTTGCGAGTGTAATGAGCTTCAAAAGGCGCGAGAGATTCAATAATATGATCAATCACACCACGTACCATATTGAATGTTATAGTTATTGGGATGGTGATCGGATTCTACACTTTTCCACGACCAAATTTTTCTAGAGCTGTATAAACAAAGTTGAAACTTATCGAGAGGGTTCTAAGAAACATTCTTTTACAAACAGATATTCTTGTTATCTCTGCATTGTCATTTGATTCCAACCAAGGTAAATAATATTAAATAGTATAAAGCTGCTTTGAATATTCAGAAACAGTAAAACGCACTTTTGATATTTTCATAACGTACTTAGTGATAAAATTCTATTGTCGTGAATGATTGCCAATCCTCCAATACATCTCATAAATTATTTTTCGGTTCTCTTTTCGGACCAGGGCAGGATGTATTTTTCCATTTCTACTGGTGTACTCCATACCTCTATTCATTTTGTATTTTCTCTGGCTATCCTTCCACCCTTGTTTAAATTACTCCCTTAAGCAACCCTTGTCCTTTTTAATATTTGAACTTCGCTTGCGTCGATTGCTTGGCTGATTAGGAGTACTTACTGCAGAATCGGTATCTTCTATGTAAGACCAATCGCTGGTATGATTATCAAGTACAGTAAAACTAAAGTTTATGTAACTATTTGGACTAGAAAACGAAATTTCTGGTGAAGGTATGGGGTTATCATGTTCTTAGTCTTAAGTCCATTTACAGGTATCTCGATAGATGAGGATTCTTTAGAATTTTCTATTATTGATGGCGAATAGACTGACTCAGGTGACGTATCAATAATACTATCAGGAAATGTGTGGCTTTGGATGGCAAAATTTCTAGAATACGTTCACTATATTCTAGGTCTACGTGATCGATAATTGACAGTTCATCTTTGGTAAAGTAAGCACCAGGTGCAAAGGGACTCTGAAAATAAAGTAAAGATGCTTTTTATATCATGCCATTAATGAGGCAAATTATGGCAGCATAGACTGACACACAGACGACTGTTTAAAATTAATCCCTTTACTACTAAAAATTAGAATACTAAGTCATGTGTAATATTACTGCAAACGATCACGACGTATACTGGTCTATCTCAACTTAACCCAGTATAGAATGTACAGAACTTTTAATAATTTATAGTCTAAAAATAATGTGATTATTTACTGTCATAATTATAATTTATGTAAGCTAATGTAACGAAAAACTTAAACTACTTACCAATTTTATGAAAAGATTCCACTAACTCGTTATTTTCAAAATTTTCGTGAATACCTAATATAATTTGAGTATCTTAAATCTACTAAATTAAGCATATGTTTTGCTCTAGCATTTTGCAGTGGTCCCTCCATGTTTATTAAAATTAAAATATTGTGATTTTATAAATCAAATCTAACATATTGATCGCAAAAATATACACCTAAATTGACATATTCACGAGCCACGTGAACGCTGTATACTGGTCCAGTTTGCACATGTCGCTCAAAGTACCCCACCCGAGTCCCGCGTATACTGATTCCGAGTAGTTAGCTTAGAATACGTCGTATTGAAATTTTAAACAACACTACATGAACCAGTATACGTTAGATTATTTCCAAAAGTACTTATGAATTTTAGGTTTTTTCGACATAGTCTGATAAATAACATGTTTTTACAATCAATACCGTCAAAACCTGAAAATACCTAAAATGTTAGATGACTCACTATACTTAGGAGATATCGATATATAAGTAAGACTTATTTCTATTTTCACTGCGAAGCCACTGCCCGCAAACCATTCCGGTTGTTTATTTTTCCTATTCCTGTGCGTGTGCAAAAGGATTCAGTTTTCAACTACCCTTTTATTCATGGGGAAATGCTTACGCATACCCGCCTCACACTGCAAGGAAGGTTTATGTTGGACTCGCACCGACTAAAACTCCATACAGTTGTTACCTCCAACGTTTCGCTCATATCTACACACCCACCAAGACCGGCAGGCCCACGGCCTGTCTCTCTACGGGAGAGAACAACTTCTCTCCCTGTTGTTTCTTAGGTAAAGAACACTGTAACACAAGGCGCGCCTTCCTCCACAGCCTCCAACTTCACCTGTCTATCCGTCTGTATGAACGCGTGTCACGTGAAAACGGCAAGATAGTATTCGATGTAATTATTTTCATTGTATAGCTTATCTTCTTCTTTGGCTGGGTAGTTTCTAATAAAACTTACTATACGAAATAGGTTACTTTTTATAATGTTATGATTTTCTGGCGAAGGTTTACACTGATACATATATATAGGCTCATCATATGTTATATACCACCAACCCACCAACCCACATCCGAAGTGGGCTCGCCAAGCCCCTCCCCCTCCCCCCCATCACGGCTATGTGTTTGGGGGGAAACATCTACATATATCCTCAAATTAGAATCAAAATGCAGATGCGTTGTCAGCCCTGAAGACTAATTTGGAATGCCTCGTTTCCTGTAATAATATCTCCGGTTCTCTAACACTCACCATACGAAACACTGCAGCATTAAGCTGCTATTTTACGCTGGTATTCTTGAGAGCGTAGTCCTTCCCCGGTCGTGCCGACCTATTCGTGCTGCAGTCATAATATAGCTGCAGCATGGCTATACGACGTGTAAAATGCGTATTATGGGCGTAAAGCTATCTTTTTCGCCGTGACACTTTTTCTATTTGATAGGGCTCCACTTCTGCCAAGAAGTCCGTCCGGATTGATAATACTTAACCTTGGATAACTCCTGGTATTGTGCGTTGCACATATACCACTTACGGCATACCACAAGACAGTATTATAGGCCCAACGTTGTTTTTAATTTATATCAATGATGTTTGTAATATGAAAATTAATGTTTTTTTTTTTTATAGAATAAGGTTGACAAACGAGCACACAGTCCACCTGATGGTAAGTGGTTGCTGTAGCACATAGACATCTACATCTATCTTCGTTTGCGAATTTAAATGCAGATGCGTTGTCAGCCGTGAGGACTAAGATAGAATGCCCTTTCCAGTAAAAGGGTCTCCGGTTCTCTACACTCACCATACGAAACACAGCAGCATTAAGCTGCTATTTTACGCTGGTATTCTGTGAGAGCGTGGTCCTTCCCCGGTCGAGCCGACCCATTCGTGCTACAACTATACTACTAATATAGCTGCAGCATGGCTCTACCACTATAAAAATAAATATGATAAAATTGTGCCCGAGTGTTCATCATGGGATGACATCCGTAAAGGTACAGAATCTGGCCTTACTAAAATTTCAAGCTGGCTTCAATCCAATTTTCTGACAATTTATGTGCTTAAAACTAATGATATTTGTTTTACTATTAAAAACCGGACCCAACCGAGAAATAACTTTAACATATTATTCACACTTGCAACATTGATAAATTTCAAAATTGTAACTGCTCTGTCATTACGAAAGTTTCTTCAACCAAGTACTTAAGAAACATTATAGATCAACGTTTAATTTGGCATGAACATATTGATATAATAACATGTAGATTTAGAAAATTAACCTGGATTTTTAAAATGCTTAGATATATTACTTCAGATACTCTTATTAACAAAATTTATGTGGCATTAGCCCAATCGTTATTAACTTACTGCCTTCCGATATGGGGTGGAGCAACAAAAACAAAACTGTTGCAATTAGAAAGAGCTAAGCGTGCCTTAGTAAAGACAATGTACTTTTTGTCTTATAAATTTCCAAAAGAGAGCCTATATTTAAAATCTGATGTACTAAGTATAAGAAAATTATATATTTTACGCACAATATTAAAATAGCATAAAGGTTTGTTATATGACCCAAATATTTTGCACAAAAGAAGAAAAGACATTGTACTTAACTCTTTTTGTGTTAAAACTACATTTTCTAGACGTCAGTTCATAAACCAATCTATCTATCTGTATATTTCTGTCAACAAAAAGCTTAATATTTACTGTAGAAATACCAAGGACTGCAAGTTATTGATTATAAATTGGCTGCAAATCCAGTCTTACGAAAGCACAGAAAAACTTTTGTTTCAACACGTAAGGTGAATAAAATATTTTCATACAAAACACACACACACCACACACACACACACACACACACATACATACACACATACACGCACACATTGATTTTTGAATAATTTTAAACATTTTTTTTTATAATTTGTAATCTATGTTTCTAGAAAGTTTTGTATGGCTATGGAAGAGCGGGAGTCTCTGACACAAGTGTTTTAAGGTGCTTAAAAGGCGTTCCCTACCTTATGCAAAGTGTTAATGAAATAAAAGAGATTATTAAAAGAGATTATTAGTTGTTCTGGTTTGAAAGGAGAGCCGGTATAATTACACGCTGTGAAGCTTTTGCTTTAGTACTCGTGGTGACAATTCATCTGTACCATTATTTGTTTGAATTTGGTCGCAAGTGTCCATAGGCTACAGTAGTCATTCAACATCAAGTGAATTGTCCGCTCGTTTGCCAAGTTGTACAGTTTATTTAGATTAAAGGGTAATATATCTATCGCGAAGCTTAAGTTTTCGTTGACCTATTTATTTTTATTTACTTTAAAACAACGAAATATTTTCTCTAAAAAGTATGAATTATATGAAAAATAAATACCTTTTTCTTAATAATCGGCTCTTAATACCTTGTAGACCATGTCCTTATATAAAGAAGGTAATACAAGTTAATGTTGTAATATTTCTCGATACTGTGCATGGATAAATTAAAAATAATTTTACGTTTCAAAAGTTTTTATAGTATTTTAGTGAGCTTGAAACATTTTATTATCAAAGTTAGTTGTAATAAAATGTACAACGGCGTTAATAGATTCGTAAAATGGTGGAAAGAAGATTAAACTTTTATCGTTTTATATCCTTTTTATAGGTGGTATAGCCACGCTGCAACTGTATTATAGCACAAATAGGTCGGTTCGGCCGGGGAACAACTACGTTCTAATCTAAAAAAAATACCAGCGTAAACTGCTGTGCTTTCAAAAAATAGTAAGTGTAGAGAACCGGAGACCATTTTTACTGTAAACGAGGCATTCCATCTTAGTTATCGGGGGTGACAACGCATCTGCATTTTGATTCTTAATCGAAGATGGATGTAGATGTCTGTAGGCTACAGCAACCATTTAGCATCAGATGTACCATGCTCTTTTAATCTGTACAAACATATTACCATATATTTTGACATAATATTTGTTTTCATTAAAAATATTTAATAAACTAATATTTAACTAATAATTTATTTATACGGGGCAGTTATTTTCATTTAACTGCGTGAAATGATCTGTAAGAAGTTTAGAAATGGAATGAAATTTCTTTATTTTTAAATTTAAAATTTGTATCGTTGTTTCTTTTTCAGAATAAAGCACAACATGATTTTAATCCGTTAGTTGCCATGTCAGTCACATTGCACAGAGTATTTCATACAAAACATGACTGACGGTAATGTAAGAGTCTAATAATAACGATATATCTTCAACAGTCATCATCATAACAACATTCCACATGTTCGCTGCTGAACATAGGCCTGGATTATTATTTTTACCAATATATCGTTATAAAAATAAATAACACCTTAAGATTATATTATTCTACTTATAAAATTCTCTTTATGGCTTATTTTTCAACCGTCAGATTTAAGTTTTCCATCAAATGAATTATAAACTGACTGAATATAAAAGTCAAACTATTGAACTATTTTATTTGTACAACTGTAATTTTCTCAAGGTCGCTTAGCGAGCTTTGGAGAGGGCTATTTTCTGTGCGATAGACCTAAAAATTAGGATATCCGCAATAGATCCAGAGTAGGTAACTGACATGGCCCAACGGATTAGTAAGCTGAAGTGGCAAAGGCCTGGCCATACAGCTCGAAGATCCGACAACCGATGGGCAAGAAAGGTTCAGATAAAAAATGCTCATATTTCGTTGCAGATTGAGCGAAAACTACAAGTGATATTGCTTTTGTATAAATAAGAGGTTGATAGCTAATTTATAAAGGATCATTTTTTTTTTTTTTTTTTTTAAAAAATTTATTCAAAATATATGAAACAAACTGATACACAATGTGAATTTTTTTAGCCCTACAGCAGAAACCACACACGGTTTAATTGATATGGTCTATTAACTATAAACTATTATCTTATATAAACTATTATTGATAATAATGGTAGATTTATATATTTATTAACTAATCAGCTAATCACTAAGTATATTAATAAATATGTAAATTTGAAATAAATCAGGTATAAACACATCAGATCATGCAATTTACAGTAATTATGTTATCATCTAATATACTATTAATATATTATACTAACCTATAATAATACAACATACACATAACATATCATACCGACCATCTGGTTATTTGATAAGAAACTCTTTTAGTGTTCTTTTAGCTATTTTTACTTTATAATATTTTACTTTATTTAAAAAAGTGAGTGCAAGTTCGTTGAGTAAAGAGGGGAGCAGGTATTCCCATGTGCGCTTGCCATAAATAGTTTTGTAAGTTGGAATCTTAAATATCGGTAACCTGTTCAACTTACGTAGGTAGGTCTACAATATTTTTTTAATTTACTCAACTGTTCCCACTCTTCATATAGGACTGCCAATTTAATTTCTTCATATACATTTAACGTTTTACAATATTTAAACAAGTTTGAGTCATCATATGTGTACAGTTGCTTAACATAGGAACTATTGCTTTTAACACACACACACACACACACACACACACACACACACACACACACACACACACACACATATATATATATATATATATATATATATATATATATATATATATATATATATATATATATTTATCTGTATGTATCTGAGCGTGATGGCCACGCGAGTTCAGTGCTTTTTCCTATTGCATTGCATAAAGGTCTAATATATAGTTACTATGGACCATATGCGACATTGAGACTGATCTCTCTCCGGTCTTGTCGGATTGCCGTCCCGTCGGCCTAAAAATGAGAATAGAATAGAATAATTTTTTATTCAATATAGATTACATGTGTAATTCTTATTGAAAGTCATTTTTTACTTTACCACTGGTTCGAAAAAAAACCTCTGTCCTGAGAAACCAGCAAGAAACCCAGCGGGACTTTTTTTTAAAAGTAAATTTTACATTAATGGTTGTACAAATTATTTAAGTACAAAATTTATTTTAGAAACTGCTTGAGAATGCACCTGAGCTTGCGCACATACTTGTGCCATATAATCCTGTGCTGCGCAGACGGCTAGTCTCCGTTGAGACAGGTCGTGTGACTGAAATTCATTCTGAAGGACATTATTATTATTGTCATAGGTTTTTAATAAATTTTAAATTGTTCAAGCGAACGGCAGTGTAAAAATGTATTGGAATTTTTACACACATTTAGGTTTTTTATATAATATAAAAAAATACGCAAAACGCCAACAATAAGACTCACATCGTAAAATACACTTTATGGACTTTCAAACAACATTACCAAGCTTACTGTATAATAATGTAGCTTTTAGCATCTCTACATTTAGGTCACGACTTTTAAAGTAGAACGTTGAACGTGGAAAAATCGTGATGAAATTTATTTTGGACGTCAGGACGTTTATGATATAGGTATTAGTTAAAAGGCTTTGCTGAGAAGAATACGAAAAATAAAATGACCTCACACTAAATTCAATATTACGGACGCGACAAGATGGCGAACAACATTTTCTTATCTACCATCATAATGTTATGGGTATCAAATGAAAGGATTTGTTGAGAAGAATACGAAAAATAAGCTCAAAGCTCTTCGCTGCTGGCCAAGCATACGTGGCCTTAAGTAGAGACAAATCGCTTGAAGATTTCCTTATTTAAGATCTAGACTGTACTAAAGTAACAGGCAAACGACCATGCCAAAATGACGCATTAAATGAAATGTCCAGCGAAAACTAAAAAATAAAAATAAATTATTACTATTTTAAAAAATCAAGCTAAAAGAAGAAAATAAACTTTACATTAAATCAAACCTATCAATTTATTACATTAATACAATTTAGCGAGATTAACCTGTGTTTATGAAGTTAAAAAAAAATTATGCCTTAAAAAAAGGCACAATTTTTTTTTAACTTAATTATGTACATACACGCATACTTAAAAGATAACCTAAATATACTAAATAATCAAAATTTTGACTGCAGAAAATCGGGTGCATTACAATCGCTTAACCCGATAGTTAAGCTAGGAAAATCAATCATAATTGTATAAATAATTTAATCCATACTAATATTATAAATGCGAAAGTGTGTTTGTTTGTTTGTTTGTTTGTTTGTCCTTCTTTCACGTCGCAACAGAGCGTCGGCATGGCATGATTATTTGTATGGGGATAGTTCGGTGGCTGTAGAGTGACATAGGCTACTTTTTCAGCGGAAAACATATCATTCCGTGGGAAAATTGAATATGTTGCAAAATTAAATTCAGAAGGTGGCGCCACCGTGATTCTACAAGACTGACGACGGTACGATGGACGAACACAGAAGGTCAGAATATCTGGATTATTATGTCTTTTACCAAAATTAAGATAAAAATGTATGGATCTGTATTTTTCCACGCAGGACCGGAAGAGAGCGATAAAAACATAAAATTCACCAGCTGATTTTCTTCAACGTTTTGGTGCATCGTAATTCACAGAATAGGCGATAACCTCGCAGACGATATAAGTAATCCGTTGATGCTCTGCCTACCCGCAAGGGTTACAGGCGTGATTATAAGTATGGATCAGAAATACTATCACCACCTGTCACGCCACCCTTAACTATTACTTAACAATGGTAGAAACAGTTATTAGTAAGCCTTATTAATAAGCCTTAGTAATATTTATTGAACGGAAATGAATACAGTTCTTATATGTGGTTATGAATGAATCGGTATTACAATAAGAAAAATTGTGCAAAATTATAAGTAAAATATTTTTGAGAGTTCTTATTAACTAACGTATACATAGTTTAAATTGATTCCGCTAGATGTCGTTACTAGGTTTTTAAAACGCGGTAACGAAATGTTTCTGACATGTACTTAACTCCGCCGTTGAGCCGCGCGTCAACTTATAGTGCATACGGTACCTATACGCTTAAATTGTTTCTATTTCGTAGCTTATTCGACTACCTGCTTTCGATTTCGGTTGTTTGTTATTTGCTTTGTGATTTGGTTAAGGTTGAATGGATTTGTATTGGCTTTCATTTTCGGATTTGTGTATTTTCTTGGATCGGTTTTGATGATTTGGTTGGTATTCCTTTATACATATTTAGACTCTGGCTTTGATTTTGGATTTTGTTTATTTAGAATCGTGAATTGGTTTTCGTTGTTTTAGGTTGTTTAACAATATTTCAAAGGAATATTAATAGTATAGATAGTATACGGTACCTATACACTTACTTCTTTTTTTCGTTATATTTATATTGACTACTGCTTTTGATTTCGGTTTTCTGCGATTTGTTTTGTGATTTGGTTTAAGTTGATTCGATTTTTTGGCTATCGTTTTCGGATTCGTGTTGTGTCTTGAATTGGTTTTGTTGTTTTGATTTTAAAATATTTAAAAGGAATATTTATTCCTTTTAGATATTTTGGATTTGCTTTTAAAAAATATTTAAAAGGAAATTTAATTCTTTTAGGTATTTTAACGTTTTTTATAAATAGGTTTTTCTTACTTCATAATGCCTCGCAAACGTAAGTCCAGCCTTTCAAGAGTATCTTCTCAAAGACAAGCGAAAAGATTAGCTCGATCGCTAGAATCTTTAGAAGATGCTGAACTGAGAAGGCAAGAACAAGCAGAGCGTCAGGCAGCTTTTAGAGCATCTGAGACATCTCTCAACGTCAGCAAAGGCGTCTTGAACAGACAGAGCGTCAGGCTGCTTTAGAGCCTGAAACACCTTCTCAAAGTCAGGAAAGGCGTTTTGAACAGGCAGAGCATCGTACTTTAAAAGCTTCTGAAACACCTTCTCAAATTCAGCGAAGGCGTCTTGAACAGGCAGAGCGTCAAGCTACTTTAAGAGCTACTGAAACACCTGATCAAAGTCAGCAAAGGCGTCTTGAAGAGGCAGAGCGTCTATCTACTTTAAGAGCTACTGAAACACCTGCTCAAAGTCAGCAAAGGCTATTCGAACAAGCGGAACGTCAGGCCGCCTTAAGAGCCGCGGATACACCTGATGAAACTCAACACAGACTCATTGAGCAAGCTGAATGTCAATCTACTATAAGGGCATCTGAAACACCAGAACAAACACAAGCGCGAAGAGATGCAAATGCACAGCTCCAAGCTGAACGTCGACAAAATTTTCAAAGAAACAATTGGTCGGTTTTAATGATGCAGCATTCAATTATGATCCGTTGATTGATTATAAAAATCACAGGTTAGTTGTTATCGGACTGATGGACAAGGCGTGTCGATTTTGCAGCGCTTTAAAATGTAAAGGTGAGACCGCAGGCATGTGCTGTTCCAATGGCAAAGTGTCTCTTCCGTTACTTGGGGAACCAGAAGAACCTTTGAAAACTCTTTTTATATGATGCTAATGAGTCACGGCGCTTTTAAACAAGATCCGGAAATATAACTCATGCTTTCAAATGACGTCCTTCGGAGTTGACTGGAAATAATAATGCCGGATTTTCGCCTACATTTACGGTAAGGGCAATTTATCATAGAATAGGTTCACTTTTTCTAGCTGAAAACGAACAGCATAAATTTTACAAGTATATTTTATGGGTGACGAAGAAATTGAGGTAGACCGTCGCTGCCAATTTATCCAGGAGTTGAGAGATACACAGTGTTCAAAATTCAAAGATTCTTGCATGAACGTAACATTTTAGTCAAAACATTTAAAACTGCTTTAGAAAACCTACCTAAAGAGGATTATGAAAATGACGAATTCACGCAGATCGGACCCCTCGAGGAGAGCATGAAAGGCGCTACAATGCACCTTTGATAAACGAAATAGCAGCCGTAATTAGTGGTGATCAATTTTCTTCACGAGACATTGTCTTGCGAGCACGTGATGATACGTTACAACGGGTGGCCGATACACACAAGTTTTATGACGCTCTGCAATACCCATTGATTTATTGCAAAGGACAAGAGGGTTATCATTTTCAAATTCCACTCATTAACCCGGTCACAAAGGAGCCTACTCCGAACAAAAAGTATCATGTATGGATTTTATGCGTATCATATGATGTTGCGAGAAAATGATTTTAACGTCTTAGCCCGGCGTAGACAATTATTTCATCAATTTTGGTAGACATGTATGTGAAGGTAGAAAGTGAACGTCTCCGTTATATATCTTTAAATCAAAAAGCTGCGCGTTGAGAATTATATACATTTACAAGATGCAGTTTCTAGCGACGCCAATGTAAACCCCAGAGATTTAGGTAAAATGGTAATTCTGCCCTCATCATTCGTTAACAGTCCCCTACCTACATGAGTACACACAAGACGCATTCGCCTATGTACGAACTTACGAAAGACCTGATCTTTTGTTACTTTTACTTGCAATCCCACATGGAAAGAAATAACCGAGGAGCTAATGCCCCAAAAAGTACTGACAGATACGATTTAGTTGCTAGAGTATTTAGATTAAAAGTACAAAAATTAATGTATGTAATTAACAGGGAAAATTTTCGGAGAGGTGCAGTGCTTCATGTATTCAATTGAATGGCAAAAGAGGATTACCGCATGCCCACATTCTAATATGGCTTAGAGAAGTTGCGGCCCAGCCAAATAGACGACATAATAAGCGCCGACATTCCGGATCCTGAGCAAGATAAAGAATTGTATGATACCATCGTCCGAAATATGATTCATGGTCTATGGAGCACGAAATTCAATATCGCCATGTATGAAAGAAGAAGGAAAATGAAATTCCGTAAACAGCTATTAAAAGAAACAGTGCACAATGACAATGCTACCCTTTATACAGACTCAGAGCTCCCGAAGATGGTGGCAGGAAAGTTACAATCAAATCTCGCTCTGGTATTCGCCCATTCTATGTAAAATGTTTAATGCCCACATTAATGTAGAAGCATGTAGCTCTGTCGCGCAATCAAGTATATCTGTAAGTACATAAATAAAGGAAGCGACCAAGCAATATTTAATCTCAGGAGTGAAGGTGAGGCAAATCCGTTAATGAAGTACAGACCTTTCAAGCAGGGCGTTATGTCAGCAGTAACGAGGCAGCGTGCGTCTCCTTGGCTTCCTTTACACGAAAGGCACCCAACAGTTACTCACCTTGCTGTGCACTTAGAAAATGGAGATGTATATTTCACCGAAAGAAATTTCCAAGAAAGAATTGCATCACCGCCAAAACTACTCTAACAGCCTTCTTTCAACTTTGTCAAACCGACCCTTTGCAAAACGTTGTTATATTCTGAAGTCCCCGCTATTATACTTGGAACACATCTAGGAAGGAGTGGAAACGCCGTATTCAGGCGCCTGTTGCAAATTGGCCCGATGTAAAGTCATCAGATGCCCTTGGTCGTGTATACCGTCCATGTAACTAATTTTGAATGTTTCTGTTTACGATTGCTGCTGCACCATGTTGGGTCCTACAGGATATAAAGACCTTAAAACTGTCAACGGTCAGGAATGCGCAATTTATAGAGAAGCATGAAGCTCTGCATCTTTTAGAAAACGATAATCACTGGGATGAAACCATGGAGGAAGCTGTGCAGTGCCAGTCACCAGCCAAAATTAGAGATCTTTATGCAACTCATATCATCTTGCGGCTATCCACAATTTGTCTTTTTATTTGTCAAATTGTGTGCTAATGCACATAAATTGTGAGACAAATATAAAGAGTACATGGCGGAAGATATTTTATGAAGGTTACAGCAGACACACGTGAACATGACATACAATGAACACATTTATAATGAAGCACTTGGAAAAATTGAAGATAAAGTAATGGCAATGGTAGGCAAAAAATTAAGCGACTTTGGAATGATAAACCCTCAGCGAACAACCGAAAATGAACTAAGTGATGAAATTATACGTGAAACAAACTACGATATACCAGCTTTGCAGCAGCAAGTAGCCGAATTTGTACCCCGCTTGCTTCCCAAACAAAAACGAGTTTTTGACAAAGTATTAGGACAAATTGAATCTGGAAATGGTGCACTTTTCTTTTTAGATGCCCCTGGAGGAACTGGGAAGACATTTTGTTAAATTTATTATTAGCAAGTACGGAAAGATAAAAACGTTGCTGTGGCTGTAGCTTCTCCGGTATAGCCGCCACGCTGCTAAGCGGGGCCGCACTGCACATTCTGTTTTAAAACTCCTCTAAATCTAGCCCAGGAAGAATCGCCGATCTGCAACTTTAGCAAAAATAGAGCACGAGGTATACGACAATGCAAACTTTAGTGTGGGACGAAAGTACAATGTCGCATAAAAAAGCTGTAGAAGCACTAAATCGAACGCTCCAGGATTTGCGCAGCAATACCGATGTAATGGGAGGAATGGTGGTTTTACTGGCTGGTGACTTTCGCCAAACTTTACCTGTCATTCAAAAAGGCACACCTGCAGATGAAATTAAAGCATGCCTCAAGTCGTCTATTTTATGGAACAAGGTGACAAAATTCAGTTTAACTACGAATATGAGAGTGCATTTGTATAATGATATCAATGCTGGAAACTATGCTGACACACTATTAAAAATTGGCGATGGGCGGTTGGAAACGGATGCTGAGGGCTGCGTTAAATTGACGAGATTTAACGCAGCCATGTAATTTAGTACGAGTCATTCCGAATTAATTGCGAGCGTTTATTCAGATTTAACGAACAACATGCATGAAGACAAATGGCGATTCTTGCACCAAAATGAGAGCGTTAACAAAATAAATTCAGATATATTAAGCGAAGTAGGGAGAAATAACAGAGTATTTGTCAGTAGACACAGTTATGGACACAGAACAGAGCACTTCATATCCCGTAGAGTTTCTAAATATTCTAGAGTTGTCAGGTGCCCTCACTAAGCTTCAATTAAAATTAGGCGTCCCAGTCATGCTAATGCGAAATTTAGATGCTCGGTTATGTAACGGGACAAGGCTGCGTGTGACACATCTTGGACAGAACATAATCGGTGCTACAATTTTGACAGGCGTAGGAAAAGGTGAAAATGTTATTATACCACGAACCCTATAATTCCCACAGATCTTCCTTTTCAATTCAAAAGGTTGCAGTTCCTATTAAGCTCAGTTTTGCAATGACATTAATAAAGCGGGCAAACGTTACAGGTAGCGGGGTCAACTTAGAAAACCGTGCTCTCATGGTCAGCTGTATGTAGCATGTTCGCGTGTGTCAAATGCCCAGAATCTCCACATTCTTTCCCCGAATGGAAAAACATATAACATTGTGTACAGTAGCGTCTTAAAATAGTGTTCAGTTAGTTTTTTTCCAAAATTCCCACAATCAATTAATCAGAATTCCACAGATTTTCCTTTCATTTCAAAATTTATTTAGCTCAGTTTCTTTTCAATTCCAAATGCTGCACCTCTGACGGACCTATTAAGCTCAGTTTCCTTTCAACTCAAAAGGCTGCATCTCTGACGGATCTTTTTTTGGCTCAGTTTTCAATTCAGAAAACTGCATCTCTGACGAATCAATTTAGCTCAGTTTCTTTTCAAAAGTCTGCATCCCTGACGGATAATTATGCTCAGTTTCCTTTAATTAAAAAATATCCCATTTTCATTTGGAATAAACAGGCTATTTTCATGCTTTCCATACGCTACGTTTCAAAACATTTAAATAGGCTGACGAATCAATTTTGCTCAGTTTTTTAATGTCTGCATCTCTGACAAATCTATAAAACTCAGTTATCTTTCAATTCAAAAAGCAATGGATAGTTCATTTCCCAGTCACGATGCGGGCGAAGCCGCGGGTAACAGCTAGTATTAAATAAGATAATAATTATTTCACTTTATTACATTGCATTTATTCTATTAAGTATATGTATTATTCTATGCCGTGTAGTGGCGTGTAAGAATAACCACTACTCCATATCTTCCCGTGGGTGACGGAAGAGGCGACACAGGGAAACTGAGGCATAGGATGGGCAGCAGCATCTTTCTGATAACAGCAAAAATAATAAAAAACTGCAGTTGCCAACCCACTCGCCAAGCGTGGCAAATATGGAAATATACCCCCCATGACGAGAGTTACAAAACGACGGCCCCCAATCCCCGGCGGCTCCGCTATTCCTGGCTACGGTGTTCAACGTTCTACTTTAAAAGTCGCGACCTAAATGTAGAGATGCTAAAGCTACATTATTATACAGTAAGCTTTGTAATGTTGTTTGAAAGTCCATAAAGTGTAGTTTACGATGTGAGTCTTGTTGTTGGCGTTTTGCATATTTTTTTATATTATATAAAAAACCTAAATGTGTGTAAAAATGTATTGCAATTTTTTAATCCTGATTTTACACACTGCCGTTCGCTTGAACAATTTAAAATTTATTAAAACCTATGACAATAATAATAATGTCCTTCAGAATGAATTTCAGTCACACGCCCAGTCTCAACGGAGACTAGCCGTCTGCGCAGGACAGGATTATATGGCACAAGTGTGTGCGCAAGCTCAGCTGCATTCTCAATTCTCTCATTTTTAGGCCGATGGGACGGCAATCCGACAAGACCAGAGAGAGATCAGTCTCAATGTCGCATATGGTCCATAGTAACTATATATTAGACCTTTATGCAATGCAATAGGAAAAAGCACTGAACTCGCGTATTATCACGCTCAGATATATATATATATATATATATATATGTGTGTGTGTGTGTGTGTGTGTGTGTGTGTGTGTATGTGAGTGTGTGTGTGCGCGTGTGGGCGTGTGGGCGTGTGCGTGTGCGTGTGTGTGTGTGTGTGAGTGTGTGTTTGTGAAGGTTAAAAGGTTATGATAATATGATTTATAAATGTCAGATGGACTATAAAATAACTTGAAAAATTTGTTGGTAGATCGATGATTTGCATAATAAACATCTCTTGCATGACATTATTATATGAATACTTTTGGCTTGGTACTTATTTACCGAACGTGAACTAACCTCAAGTTGGCAACGTCAAATTTCTGCAAATAAGGTAGAAATGGTGGATTGCAAACTAAGGTGTTTGGTTACAACAAACTGAAAAAATGCATACAATTATGACTACTATATACCTACACTATGATGATTTATGGCTACTATATATATACCTACACTATATGAGGTATAGTCAAATTCTCATCCTCACAGGCAACAAGATCTTCAGGGTCTTTTCTCATGTCCCTCTAAAGACACCCACGAGATGAGATTGGATGATAGTTTTTTTAATGATGGCATCACAAAGTATGTTACTAAATTGTAACGTAGAAAACAATAAATATTTTTACTAATTGCTTTTACTTCTACTTTATCTAAAGGGATAACAAAAGTTCTTTATTAATAAGATGTTAAGAAAGTAGGAAGTAGGGCCAGGTTGCAGCTTTGTTACAGCTGCAGTACAAGTAGGTCGACCGGGGAAGGACCACGCTCGCACGGAATACTCGCGTGAAATAGCGCGATAATGCTGCTCAGTTTTGTACAGTTAGCAGCCAGAACCTAAAATTGTTTCTTTGTGCCTGTATGCACGTTTGTCACCTTTAACTGTGTAAAAAAAATGTAAGTAAAAAGGGAATATAATGATTTCTTATGTTTATGCTAATACAACACATTTAAATGATACTAAGTTTTACGAATTTTATCGCGTATATTAACTTATTTTAAATTCTCAACGTTTCGAGCATTTTAAAGAACCTATGGTCACAGGAGGGGCTGAAGTGTTTGACGTCCCAATGTCAACGTTAACCTAAGGCTACCTTCAGTATAAATTATTAATTTCTGGTCCGATCTACTAAATATATTTGGCTTGATAAAATTGCTTTGGTATTAATTAAAATTAATTAAACATAAATTACTTAGACTATTATGAAATAGCTCTCGTTCTATATTAAAGGCTATTGAATAGCGAAGACCTCGTAAAATCGTACTTGAGTTTTCGTTGGCCCAACGAATTGGGTCGCTTTTCTTCGTCAATATCCGTACAAGAAGGAAAACTAGATTAAGGACTGAACTTAATTGGTATGTTTCATGAAATATAGGAAAATTAATTGTAATATTTTGCTTGAAATACACTATAAAAGAAATGGAAAATTAAACGAAAATTTTTGATTTAGGCACGTTGGGCACTTTTGGATGGGGAAAAAGCACTGAACTCGCGTGACCGTCACGCTCCGACCGATACACAAAAATAATGTTAACAGTTTATGAAGCTAAGAAGTTTTCACTTCTGACGTGCAGTCCTACGACTGACAGTTTTTCTACCGACTTCAAACAAGAGGAGGTACTCAATTCGACTATATGTGTTTTTCTTTGTATGTGTGTTACCTCATAACTTTTTTCTGGGTGGTCCAATTTCGATGATCATTTTTTATTTGAAAGCTGGTACTTCACATGTAGTCCCATATATATTTGATCAAGGTCTGACCAATAGTTTCTGAGTTATTCTTAATAATTTATATTGAAGTCGGTTGTACAAATTTTTTAATTTTAAGTTATTTTTATTTAATCTCGAATAATATATCTTTATATATAAATATGACGTGTCACATTTTTTGTCCGCGTACTACTAAAGTACTGAACTTGAACACCGTGTGCAGTTTGGTCCAACTTGAGAATTAGGATACTTTTTATCCCGATAAGTGACCCTCAATATTTTTTATTGCGAATTTAAGGATTTTTATAGGAAGTGGTGGTTTCTTAAGTATATTCGGTGTCGTAAGAGGCGACTATAGGATATGCCAAAAACATCAATTGACTTCCGATAGATGGCTGTGGAACCATCTCGTTTACAACAGATCTCAAATACCCGGACCAACGACGGGAAGCAGTGCGAAACGTCTTGGACTGCGATCGTCAATCCGCCAGCAAAGCGTGACGATTAAGTCATGTTCCCTCTACAATGGAAGTGGCCTATGTCTAGCAGTGGACTCTTACGGGCTGATTAAGAAGAATTTGAACCATGGGACTACCAAACGCTCAGCCATTCTCCACCCTATTGTTGTCATACTACGCATTCGAACCAAATGGTTTGCTTCGTACAGTATAGAAGTTGAATAATTTGCCAACATCTGTCGTTTCATTTGTAAGGCTAAGTCTATGCATTCTCTTGTAAGGTTAAGTCTATGCATTTTATGATCTTCGGCTACGTCACCACTTACCATCAGATGAGATAGTAGTTAAACAGTGGCTTACAATTGTAAAAAATAATTATATTTGTTTTAAAGCCAGATAACGTAATGTCGCTCGTTTAAATGTAGTAGTAATAACTCTTAAATTAGACATTTGTTGGCATCACTAAAATTTTAAATAAAATCAGTCTAGTGCAGGACATATGCCTCTCCTTTTATGAGGAGGATTTGACATGGCTACGACGTTTGGATAACCTAGAAAATATTCTAGAAAATATACAAGGTCTCTCTATTACCAAGTTTCAATATATTATTAAACAAAACACTGTATAAATGGGTGATTATAATATAAAAGAAATATAATATGGTTGACAATAACCCCTAGGAATGAGGTGGTCGATTCTAAGCTGTTTCTTAAATTAGTTTTGTAAGTAGATTGTACAATGTACAACCTGTTTTAGTGTATAATATTACTTAAAAAAAAAAAAAAAAAAAACGTCCCGCTACGTTTCTCGCTAGTTCTTCCCAGGACAGAGGTTTGTTTCCGAAATAGTGGTAAAATTAAAAAATTACTTTTTTAATTTTACTACTTTTCTCGCTCAAAGGCTAAGTACAGCCATTCAGCGGGTTCTTGGCACGATACCGCGTGGAGTAGTACTGTTTGATAATTAAATTACTAGTTTTTTTTTTTTTGTTATAGTTTTTAATATTGTATATAATAAAATATTGTATATTATGTTATGTAAATAAATGTATAACTTTTAAATAGTAACAACATAAAAATTATAATATTCCTTTTAATTAGTATTGTAATCTATATTGAATAAAAAAATGTTCTTTTTTATTCTATTCATGGTTATATCACGAAATGTCATTAGACCATTTTGGTCTTTTCTGTAGTCGCCTTTTACATCGCTACTGCGCCACTTGGATAGCAAAAAAAAAACAACTTTATACACTTCTTGATATAAAGTTTGAAAGAAACAGACTTGTATCATTCGTCTGCGTGTACAGTATCAACAGAAAATTACTTTAGAATTGTGTCAAGTTTTTAACTTCTGTGTTATTTTACTTGCGGGAAATTAAGTTCGCTCCGCAATGTTTTTCTTTAACATTTGGCTTTCTTGGGCAGAATTACAGGGTAAAACTGTAAGTGAAGTAATAGAGCGTCTCATTTATTTATTTATTTAAACTTTAATGCAAAAAGAAAAATCGTACATATGGCATACTTAATGCCTTAAGGCATTCTCCTAGTCAACCATTAGGCTAAGCAGAGATAAACATACTCATATGGGAGGTAGGAAGCAAAAGTAACTAATAAAAAAAAGGTCACGAAGTTCGAATAAACCAGAATATATCATCATCATCATCATCATTACAGCCCTTCACAAGTCCACTGCTGAACATAGGCCTCCCCACGGAATGCCACAGCACGGTCGCGAGCCACCTGCATCCATTGACTTCCTGCATGTCTTACCAGGTCGTCACTCCATCTAGTAGGGGACGCCCCACTTCGCCTGCCGGTATGAGGCTGCCACTGAGAACCTTTTCCCCATCGGTTGTCGGTTCTTCGAGCTATATGGCCGGCCCATTGCCACTTCAGCTAACTAATCCTTTGGGCTATGACGGTTACTCTGGTTCTACTGCGGATATCCTCATTTCTAAGTTTATCACGCAGAGAAACTTCGAGCATAGCTTTTTCCATAGCTCGTTGAGCGACCTTGTACTTCCCCATACGGCCAGCAGTGAAGGACCACGTCTCAGATCCATAGGTCATCACTGGCAACACGCACTGGTTGTATAATCTAGTTTTCAGGTTTTGAGGTATGCCTGACGAAGATGGGTCGTAATCTCCCGAACGCTGCCCAGCCGAGTTGAATCCGTAGATTGACCTCTCGGTCGAAGTTGGACTTACCTAGTCGGACTATTTGTCCCAGGTAAACATATTCGTCAACAACTTCGAGCAGTGCTCCCAACAATTACCGGCATAGGTGTGATATGGACGTTACATGACTTTTATTTGTCCATGTTCATCTTAAGACCTATCCGGTGGGAGTCACTTTTAAGGTTATTGGCATAGTGCTTAGATCCTCTAGCGATTCTGCCATAAGGACTATATTGTCGGCAAATCGAAGGTGAGTGATGCGCTCGCCATTATTAATACCGTATCCTCTCCAGTCCAGTAGCTTGAAAACGTCTTCCAATGCAGCGGTGAAGAGTTTCGGGATATAACGTCACCCTGTCTTACACCTTTCTGCAGTTGGATAGGTTTCGTACTCTGGTTCTGTACTCGGATAGCCATCGTAGCCTACTGTACAACACTTCAGCACCTCGATATACCGACAGTCCACTTGGCACCGCTGAAGGGACTGCAGCACCGCCCAAATTTCGACGGAATCAAAGGCTTTCATAGTCCACATACGCAAGGCAGAGTGGCAGATTGTACTCGTCGGTCTTCTGTACAATTTACCGAAGGGTATGTATGTGGTCTATGGTGCTAAAGCCTTTTCGAAACCGGCTTTTCGGGAGGCTGGAAGTCGTCGAGTCTGCATGCGAGACGATTCGTGACTCTCGAAAACAGCACGTAGACGCGGCTCAGAAGGAAATCGGTCTGTAGTTTTTAAGAGAGCGTTGTCGCCTTTCTTGAAGAACAAGACCACCGCACTTCTGCTCCGCCTCCGGTGTAATGCCACCATGGAGGACGGAATTAAAGAGCTCTGAAGGACTTCAAGTACCGTTTTCACCCGCTTTCAGAAGCTCCGCTGTAATTCCATCTTCGCCTGGGGCCTTGCCGTTTTAAGGTGCTGGAGAGCCATTCTAATTTCGCTCAGACTGACGTCCGGGATATCATCGGAACAGTGTCGGATAAGACTTGCTCTTGGATCGTTACTCACACTTGCGTGTGGCTCCAACAGAACGTACAGCTGCCCATTTCTCAATCTCACCTCAAATGTCAGGTGTCCCGGAAACGATGCTGCCACATTCGGTCTTCAGCTTCGACAGTTGGCTCTTTCTGGCAGACAGATCTCTGGCAAAACTTTGGAGCCCTGGTTCCGCTCGATCGCTTCTAATACGGCTGTATTGATAGCGCAAGTCCCGCCGCGCATTTGGAGATCTGTCTGTTCAGTTGCCTGTATGCTGTCAAATGCTGAAGCTGCAGCTTCATTTCCCGTCTAACAACCATGAGATTAAGAGTGTGATCGGAGAGTTTTTGTGTTCTTCTGCGACGGGTCTTACAGAACTTAGCTCCGACCGCATGGACAGTTTCCACAAGCTTGTCATTCATATCGTCCACTTCATTGCAGTCTTCTAGGCACTGAAAACGGTTTTGTAACTCGAGCTGAAAGTTTTCGGGACTTTGGATTAGAGCACGAGGGGGACGGAGCGTTGACTTCATTAGACGTGACCTCTCCATTTAACGTTTAGGTTCAGTGTGCCTCACCATTCGGTGATCGCGCCAGTTTTCACCCTCGCGATCACTGAGACATCACTGAACTGTCATAACGAAGTCAATCTCATTTTTGTCGAACCGTCGGGCTCGACCAGGTCCACTTTCTGTTAGACCGCTTTTGGAAGAAAGAGTTCATCATAAAGAGTCCTCTTTCTCCATAAAGTCAGCCAGCTGCTGCCCCTTGGGTTCCGTTGCCCTATTCCGAATTTCCCTATCAGCTCACCGCTCTCTTGTGCCTAGTTTTGCGTTGAAGTCTCCATTAACACCGTATAGTAGTTTTGGAGGAATGCATGGCTCTAGAGATATCCTCATAAATTTCCTCCACCTCCTCATCGGGGTGTTGAGGTTGGTGCGTAAACCTGTATGACCTTCAGCGAATACCGTTTGGTGATTCTGAGTATAAGGTACGCAACCTCGCCGACACACTCCCGATCTTTACAACGTTGTTAACGAGAGACTTGTGGACGATAAATCCGACACCTGACAGATGGTCGCCTCCCGGTGATAGAATAAGTTGCCGGATTCGAGATTACCGTGTCCTCCCCTCTTCGGACCTCGGATAGTCCTATTATATTCCAGCGTAACTTATATATCTCTTCTTCCAGCTCCAGGATCTTCTCGTCAGTCTTCAGGGGCGTGCGTTATATGTTGCCAGGTCGAGTCGTCAGGTGGCAACCGAACTCCACCGGACATTCTAGCACCCCTGCCCCGCCGTTACCATGGTCGCCACCGTAGCCAGGAATAGCAGGGGACCGGGGCCGTTTATTTATGTCGTCGCTCATGGGGTATATTGCCATAGTTGCCACGCTTGGCGAGCGGGTTGGCAACCGCAGTTTTTTGTTGTTGTTTTTTCATCAGAAAGATGCTGCTGCCCATCTTCTGTATCAGTTTCCTTTGTCGCCTCTTACGACACCCACGGGAAGATATGGGGTAGTGGGTATTCTTACCCGCCATTACACGGGATACAGAAGAAGACCGAATATATACATATATATATACATATATATATATACACATATATCTGTGCCATGATAAATAAGGAAAATATGTGACGATAGAATCATTCTTTAGGAAAAGCGTTAATTCACACACTGTGCTTACTGAAATGTTCACAAACTTTGTTTTTAAAAAAACTTGTTGGAAGCTTTTTAATGTCAAGAGAATTTCGTTCCAGAGAAGGCCACATAGGGGATATTTGCCATGGTTGCCACGCTTGGTAGCCAGGTTGATAACTGCAGTATTTATCATTTTGTTATCAGGAAGGTGCTGCTGTCCATCACTTGATTCATTTCACTCTGTCGCCTTTACAACATCCACGGGATGATATGGAATAGTGAATTTTCTTACGTTACCAAATTGCACGAATCAGATTTATCTATCATTAACTGTCTCTTAACACATGTAGGTAACGGTAAATATAACCGCTGAATATTTTTAATCTCACATCCACAGGTTTCACTTTCAGAAAGTTTTGATCTAGTGATCTCATTATAAATTTTAACTTTTCGGTTGTTTCCGTGAGCACTAGCTTCCGCCCTGATTCGGATTTTTCGTAAGCAAACTTTTCTTGTTACAAACATTTTTTATGAATTTCGAAATCCGAGTTAGTTTGTTGAAGTTCTGCATCATACTGGTAATTGTAACGTATAAAACAATAAATATTTTTACTAATTGTTTTTACTTCTACTTTATCTAAAGGGATAACAAAAGTTCTTTATTAATAAGATGTTAAGAAAGTAGGAGGTAGGGCCACGTTGCAGCTTTGTTACAGCTGCAGTACAAGTGGGTCGACCGGGGAAGGACCACCCTCGCACGGAATACTCGCGTGTGGAATAATAGCGCGATAATGCTGCTCAGTTTTGTACAGTTAGCAGCCAGAACCTAAAATTGTTTCTTTGTGCCTGTATGCACGTTTGTCACCTAACTGTTTAAAAAATGTAAGTAAAGGAATATAATGATTTCTTTTTACGCTAATACAACACATTAAATGATACTAAGTTTTGAATTTTATCGCGTATATTAACTTATTTTAAATTCTCAACGTTTCGAGTATTTTAAAGAACCTATGGTCACAGGAGGGGCTGAAGTGTTTGACGTCCCAATGTCAACGTTAACCTAAGGCTACCTTCAGTATAAATTATTAATTTCTGGTCCGATATACTAAATATTTTTGGCTTGATAAAATTGCTTTGGTATTAATTAAAATTAATTAAACATAAAGTACTTAGACTATTATGAAATATCTCTCGTTCTACATTAGAGGCTATTGAATAGCGAAGTTCTCGTAAAATCGTACTTGAGTTTTCGTTGGCCCAACGAATTGGATCGCTTTTCTTCGTCAATATCCGTACAAGAAGGAAAACTAGATTAAGGACTGAACTTAATTGGTATGTTTCATGAAATATAGGAAAATTAATTGTAATATTTTGCTTGAAATATACTATAAAAGAAATGGAAAATTAAACGAAAATTTTTGATTTAGGCACTTTGGGAACTTTTGGATGGGGAAAAAGCACTGAACTCGCGTGACCGTCACGCTCCGACCGATATACAAAAATAATGTTAACAGTTTATGAAGCTAAGAAGTTTTCACTTCTGACGTGCAGTCCTACGACTGACAGTTTTTTTACCGACTTCAAACAGGAGGAGGTACTCAATTCGACTGTAAGTGTTTTTTTTTGTATGTGTGTTACCTCATAACTTTTTTCTGGGTGTACCGATTTCGATGATTCTTTTTTTATTTGAAAGCTGGTGCTTCACATGTAGTCCCATATATATTTGATCAAGGTGTGACCAATAGTTTTGAGTTATTCTTAATAATTTATATTGAAGTCAGTTGTACATATATTTAAATTTTAAGTTATTTTATTTATTCTCGAATAATATATCTTTGTATATAAATATGACGTGTTATTTTTTTGTCCGCGTACTACTAAACTACTGAACTTGGCACCGTGTGCAGTTTGGTCCAACTTGAGAATTAGGATACTTTTATCGATAAGTGACCCTCAATATTTTTTATTGCGAATTTAAGGATTTTTATAGGAAGTGGTGGTTTCTTAAGTATATTCGGTGTCGTAAGAGGCGACTATGGGATATGCCAAAACATCAACTGACTTCCGATTGATGGCGGTGTATCTCGTTTACAACAGGTCTCAAATACCTGGACCAACGACGGGAAGCAATGCGAAACGTCTTGGACTGCGATCGTCAATCCGCCAGCAAAGCGCGACGATTAAGTCATGTTCCCTCTACAATGAAAGTGGCCTATGTCAAGCAGTGGACTCTTACGGGCTGATTAAGAAGAATTTAAACCATCGGACTACCAAACGCACAGCCATACTCCACCCCTTTGTTGTCATACTACGCATTCGAACCAAATGGTATGCTTCGTACAGTATAGAAGTTGAATAATTTGCCAACATCTGTCTTTTCATTTGTAAGGCTAAGTCTATGCATTCTCTTGTAAGGTTAAGTCTATGCATTTTATGATCTTCGGCTACGTTACCACTTACCATCAGATGGGATAGTAGTTAAACAGTGGCTTACAATTGTAAAAAATAATTATATTTGTTTTAAAGCCAGATAACGTAATGTCGCTCGTTTAAATTTAGTAGTAATAACTCTTAAATTAGACATTTGTTGGCATCACTAAAATTTTAAATAAAATCAGTCTAGTGCAAGACATATGCCTCTCCTTTTATGAGGAGGATTTGACATGGCTACGACGTTTGGATAACCTAGATATGCGGCATGAAAAATATTCTAGAAAATATACAAGGTCTCTCTATTACCAAGTTTCAATATATTATTAAGCAAAACACTGTATAAAAGGGTGATTATAATATAAAAGAAATATATGGTTGACAATAACCCATAGGAATGAGGTAGTCGATTCTAAGCTGTTTCTTAAATTAGTTTTGTAAGTAGATTGTACAACTTGTTTTAGTGTATAATATTACTTAAAAAACGTCCCGCTACGTTTCTCGCTGGTTCTTCCCAGGACAGAGGTTTTTTTTCCGAAATAGTGGTAAAATTAAAAAATTACTTTTTTAATTTTACTACTTTTCTCGCTCAAGATAGTAGCCATTCAGCGGGGAAACGCAGCCAGCGTTCTTGGCACGATACCGCGTGGAGCAGGACTGTTTGATAATTAAATTACTAGTTTTAGTTAATAAATTATTGTATATTATGTTATGTAAATAAATGTTTAACTTTTAAATAGTAACAACATAAAAATTATAATATTCCTTTTAATTAGTATTGTAATCTATATTGAATAAAAAATGTTCTTTTCTATTCCATTCATGGTTATGTCACGAAATGTCATTAGACCATTTTGGTCTTTTCTGTAGTCGCCTTTTACATCGCTACTGCGCCACTTGGATTACAAAAAAAAACAACTTTATACACTTTTTGATATAAAGTTTGAAAGAAACAGACTTATATCATTCGTCTGCGTGTACAGTATCAACAGAAAATTACTTTAGAATTGTGTCAAGTTTTTAACTTCTGTGTTATTTTACTTGCGGGAAATTAGTTCGCTCCACAATGTTTTCTTTAACATTTGGCTTTCTTGGGCAGAATTACAGGTAAAACTGTAAGTGAAGTAATAGAGCGTCTCATTTATTTATTTATTTAAACTTTAATGCACAAAAAAAATCGTACATATGGCAGACTTAATGCCTTAAGGCATTCTCTCCCAGTCAACCATTAGGCTAAGCAGAGATAAACATACTCATATGGGAGGTAGTGAAGCAAAAGTAAACTAATAATGAAAAAAAGGTCACAAGTTCGAATAAACCATATTATATATATATATATATATATATATATATATATATATATATATATATATATATATATAAACATATATCTGTGCCATGATATAAATAAGGAAGATATGTGACGATAGAATCATTATTTAGGAAAAAGCGTTCTACCTAAAATGTTCACAAACTTTGTTTTAAAAGAAACTTTGGAAGCTTTTTAATGTCAAGAGAATTTCGTTCCAGAGAAGGCCACATAGGGGGGATATTTGCCATGGTTGCCACGCTTGGTAGCCAGATTGATAACTGCAGTATTTATCATTTTGTTATCAACACGATGCTGCTGTCTATCACTTGATTCATTTCTCTCTGTCGCCTTTACAACACGGGATGATATGGAGTAGTGAATTTTTTTACGTTACCAAATTGCACGAATCAGATTTATCTATCATTAACTGTCTCATATCACATGTAGGTAGCGGTAAATATAACCGCTGAGTATTTTTAATCATCCACTTCTTTTCAGAAAGTTTTGATCCAGTAATCTCATTATAAATTTTTACTTTTCGTTTGTTTCCGTGAGCACTAGCTTCCGCCCTGATTCGGATTTTTCGTAAGCAAACTTTTGTTGTTACAATTTTTTTATGAATTTCGAAATCCGAGTTAGTTTGTTGAAGTTCTGCATCATACTGTAATGTAACGTGGAAAACAATAAATATTTTTACTAATTGTTTGTACTTCTACTTTATCTAAAGGAATAATAAAGATTTTATTAATAAGATGTAAAGAAAGTAGGAGATAGGGCCACGTTGCAGCTTTGTTACAGCTGCAGTACAAGTGGGTCGACCGGGGAAGGACCACCCTCGCACGGAATACTCGCGTGTGGAATAATAGCGCGATAATGCTGCTCAGTTTTGTACAGTTAGCAGCCAGAACCTAAAATTGTTTCTTTGTGCCTGTATGCACGTTTGTCACCTTTAACTGTGTAAAAAAATGTAAGTAAAAAGGGAATATAATGATTTCTTCTTTACGCTAATACAACACATTTAAATGATACTAAGTTTTACGAATTTTATCGCGTATATTAACTTATTTTAAATTCTCAACGTTTCGAGTATTTTAAAGAACCTATGGTCACAGGAGGGGCTGAAGTGTTTGACGTCCCAATGTCAACGTTAACCTAAGGCTACCTTCAGTATAAATTATTAATTTCTGGTCCGATATACTAAATATTTTTGGCTTGATAAAATTGCTTTGGTATTAATTAAAATTAATTAAACATAAAGTACTTAGACTATTATGAAATATCTCTCGTTCTACATTAGAGGCTATTGAATAGCGAAGTTCTCGTAAAATCGTACTTGAGTTTTCGTTGGCCCAACGAATTGGATCGCTTTTTTCGTCAATATCCGTACAAGAAGGAAAACTAGATTAAAGACTGAACTTAATTGGTATACTTCATGAAATATGCGAAAATGAATCGTAATATTTTGCTTGAAATATACTGTAAAAAATGGAAAATTAAACGAAATTTTTGATTTAGGCACTTTGGAAACTTTTGGATGGGGAAAAGCACTGAACTCGCGTGACCGTCAAGCTCACCGATACACAAAAATAATGTTAACAGTTTATGAAGCTAAGAAGTTTTCACTGACGTGCAGTCCTACGACTGACAGTTTTTCTACCGACTTCAAACAGGAGGTCTCACTCAATTCGACTGTAAGTGTTTTTTTGTATGTGTTTACTATAACTTTCTGGGTACCGATTTCGATGATTCTTTTTTTATTTGAAAGCTGGTGCTTCACATGTAGTCCCATACATATTTGATCAAGGTTTGACCAATAGTTTTTGAGTTATTCTTAATAATTTATATTGAAGTCGGTTGTACATATTTTTAAATTTTAAGTTATTTTATTTATTCTCGAATAATATATCTTTATATATAAATATGACGTGTCACATTTTTTGTCCGCGTACTACTAAACTACTGAACTTGAAAACACCGTGTGCAGTTTGGTCCAACTTGAGAATTAGGATATTTTTATCCCGATAAGTGACCCTCAATATTTTTTTATTGCAAATTTAAGGATTTTTTATAGGAATTGGTGGTTTCTTAAGTATATTCGGTGTCGTAAGAGGCGACTATGGGATATGCCAAAAACATCAATTGACTTCCGATTGATGGCGGTGTAACCATCTCGTTTACAACAGGTCTTAAATACCTGGACCAACGACGGGAAGCAATGCGAAACGTCTTGGACTGCGATCGTCAATCCGCCAGCAAAGCGTGACGATTAAGTCATGTTCCCTCTACAATGGAAGTGGCCTATGTCAAGCAGTGGACTCACGGCTGATTAAGAAGAATTTAAACCATCGGACTACCAAACGCACAGCCATACTCCCCTTTGTTGCCTACGCATTCAAACCAAATGGTATGCGTACAGTATAAAGTTGAATAATTTGCCAACATCTGTCTTTTCATTTGTAAGGCTAGGTCTATGCATTCTCTTGTAAGGTTAAGTCTATGCATTTTATGATCTTCGGCTACGTCACCACTTACCATCAGATGAGATAGTAGTTAAACAGTGGCTTACAGTTGTAAAAAATAATTATATTTGTTTTAAAGCCAGATAACGTAATGTCGCTCGTTTAAATTTAGTAGTAATAACTCTTAAATTAGACATTTGTTGGCATCACTAAAATTTTAAATAAAATCAGTCTAGTCACATCTCCTCCTTTTATGAGGAGGATTTGACATGGCTACGACGTTTGGATAACCTAGATATGCGGCATGAAAAATATTCTAGAAAATATACAAGGTCTCTCTATTACCAAGTTTCAATATATTATTAAGCAAAACACTGTATAAAAGGGTGATTATAATATAAAAAAATATATGGTTGACAATAACCCATAGGAATGAGGTGGTCGATTCTAAGCTGTTTCTTAAATTAGTTTTGTAAGTAGATTGTACAACCTGTTTTAGTGTATAATATTACTTAAAAAAACGTCCCGCTATGTTTCTCGCTGGTTCTTCCCAGGACAGAGGTTTTTTTCCCTTGAGCGAGGAAAGTGGTAAAATTAAAAAAGTAATTTTTTAATTTTACCACTTTTCTCGCTCAAGGGCTAAGTATAGCCATTCAGCGGGGAAACGCAGCCAGCGTTCTTGGCACGATACCGCGTGGAGTAGGACTGTTTGATAATTAAATTACTAGTTTTAGTTAATAAATTATTGTATATTATGTTATGTAAATAAATGTTTAACTTTTAAATAGTAACAACATAAAAATTATAATATTCCTTTTAATTAGTATTGTAATCTATATTGAATAAAAAATGTTCTTTTTTATTCCATTCATGGTTATGTCACGAAATGTCATTAGACCATTTTGGTCTTTTCTGTAGTCGCCTTTTACATCGCTACTGCGCCACTTGGATTACAAAAAAAAAACAACTTTATACACTTCTTGATATAAAGTTTGAAAGAAACAGACTTGTATCATTCGTCTGCGTGTACAGTATCAACAGAAAATTACTTTATAATTGTGTCAAGTTTTTAACTTCTGTGTTATTTTACTTTCGGGAAATTAAGTTCGCTCCGCAATGTTTTTCTTTAACATTTGGCTTTCTTGGGCAGAATTACAGGGTAAAACTGTAAGTGAAGTAATAGAGCGTCTCATTTATTTATTTATTTAAACTTTAATGCACAAAAGAAAAATCGTACATATGGCAGACTTAATGCCTTAAGGCATTCTCTCCCAGTCAACCATTAGGCTAAGCAGAGATAAACATACTCATATGGGAGGTAGTGAAGCAAAAGTAAACTAATAATGAAAAAAAGGTCACGAAGTTCGAATAAACCATATTATATATATATATATATATATATATATATATATATATATATATATATATATATATATATATAACTATATATCCATGATAAATAAGGAAGATATGTGACGATAGAATCATTATTTAGGAAAAAGCGTTCTACCTAAAATGTTCGCGAACTTTGTTTTTAAAAATAAACTTATTGGAAGCTTTTTTAATGTCAAGAGGTATTTCGTTCCAGAGAAGGCCACATAGGGGGGATATATGCCATGGTTGCCACGCTTGGTAGCCAGGTTGATAATTGCAGTATTTATCATTTTGTTATTAGGACGATGCTGCTGTCTATCATTTGATTCATTTCTCTCTGTCGCCTTTACAACATCCACAGTATGATATGGAGTAGAGAATTTTTTTACGTTACCAAATTGCACGAATCAGATTTATCTATCATTAACTGTCTCATATCACATGTAGGTAGCAGTAAATATAACCGCTGAGTATTTTTAATCTCACATCCACAGGCTTCACTTTCAGAAAGTTTTGATTCAGTGATCTCATTATAAATTTTTACTTTTCGTTTGTTTCCGTGAGCACTAGCTTCCGCCCTGATTCGGATTTTTCGTAAGCAAACTTTTCTTGTTACAAATTTTTTTATGAATTTCGAAATCCGAGTTAGTTTGTTGAAGTTCTGCATCATACTGGTAATTGTAACGTAGAAAACAATAAATATTTTTACTAATTGTTTTACTTCTACTTTATCCAAAGGGATAACAAAAGTTTTTATTAATAAGATGTATAGATAGGTAGGGCCAGGTTGCAGCTTTGTTACAGCTGCAGTACAAGTGGGTCGACCGGGGAAGGACCACGCTCGCACGGAATACTCGCGTAAAATAGCGCGATAATGCTGCTCAGTTTTGCATAGTTAGAAGTCGGAACCTGAAATTTTTTCTTTGTGCCTGTATGCACTTTTGTATCGTTTAACTGTGTAAAAAAATAATGTTAATAAAAAGGGAATATAATGATTTCTTATGTTTACGCTAACACAACACATTTAAATGATACTAAGTTTTACGAATTTTATCGCGTATATTAACTTATTTTAATTTATTTGATTCTCAACGTTTCGAGTATTTTACAGCACCCATGGTCACAGGAGGGGCTGAAGTGTTTGACGTCCCAATGTCATAGTTAACCTTAGTGTACTTTCAGTATAAATTATAAATTTTTGGTCCGATCTACGAAGAATTATCTTATAGTATCTTGAAGTCATGTTTGTCGTAGAGCCACGCTGCAGCTATACTATGGTTGTAGAATGAATGGGTCTCACAGAATACCAGCACGAAATAGCAGCTTAATGCTGATGGGCTTTGGATGGTTAGTGTAGAGAACCGGATACCCTTTTTATTGGAAACGAGGCATTCCATCTTTGTCCTCCAAGCTAGTAACAAATATGGAGAAATATTTTAAGAATTATCATAAAGAATCATTTAGTGTATTTGGATAAGGCAGTGGTTTTAAATGAAAGTGGGTGTCGTAAGAGGCTACAGAGGGAAACTTATACAGAAAATGGATTGCAGCATTTTCCTGATAACAACTGAAAATAATTAAAAAACTGCGGTTGGCATTCCAAGTGTGGAATCTTAGGCGAAATCTCACCTATACAGCAATTTATGGAGAAGGACGATGTTCAGCAGAGGACATTTGATATTCTGTAATAAATAAATGAATGAATTGTATATTTACTATGTATATTTACATATTATAAGTCAGGCGTACAGCATCTGTCTTTCCATCCGGTTACAATGTGGATGTTTTCAAGGGAAGAGTAAATATGATTTCGTTAAGCTAACTCAGTGCACTTTACCGTCTTCGGCTGCATTACCACCTACCATTTGGTTGGATACTAGACAAGCACTGGCTTGGCATAATAAAAAAAGAATAATGGAAGCAGAAGAGAAAACTTGACATGAAAGTTTAATTATTTTCTCACCACAAAATCACAAAGCCTTAACACTAGCGTTCATTAATAGCTATTATTATAACAAAAATGGTTGTGGACCGAATAATTCGGGCACTTAGTATGTGTTAATACTGGTATAGTATCAGTTTTGAATGCCAACATTATTAAGGAAAGAAAACTTTCTCGACATTAGTCACATGAAGATAGAGCCATGCTGCAGCTATTAGTAGTATAGTAGTAGCACGAATGGGCCGGCTCGACCGGGGAAGGACCACGTTCTTACTGAATAATAGCGTAAAATAGCAGCTTAACGCTGCTGTGTTTCGTATGGTGAATGTAGATAACCGGAGATCTTTTGTACTCAAAACGAGGCATTCCATCTTAGTCCTCACGGGTGACAACGCATCTGCAGGTTGATTCGTAATCGAAGACAGATGTAGATGTCTATGGGCCACAACAACCACTTACCATCAGGTGGACTGTGTGCTCGTTTGTCACCCTTACCCTATAAAAAAAAACTCTACAGCTTTAAAAATATTCTTCAGTAAGCTTTTTTCTACTTAAAGCACTACATATCGATCTGCAAACGAGCCTTTTTACACGCTCGGTTTAATAGCGTTGCATTTAGGTCACGACATTTAGAACGACATTTGTGTCAAACTTTTACGTGGTAGATATATGCTGCAGCTATAATACGGAAGCGCGAATAGGTCGACACAACCGGGGAAGGACCATGCTCTCACAGAGTATCAGTGTGTAATAGCAGCTCAATTTGTTTCGTATGGTGGGTGTAGAAAACCGGAGACCCTTTTACTGGAAACGAGGCATTCCATCTTAGTGCTCAGGGGTGAAAGCATATCTACATTTTGATTCTTAATTGAGGATAGATGTAGGTGTCTATGAGCCACAGCATCCACTTGCTGTCAGGGGACTGTGTGCTCGTTTGCCACTTTTATCCATCTCCTATCTATATAATTAAAAATCAATTGCCGCATCACGGCTCGACCAACAATTTGGCTGATTTTTGGTTGTGTTTGTAACTGTCGGGACAATGTTTGTATGAAAATATTGTCATCATACGTCTTATGTAATATTTTATAAATCTTTGGCGGTGGAAAGGAAAGGAGATCTCCCGCCGGGCAAGGTGTTCTGCCCGGGGAGCGGCCAACGCTCCGAGTGGTAGTTCGGAGCTATTCTATATATATTGTTTTTGCTTCGGAACTTTGATAGCGCGATTTAGGCTTCGATGTATTTTTCGCTTGTGGCGCGACGACAGCGCCGCCACATCACCCCCCTGCTCAGACCGGAGGTCGATAGTGCAGTCTAGATGTCGACGAATGTGCAAGTGCCAGGGAATTGCCTTGTAGTCTGCGGTGAGTCGAGAAGAAGGCAAGTAATCTGCGAGAGTGCCGTGAAGCAGAGGCGAGCAGTAAGGCTCAGAGCCGTGCCGAGCACTGTAGCGCAGAGAGTAGCTTGAAGGAACAGGAAGCATTATTCCAGTGCTGCGATGAACCTTTGTAAAGCTAGATGGCTTTGCAGAATATGAAGACTGAATATTTGCTCGGGAGCGAATGAATGGGGTACTTGAGGACGATGACGAAGGTTTGAAGTTGTAGTTTTCCGAAGGTTCTTGGTTGCGTGTTCATATAACGTCGGGGTCACCACTGTGGAGGGTGAAAGAAAAAGGAGATCTCCCGCCGGGCAAGGTGTTCTGCCCGGGAGCGGTCAACGCCCGAGTGGTAGTTCGAGCTATTCTATATATATTGTTTTTGCTTCGGAACTTTGATAGCGCGATTTATGCTTCGATGTATTTTTCGCTTGTGGCGCGACGACATCGCCGCCACATCACCTGCTCAGACCGGAGGTCGATAGTGTAGTCTAAATGTCGACGAATGTGCAAGTGCCAGGAATTGCCTTGTAGTCTGCGGTGAGTCGAGAAGAAGGCAAGTAATCTGCGAGTGCCGTGAAGCAGAGGCGAGCAGTAAGGCTCAGAGCCGTGCCGAACACTGTAGCGCAGAGAGTAGCTTGAAGGAACAGGAAGCATTATTCCAGTGCTGCGATGAACCTTTGTAAAGCTAGATGGCTTTGCTGGATATGAAGACTGAATATTTGCTCGGGAGCGAATGAATGGGGTACCAGGGACGATGACGAAGGTTTGAAGTTGTAGTTTTCCGAAGGTTCTTGGTTGCGTGTTCATATAACGTCAGGGTCACCACTGTGGAGGGTGAAAGAAAAAGGAGATCTCCGCCGGGCAAGGTGTTCTGCCCGGGAGCGGTCAACGCTCGAGTGGTAGTTCGGAGCTATTCTATATATATTGTTTTTGCTTCGGAACTTTGATAGCGCGATTTAGGCTTCGATGTATTTTTCGCTTGTGGCGCGACGACAGCGCCGCCACAAATCTACCGGAACAGTTTTACGTTTAGTTTGACAGTTCTACTGTCACATGTTTTCATAACAACAACAAATTCCGCATTCCATCCATCCATCAATCCATCAAAGTCTATAAAATCCACTGCTGAATTTAGACCTTCCCCACGGATTGCCTCATAGGGGGGATTTTGCCATAGTTGCCACGCTTGGCAGGCGGGTTGGCAACCGCAGTTTAATACAATGTTGAGTTTTTATCGGAAGATGCTACTAACTTCAGTTATAATTTTCCTCTGTCGCTTCTTACGACACCCACGGGACGATATGGGCTGGCGACTTTTCTACACCGCCACTACACGGAAATATATAATATACTAATTATAATATATTTCCGTGTATATCTTCGGAACCTTGCCTAAAGGGAATATTTTTAATAATATATTTTAGTTATTACAATATATTTTTTTAAGGTTTTTAGTTTTAGGTTCATTATCCTAGTATATATTTTTTTATAAATTGTGTAAAGACAAGTACATGCAAAATGACAAAATTTGTGCATATTTTTTTAAATGCAACTAATATGTTGTAGAGTATATTATAAGTAATTGATTGCAAATTTACTTTTAAGTTCACATGAGACTCATAACAATGTTGATAAGAACTCTAATAGTCGTCGATAGAGTTTCTTCGTCGATTGGCTTCGATGCATTAACATCATTTATATTTAAATACATTGAGCACCAAAAACACGTCAGAAACTTAAATATAAGTTATATAAGTTATTATAAACTAAAATATAAGTTATATAATATTAACTTTTCATTTCATTATTTTTTCAGATTATATCATTTTTTCATATTATTTAAAGAACGCGTCAGAAACAAGACGTTGACGAGACCCTGATATACTACGAGTAAGTTGTCCGCTTAGCAAATTAAGGTGGTGTTTCAAAGGTCGGCTGTTAAAATATTATTTAACATAAATTTCGTACTACAGATACAAACAGAGGTATCTAAATAGATAATTTTCTGATTTCTTAAATAGTAACCCGAGTTCAATTCTCAGTACAGGTAATGATGAGTAATACTGTTAACTTGGTTGAGAAGGCACCAAAATTCGGACGTAATGTTACACTGAAAATGTTTGAAGCACCTTAGGTTCTACAATATTTTTGTCATATGCGAGTACATATTGTATGTTATTACTCTAAGGGCGAGATACACGCATTCAAATGACATTAGGCACCGATATCCTACGTGCGTCAGTGTTAGAGCTGAAACAAGCTGCATAATAGCACCAATTGTCGGACCTTGATGTATTTGTGTGCGTGTACAAACAAAATTATAGGACCTAGGGTACTTCACACATTTTCAACGTAATATGACGTTCGAAGTTTTTACGTCCGAGAGCCTTACGAACCGTACTGTAGCAGCGTTCTTTATTCGATTACTATCACCACTTACCACCAGATGGGATTGTGGTCAAGCACTGGCTTATAAAATGTAAAAAAATCGAAAATGACCAATTTTCAACTGTAATACCTTACAGAATGTAACTCTATTTTGAACCACCTGTGCAATAATGAATAGAAAAGTAATGTAAAATTGTACAATACATAATATACCTAAATAATATTGTTACGGACGGCGAGGGAGCAACGCCGCACTCTATCGCCAAAACGTAGGTCGCCGTCGCCACATCGTCGCTAGGAACGTAGATTACCGTCGCCGTATCGTCGCGATGTAGGTATACATAGGTCACGGTCACCGTATAATCGCGAAACATTCCCGAATCGTCGTGTATCGCTAGAGGGAAATAGGGATAGAGGTAGATCGCTCACCCCGAGAGGGAAAGATAGGGTTATCGAACGACTAGCGGAAGCATTAGAGAGTACAGTCAGAGTCAGACCAGCCACCGCGAAGCAAACGCAGGACTTGCCTATTTTCAACGGCTCGGCCGCGGAATGCTTAGCATTTAAAGCCGCGATGAATGAATCCACCCGTTTGTACGGATTCACAGACACGGAAAATATGGCAAGGTTAAGAAACTGTTTACGTGGTGAGGCTAGGAGGCAGTATCAGCATTACTGTTTACCGCAAAGAACCCAGCGGATATTATGTGGACACTAGAGCAGTGTTTCGGTCGCTCAGAGGTAATTATAGATCGCGCGTTAGAAGATCTGAGACGTCTTCCGCGCCCAGGCTTAACCGCTCAGGAATTAAATACGTTCGCGATTAAGTTACAGAATATCGTCTGTGTTATGAAAAACGTCGACGGTAAAGGATATTACAAAACCCGATGCTTACTAGGAAGTTACGAGTAAATTAAGTCCTCATTTACGATCACGTTGGTGTGATTATGCGGAGCACTACGGAAGTGCTGATGAACCGGATATCGTCACGCTTTCACGGTTTATGATGAGAGGCTGACCGCGCGTTAAGTCATGCCTACACCTCCGCAGCGCCGATTAGGAAGCACCCGTGAAGAAAGAAGCACCGCCGCCGAAAAGGCTTATAGACAAACGCCGCGTAGAAGATAGGCCTCATGATGTAAGGACATTCACCACACGAGATAGTGACAGTGAAAGTGTTAAGTGTTTGTGTTGTGGTGGTGAACATACAACAGTCAAGTGCAAGAAATTAGTGCAGATGGACGTAGATAGCCGGTGGAAGTGGGTGAAGGAAGAGGAGGGCTTCTCGTCTCCAGCAAGCACCGACGCCTGAGGTGCAAGGCTAAGAAATGCGGCGTCAACGGCTGCAACGCCTCTCACCACGCGTTACTCACGCCCGCCAGAATCAGACACCGGAAACGTCTGCAAGTTCAGGTGAAACAGTGCTCGTCGCGTCAAATACAGCAAAAGTCCGTCAGTGTTGTTAAAGTGTGTCCTATTATAGTGCGCGGACCGCGTGGTAAAGAGATTGAAACCTACGCGCTCCTCGATGAAGGGTCCACGATATCGTTGATCGACGACGAATTAGCTCGCGAGTTAGACGCGGAAGGACCGACGAAGCCGCTGAATATTCGAGGCGTATCTAGTAACCAACGCGAGAATAATAGCCGAATAGTCACAATAGGGATACGCGGAAAAACGAAAAATGAAACGTATAACATAAGTGCGCGAACGATAAATAACTTAACAGTAGGTTCGCAGTCCGTCGGTAAGGAGTGTCTACGTTTGAAACATTTACGTGGCTTACCGAGCGAGGTATGTTATAGTGATGCGAAGCCGAAAGTGTTAATAGGGTCAGACAACTGGCATCTAATTATAACGCGTAATTTACGCATAGGACGTCGTAAGCAACCCATTGCGGCTAGGACATTGTTAGGATGGGTCTTACAAGGGACCGCGCCGCGCGTTATGTGTAGACAAGACGGTGAAACGGTATTACACATATCGAGCGTTAACGGACGTTTAGATAAGGATATGAAGACGTTCGCCAGTCCTGATGAAGAGTTGACCGATCTTCTCAAGAGGCAGTACGAGATCGACTCAATAGGTATATCGCTCAAAAGCAGATCAAGGCGGAAGAGGAGCGGCTGTTGACATCTTCCAGCGCACCGTCAAGAGGGTCGGCGAGCAATACCAAGTCGGACTGCCGTGGAGGGACGATGACGTCAGGCTGCCACCGAGCTACGAGATGGCAGCTCGAAGACTCCGCACCATCGAACGTAGGATGGACCAGTCACCGGAGTTCCGAGACGCGTATACGAAACAAATGAACAACCTCCTAGAGAAGGGCTATGCTAGTGAAGCCAATGGGTCGGAAAAGGAAAGCCCCAAGAGTTGGTACCTGCCACATTTCGCCGTCAGTAATCCGAACAAGCCTGGGAAATTAAGATTAGTGTTTGACGCAGCAGCTCGCGCATCAGGCAAATGCTTAAACGACTACCTGCTCGATGGCCCCGACTTGTTACGGAACCTACCCGGTATACTGTTTAGGTTTAGGGAAAACGAAATAGCCGTGTCAGCGGACATCCGCGAGATGTTTTTACGTGTTAAAATCGACCGCCGCGACCAACCCGCGCAACTATTCTTGTGGCGAGGAAACGAGCGATCTGGACCGCCGCGAGAGTATGTTATGACTTCGATGATTTTCGGTGCAAGGAGCTCTCCTTTCCTCGCGCACAGCGTTAGGGATTACAACGCGCGCGCACACGCAGAAGCATATCCACGAGCGCTTAACGCCATCGTAAATAGTCATTACATGGACGATTACCTAGACAGTTACGCGACGTTGGAAGAAGCGATAGATACGGCAATGCAGGTCACCAAAGTACACCAAGAGGCAGGCTTCACGCTCGCGGGATGGAATTCGAACCATGCAGCCTTACTAGAGGACAAACCAGAGGAGCTGCTGGCACGAAAGCCCAAGGAGGTGGGTACGACGCAAAACGGCCCAGGAAGAACCCTAGGGTTATTATGGATGGCCGAAGAGGACGCGCTAACCTTCAACACGTCCATGAACAGGGTGCCATATGATGTGAAGATGTTTCATCGACCACCGACCAAGAGAGAGGCATTAAGCGCAGTAATGTCGGTCTTCGACCCACTCGGTCTGCTAAGCTACCTCACCATTACGGCGAAGATCCTGCTGCAGGACCTGTGGCGTATGAAGAAGGTCGGATGGGATGACGAACTACCCGAGGAGGCAGCGAACGAATTTCGGAGGTGGTTGCGAGTCGTCGAGGAAGTATCACAACTTCGACTTCCGAGATGCTATGCTCCTACGGGGGGAGTAGTAGAACGTCAACTCCACATCTTCAACGACGCTAGTGAACGAGCGTACGCATCCGCGGCATATTGGCGTATTCGGTATCGCGACGACACGGTTAAGGTAGCGTTAGTAGCGGCCAAGGCGAAAGTCGCCCGATGGGGCACAAAGCATACCGCGATTAGAGTTGCAGGCGAACTTGATAGGCGCGCGACTCGCGGAATTCGTGCAGGACGAACACAGAGTGAGAGCAGATAGGTCATATATTGGACGAACTCTACTACGGCGCTCCACTGGATAAGGAACGATACAGCGCGTTACACTCCATACGTAGCTCATCGACCGGGGAGATAGCCGAGAAAACATCACCCGAACAATGGAAATGGATTCCGACTGCTCATAACATAGCAGACCAAGCGACGCGCATGAACTTCGTAAGCAAGAGAGAAAGCGACCAATGGTTCACCGGACCGTCATTTCTCTACGAAGACGAAAACAAATGGCCACAGGGGAAAGAAGAGAAGGCAGGAGAAGACGAAGAGTTAGAAGAAATTGTGGCGCATCACGTCGAAACCAAGGACGCCCCACACCTGCCAGAGATAGAACGCTTCTCTTCATACGAGAGACTCACACACAGAGGGCCACAGCACGAGTACTGCAATTCATCGATGCCATACGAGGACGGGCTCGAGAGTTAACGCTACAGCACATCCAAAGGGCAGAGCGGATGTGGGTGGAACGCAGTCAGTTCGACAGCTTCGCTGAAGACATCAGCCGACTTCAGCAGGGAAAGAATCTGGTCCCCGGCAGCGCTTTGAGGAAGCTCGACCCCATAATTGAAGACGGAATACTACGAGCCATGGGAAGAATCGACGCAGCCGACGTAGACGACCGGATCAAGCGACCTATAATCCTGAATGGACGCCACCGATTTGTAAAGGCGCATCAAGAAGCAAGCCATGCCAATAGGGAAAGGGTGGTCAACGACCTACGAACAAAATATTATATCCTCCGACTACGACCGACCGTGCGAGAAGTGGAACGGAATTGTCTGCAATGTAGGGTACGTAAGGCAACACCACGGCCGGCAGTTATAGGCGATTTACCACCTGAAAGGTTAGGAGCGTTTGCGCGACCGTTTACATACACCGGTAGATTATTTCGGGCCTTTGTCGGTAACGATAGGACGACGGCACGAGAAGCGGTGGATAGCGTTATTCACATGTCTAACGACGCGCGCGGTTCATTTGAAATAGTCCACAGCCCAACCACGGACTCGGCAATAATGGCATTACGGCGCATGGCGGCTAGGCGCGGTGGCCCTGCAATATACTCAGATAATGGGACCAACTTTCACGGAGCCAACACCGAACTCCGAAGAGCCATGGAAGAATGAAACCGCTACTCAAGGACTTCGCATTAACACAACGCACAGAGTGGAAGTTCATCGCACCGGGAGCGCCCAACCAGGAGGCGCATGGGAACGGCTCGTGCGTTCAGTCAAAGCAGCGTTGGAAGCAACTCTCCACCAGAAGAGTCCGAAGGAGGAGACGTTAGCAACCTTGTTGACGGAAGCGGAGAACACCGTCAACTCTCGATCGTTGACCCATGTACCGGTCGACATCAATGACCAGGAAGCGTTAACCCCCAACCATTTCATCATGTTGGGACCGTCGAGTCTACCTATCACCGCAACGTGCTCACCCACCGATCGCCGGGCATGGAGAGCGGCGCAAGGTTCGCCGATGAATACTGGAGGCGCTGGGTGCGGGAATACTTGCCGACGCTGATCCCGCGCGGAGCATCTCGAGACGCCCAGCGGCAAGATGTAAAAGAAGACGACCTCGTCGTGATTGTGGACAGCAACCTGCCGCGGAACGTGTGGCCGAGGGGAATAGTGACAAGAACGTTTCCCGGACCTGACGGCGTGGTGCGCAACGTGGAGATTCGAACAAGAGGCGGAGTACTACGACGACCAGTGAGGAAGATCGCCGTCCTCCCGAGAATATAGGCTCGCTTGCTACGCCGGGGGGAGGATGTTACGGACGGCGAGGGGAGCAGCCGCCCCGTCGCCCCCTCATACCCCGTTACGCCCCGCGCACCCCGCACACCGCCCGGACATCACGTGAGGTCGACAACCAATGAGCGCACAGCACATCGTGTGAGAACACTATCATCTTGAGACGGCCGCCGCGGAAATATAATAAGGGCCTTTTGGGCTCCGCAGGCATTCGATTCGACAGCGGCACTCAAGAAAGAAGACTCTCAAGAAAGAAGACTCTCAAGACTCTCAAGAAAGAAGACTCCCACTAGATATTCCCTTGTACATACATTGCCGCTATTGTAAATAGTTAAATATAAAGTTTTAAATTGTCCCACTTTTCTTTATACAGTCCTCTTAGTTCAGTAACAAGTTATCGAAGTAAAGTCAGTTAATCAGTACACATACACCTAATAGTCATTTTCTTTACTTGTTATCTCAAAATCGGCTCCTCTACTGTACATAATAAATATATTCAATGTTGCCAACTCTATTATAAAATCAATTGCTGTTCGTTTGTCTCGCCAAAACTCAAAACGGCTTGACCGATTTTGATGAATTTTTGTGTGTGTTTGAATAGGTCTCTAGATGGTTGAGATTCACATTTAAACCAGGTAGGTGGCGCTGCTGTTGTCAAGATCCAGCAATCACCCTTACGAAGCCGGGGCGGATTGCTAGTATTTAATAAATTTATTATTTACTATTTTTTTAAATAGTTGTGGTGGTGGCGTAACAGAATTCACCACTTCAATTGCATCCAGTGGGTATTGTAAGAATAGATCTCACATGGCTTTTGATGGATGGCAGCATAACCGTCTCGTTTAGAAAGCAATGTCAAAGATACAATATATCTGAATACTGCGATCGTTAACCCGCCTGGCAAGTGTTATGTCAATAATGTAAAGTCCTCTATAACGAGGAAAGAAGAAGTAGAAGTGTTGCAGCGCAGTTGAAAAATGTAACGTGGTAGGGCCCACGCTGCAGCTATAGTATTGTTGTAGCAAGAATGGGTCGGCTCGACCGGGGTAGAACCACACTCTCACAGAATACCAGCGTAAAATAACAGTTTAATGCTGCTTGCTGTGTTTCACATGGTGAGTGTAGAGAACCAGAGACCCCTTTTACTGGGAACGAGGCATTTCATCTTAGTCCTCAGGGGTAACAACGCGTCTGCAGTTTTATTAAAAGAAATGAAATTAATGGTTTTCTAAACTTTGGGCGGTAAAATTTCGTCTCGACGGTAAAAATAAATAGCAGAAATGCACAATTCAGAAAAGACTAAGAAGCCACAGTCGTAATGAGATATCGCCTTTTGATATGAGTCTTTTTAAGTGCTTTTTATTGGACATTAAAAGTTAGTTAGTTTTGTCATTGTCGCTGTGCCAAATATTTTAAATGTATAATAATTATGTTAGAAATTAAAAATAACTTTTTTTTTCTTTTCTTAAATACGTCTGCACAATTTTGGGATTATTCAGACGTCTGAATGTGAGTTAATCTGATATAAAATCGTGTAATAATACTAATGTTCTAAGCGACTGAACTGGTATGGTACGGCATCAAGAACAAATGGCGAGTACATCACTGACCTTCCATTTGCTGACGATATAATCATTGTGGCAGAATCGCTGTGGGACTATGCTTAATTACTGCTACAGTGTCTTCCAACGGATAGGTCTTAGAAAGAGCATCGCCAAGGCAAAAGTAACGTCCATGTCACACTTAAATTGTAGTTGTTGGAAGCAAGTTGTTGACGAGTATGCTTACATACAAATTGTCCGGAAAACCAACAACCGATTGAAAATGAGGGTTCTCGAGTGCAGCCTCGACCGATAAGCGAAGTGTAGGGCGGCTTCCCACTAGATGGAGTGACGATCTGGTAAGAGATGCAGGAAGTCGATGGCTCTGGATCGTGCTTTGTGGCATTCCTTGGGGGAAACCTATGTTCTTCAGTTTACTTGGCCGTAATAATGATAAATAAGTACGTGCCGGAAGCCGTGCTCGAAAATGACCGCGCCAAGCTCTACTGGCACCGGGCCATCATCACAGACAGGACTATACTTGTGAATATTTTGGTCGACATTACCATTCCGTATGACAAGAACCTAATGAAAGCCGAAACAGAAAAGCGAACAAAATATCTGGACCTGGTGTACGAGGTAACCGACATGTGGGGTGGTCTGCCAACCGAAATTATTTCTGTAGTCGTTTCTGCGAACGGACTAGTCCCGGTCAGCCTCTCGGGTCAACTGAGGCGACTGGGACTCCACTCCGAGCTAAAATGCAGAAGGCGGTGCTCCTCAATACCGCCCGCATCGTCCGCCGATTTCTTTCTCTTTCTCCCTAACCCTCGGCCGTTTGGTCACCCTGCCGAGGGCTTCCATCTTGTTGGGTTTATATTTATTTATGTATTTTTTATTAATACAGTATTTATGTATATTTATCATTTTCATTTATATACTTATACAACCCCACCAGACGATAAAACTATATAAATACCCCAAAATAATAATAACAGACCATTTAATATCATAGTTTTTAAAATCAGTTCTTTTTTAGAATTTCTAAGATTTCAACATATCAAATAAGAATCAAGAAGTCAAGATCCACTTGCCCTCTGACACCGAAGCCACGTTTCTTCAATAGTCTACATAGTTATATTCTAAAGAGCTCTATTTTATTGTTTCGAGAAAAATCAACATACGTTTATTTAATCATTAACTAGTAAAAAATCTAAGTTCTATTTTTTTTAATTAATCGCTTAATAGTTGAGCGGTGCTCATGCGCGGACCCGTTTGCTACAGCCTCAGTACAAGTAATAGTGAAAAACAAGTCAGTTATGGAAAAGGGAATAAAGGGCACAAATATATTTTGTGCAATTCGTCTTATTATACTTTAAATATTTATATTTTATATTTTTTACGTGGTGGAATCCATGTCACACCTATGCCGGTAGTTGTTGGGAGCACTAAGCTCGAAGTTGTTGACGAGTATGCTTACCTGGGACAAATAGTCCGACTAGGTAAGTCCAACTTCGACCGAGAGGTCAATCGACGGATTCAACTCGGCTGGGCAGCGTTCGAGAAATAACGACACATCTTCTCGTCAGGTATACCTCAAAACCTGAAAACGAAATTGTACAACCAGTGCGTGTTGCCAGTGATGACTTATGGATCTGAAATGTGGTCCTTCACCGCTGGCCGTATGAGGCCGCTCAAGGTCGCTCAGCGAGCTATGGAGAGGGCTATGCTTGGGGTTTCTTTGCATTGTAAACTTAGGAATGAGGATATCCGCAATAGAACCAGAGTAACTGACATAGCCCAACGGATTAGTAAGCTGAAGTGGTAATGGGCCGGCCATATAGCTCGAAGGACTGACAACCGATGGAAAAAAGGTTCTCGAGTGGCAGCCTCGTACCGGTAGGCGAAGTGTAGGGTGACCCCCCACTAGATGGAGTGACGACCTGGTAAGACATGCAGGCAGTCGATGGATGCAGGTGGCTCAAGACCGTGCTTTGTGGCATAACTTGGGGGAGGCCTAAGTTGTAGCACGAATGGGTCGGCTCGACCGGGAAGGACCACGCTCTCACAGAATACCAGCGTAAAATAGCAGCTTAACACTGCTGTGTTTCGTATGGTGAGTGTAGAGAACCGGATACCCTTTTTACTGGAAAAGAGGCATTCCAACTTAGTCCTCACGGGTGACAACTGACAACGCATCTGCATTTTGATTTGTAATTGAGGATAGATGCCTATGGGCCACAGCAACCACTTTCCATCAGGTGGACTGTGTGCTCGTTTGTCACCCTTATATTATGAAAAAAATCAGGAATATGTTTCTTTACATGCTAAGGAAGCATTATTATAACTCCTTCTTTGTATATTATGTTCGATAATCATATTGTACTATGACCTAGTATTTTTACTAGGATCATCACAGCTTATAAACATTGCGTTTAAACATAAACAACAAGTTTTTTAAAGCTAGCTGAAAAAAATATCTATCTTCAAGTGAATTTACTAAGATATTTTTTATAGATTTTCATATATAATACTTTATTAACATGCTTAAATAGTTTCAATCCTCGAGAACACAGTTTACGTTTCATTACGATAAAAAATAACCGAGCAGCCACTTGCGGATACAGCCTCTGTATTTTTTTATCGAATAAGCATTGCACGATAGTCTTTACAGTAAATAATACATAGTCATCTTTCAGAGATTCATTTTTGCACTGCTTACTCAATTCAGTCGCTTCTGATGCCACTACTACCCAAGTTGATGTACTCTTGAGATGACTGATCGCCAATGAGCTCTCGCAAATACGCAAGGGTGCTAACTGTCCATCAGGCTTCTTGCCATCTATATCTATACAAATAAATAAAATTGAAGTGTCTGATTGTAATGTCAAAATAACAGCTTTTTACAAAATGCATATGAAAGTATATAGGTACGGTACTTATAACAAAAACACAATTTTAAAAATTTTTGTCTGTCTGTCTGTCTCTTTGTTCCGGCTAATCTCTGAAACGGCTGGACCGATTTTGACGGGATTTTCACTGGTAGATAGCTGATATTATAAGGAGTAACTTAGGCTACTTATATTTCAGAAAAAGAATTAGGGTTCCGCGCAACAAAATTAAAACCTTAAATTACACGCGGGCGAAGTTGCGAGGTATATAGTCTTTAGTAAATCCACAAGTTTCAAAACCCGAGGATTTATTTAAAGAGACAAAACCTCTTCGGATAATATAATTCGAAGATCCCTTACGGGACAACCTGCCAGCACTTTTCTTACAATAAAATCCTGGAGATGATCATACTCGTCGACACAACTATCGCAAGGATGCACAAGAGGTCTACAGTAAAACATCACTCCTACGGATTCTTAAAGCAAATCAAAAATTTAAACAGCATTTTTAACGCTTAGCGGAGTAAAAAATTGTTATTCAATAAAATCAAGATTTCGGACTACCTAAGATGGAAACTTAGGAAAATACCCAGAACATCTTGTAGTAGATGGTGGTACAAAGATTCGTATTTAAATCAGATGTAAGACACTCACACCGACTATGGGATCCAGTCTCAAAGGTACAAGTTTGGTACTGAAAACAAATATTCGCCTGCCGAGCGTGACGGTTAGGGAAAATCCTACCTACTATTGGATTACAAAAAATAATAATGTCCCCCAGATCGAATTCCGGTCAAGACGACTAGTTTCAGAGACTAGTCATCTTCGCAGGACAGGATTAAAGTGCACTAGTGTGTGCACAAGCACAGGAGCACTCTTTATCCTCTCACTTTCATAATCCGATGGGACAGCAATCCGACACGACCGAAGAGAGATCAGGTTTTAAGTGCTTTAGGCACAAAGGTGAAACAACACCATCTTCCTGATTCCGGGCTTCTACTGAGAATTTTTTGACAGTAAAACCCAGTTTCTGATGTTTGTCGCAACTCGGAGTTCAAATCCAAATGATCACTAGTCACGCTAACGACTACTTTACTAACGAGGCAGACATTATCTATATTGAAGTGTGGTCGGTTTACGGGCTGATGAAGTAGCGAATGGAATTTTATATACTAAAGGTTAAATACCGTGTGGCAGCCGCGTAAACATATCATGAGAGGCAACTGTGGGATATGCAACAAAAATCTCACTACTTCCGATAGATGGCGGTGTTGCCATCGTTTATACCAGGCGTAAAATAACCAGACCAGCGACGGGGAGCCGAGTGAAAGGTGTGATAAATCTGGTGGTCTTAATGCTGATCTTCTATTGAAAGAGGCCCGTGGCAGCAATGAACTTTTACAGACTAATGAAGGAGAAGATTAAGAAATGTAAAATATCTTTTATAGTTTTAGCTTAAGCAAGAAGAGAGTAGCGCTGTCCTGAAAACTATTTACCGCAACGATACGAATCATAAAGCCTTATTGGAGCGGCTCATAAATGATATTAGGGGCGAACCGCAAAAAGGGTAAGCTTGTTTGTATCTGGAAAACGTTTTGCATATTGCTTGAGCCTGGGCATTTATTAAACCTATGAAGGGCTAGAAAATTGATAAAATTTTCCCTTTCGACAGTGATAAGACTCAAGTAATTTTCTTATTCAGTGTTTCATACTATTAGTATAGTCACCGATCCAGGTATTTCATATCTGACATCAATAAGACGGTTTTGCTACCATCGGTGGCCTTAAGATAATTTTCTATAATCGCCTCCCATAAGACGAAATTGGGTGATGGATTTTCTTACGAAAAGGAATAGCATGCCTAAGATATAACATTTATTTAAATTTGAAATCCCAAGTCAAACTATGTAGCTATTAGCATTTCAACAAAACGGTAATTTAATAGCTAACGACCGACATACGTTGTCTTGCCTGTATAAATACTAATTTTCACAGCGATCGGTTAAACGGTTTTAAAGTTGATGGGCTGCAGTGCTATCTAGTAGTAAGTTACGACAAATTAGTGATCATACAACTGTGTGATGTGCCAACTTTCAAAATAAAATATTTTTTTTGGAAAATCAAAAAGCTGGTAAAATAAATAGTCTTTGATACTTATCTTAAATTCAAAATGGTTTGTATCTTAGCCCCTGAGCTATTTATCTTTACATAGTATAAAACAAAGAATCTATAGACTCAGTTATCATCAACAGACAGAATGATTCAAGAGGAATGTTTGTATGTATAATACATGCATATTATATAGTATGTATATAATTCTTCTGTCCGTGTGTATGTGACTGAACTCCTCCTATACGGCTGGACCGACTTTGATGAAATTTTGTGTGCGTGATTAAGTTGATTAGAGTTGATTAGAAATGGTGGAAAATCACTCGTGCAAAGCCGGGGTGGATCGCTAGTATATATTTAAAAATCAATTGCTGTGTGTTAGTCTCACAAAAAGGAAAAATTACCACTTACACTGATTTTGATGATTTTTTTGTGTGTGTTTAAATGGGGTTATTGTCAAGATCCAAAAATTAACCATGCGAATCCGAGGCGGAAGTCTTGTATAATACGAGTATATATAATATCCAGATCGACGACGGTTACAGGAGCAAAATAATTAAACTGCATCAGCATTCCGCCTACCATGCGTGGCTACTTATGGTAAATCTTTCTTACAACGCGAGAGACCCATCTTCAGCAGTGGACTATTAATGAAATGCTGAGAATGAGGAGATAGTCATGTTATATTTATAGTTATAAACTCATAACAGTTGTTGTAAATAACAATGTATATGAGATTGTTTTATGGACATAACTTCTAGTTTCTAGTCGTTTCTTTTCAAGATATTGTCTCAGTTCCGCTGCAGTTCACTTAGCTATTGTTTGACTTTTGAAATTTTAGTTCAATGCATAACTCGGAATAAAATGTTAAGTAGGATGCTTACGTTACACTCCAGTTCCTTTATTGTAGCAACGAAACAATTAACTGTAAGGCACGGTTTTAAATATAAAATTGTGACAAAGATTCCTTTGTCTTTATCGGTATAAAATAGTTGATTTCTTATATTTACGAGGTACTTGGCAATTAGGGTAAGTGCTCGCCGCAAATTTCACTATACAAGTTAGATCTCCGCCGGCACGAATGAAATTGTCAATTGCAACTTTAAGCTCTGATTCACAGTCACAATGTGTACGGCGATGAAGGAAAACATCGTAAAGAAAACGGCATGCGAGAGAAATATTTTAAGGACATGCAAAGTCCGCTGACTCCGCGGACATGCAAACCCTCTCAGCTATGAGAGGTGGCCTATGCCCAGCAGTAGGACGCATTTAAGCTGTGAAGCTACAGCCTATGTACGTCCCTGGTCTGGGCATAGGATTCCCTTCATTTTTGAAAGGGTATTTTTTTCTTTATTGGTCATAGAACCAACAGCACGTTTTAAATATAAACAGAAATTCTGAAATAATGCTTAATGCCAATAATAGGTTTTTGCTTTATATATATATATATATATATATATATATATATATATATATATATATTATCGCTTGGTATAGTAGACAAATTAATTTTATAGTACTTAGGAAATAAAAAATGGTGGTAGAGTCATGCTGCAGCTATAATAGTAGTATAGTTGTAGCACGAATGGGTCGGCTCGACCGGGGAAATACCACGCTCTCACATAATACCGTCGTAAAACAGCAGCTTAAGGCTGCTGTGTTTCGTATGGTGAGTGTAGGGAACCGGAAACCCGACATATTTTTTTTTTACATGGGGAAATGTCTAAGCATACCCGCCTCGCGGGGGCAAGGACGGGTTATGTCGGACTCGCACCGACTAAAAACCCATGGTGTTCCACCTTCGCCGCATATTGGCAGGGCCACGGGAATGCTTTCGCACACATCCGCGGCCCCACCAGCGCCGGCCGCCTCACGGCAGCCCCACCTCGGGGGAGGACATCTCCTCCCCATTCTCCTCCTCAGGCAAGGCGCACCAGGAACACAAGGCACGCCCTCCACGGCCTCCAACTCTACCTGCGTAACGGGCCCCCCGAGTCCGATACGCGGAGGCCATGGGACCAGGAAAATCGAGCGCTCGGTAGCACCGGCTTTCACGACCCCAGTGGCGGATCTGGTCTCTGGCTCCACCGCCAACCAAGTTTCGGCTGTGGAGGGTAGGGAGAGGGCGCCTCGCAATACCGACACTCCTCTCCCCCCTCGGCCCCACCACCACCGCATCAGCGGTGCGGCCCCGTCTGAGTCGCGGAGGGTAGGGCGAGTAGCGCATCGCCATACCAACGCTCCTCTTCTTCCGCGACTCCACCTCGGCTGCAGCGGAAGGAGGAGAGGACACCCCTCTCGACGCAGCTCACCGACACACATCCGAAGTGGGCTCGCCATGCCCACTCGGAGTGGCCACCTCGGGCCGGCCCTACACCACGGGCCAGCCAAGGGGTGCCTCTTTATTCATCGAGGGTGAGCAAGCCACGGCTACTAAGCCCCCCCGCCACGACAAGGCGGGAACCCGTTCGGGGGGTGCGACTTGCTTGACCTAGATGTTGCCTATAAATAAACGGGTCGGGTCGACTGAACGGCTTTAATTGAATTTTTTTTTCCCGAATAAGCCTCAAAATTGCTGTCTCCCACAGGAATTGCAAAATATCATTACTATTTCGTAATGGCACTCCCAATAATTTATTGTTAGATCAAGATTTTATTAATTAAATTTCATAGTACCGCGTGCAATCCAAACTCGATTACCGCCGGAACAATGAAGACTTTTTCTGCCACCAGGGCGGCGCCAATTTGGAGTGAGGTGAAATATTTGACAGATATCATAGCGGGAAAGTTAATTTGCTAGGAAAATGTAAGGATTAATGTTTGTTCCCATAATATTAGTTATATTTTATATTGATTAGATTCAAAATCAATAAAACAAACTATACATATTAAAGTTACATACATAAACACCACGCCTGTCACCCAGAGGGTAGGCAGAGACTACGGACTTCCATTTGGCACGATCCTGGCACACCTCTCTCGCCTCCTTTACATCCATATATCTACGCACACGCACGTCGGTTAAGGGTACCCTAATCTGGCCCATTTTTAATATATCGCCAATTTGGTCGATAAACCTCGTCTAGGGCGTCCTTTCCGACTCTGCTGTTCACTTCTGCAGCATAAATTTGCTTTGTCACTCTTTCTTCGTTCATTCTTTCTACATGACCAAACCACCGAAGCATTCCTTTCTTAATCCTGGTCACAACGTCATCTTGCAAACCACACTTTTCTTATCACACTATTTCTCACCCTGTCATTCAGATTCAGCCCTAGCATACTCCTTAATGACCGCATTTCTACAGCATTTATTCTACTCTCATGCTTCTTCTGCCACACCCAACTTTCACTACCATAAATTAGGGACTAACATAGCATTATGAATTGCCAAACGTGCCTTTTTGACACATTTTGACTCCTCACAATAGCGTGTAGAGCCCCATTCACTCTATTTCCTGCGTTCACTCGTCGTTCTATATCCTTATCATATCTACCATCCCCTAAATAAACATCCCAAATATACAAACTCATCCACTTGCTCAATCAACTCCCTTCTATTCTTATTTCACATAACGTTTTACTTTCTTTCTTCAAAAACCATCACTGTTTTACTTATGTTCACTTTCATACAATTTTCTTTTTAATGACCAGTTCATTAAAGTAACCATCATTTGCAACTCCGCCGACGATGCAAATATGACTTGATCATCGGCGTACAAAAGGCATTTGACGGTTAACTCACTCATTCTCAACCCACATTCTTCAACTTTCAAAGTTTGCAAACAACTGTCCATAAATAGGTTAAACAGCCACGGGGAAGCTACACAGCCCTGTCTGACACCTTTTTGGATGCCAAACCAGTCCAAGTAGACCCCGTTGATCCTGAAACAAGCACTAGAGTCCCTATAAAGAGACCTTAATGCCTGTATCAAACCAGCGCTCAAACCAAATGAGTTCAGTGTTGCTATAACATATTCCTGTCCACTCTGTCATGTTTTTCCAAGTCCATGAACGCACAAAAACTTTCTGGTTTTTGGCCAAAACTTCTCCGCATCATGCATGGAAAGACTTGATCCGTACACCCCATCCCTTTCTAAATCCAGCTTGCACATCCCAAATTTTTCCATCAGTTTCTTCCATAACTCTTTCAATTAACACCTTAGCATACAGTTTACCCACAATGCTAAGTGCTGATACCACGGTAGTTTTTACAGTCCTGCTGTGACCCTTTTCCTTATATATTGGGACTATAACGGCTTTGCACCAGTCTTCCGGTACCCGCTTCAGTTCCCAACATAAATTAAACAAGGTGTACAGCAGGCCTGCCACCACCCCTCTCCAGCCCTTAGCATTTCGAGTGATACTCATCATATCCGCCTGCCTTACCTGCTTTCATGCTTTTCATTGCTTTCATTATTTCATCTACACTTATCTCCTACCTCTCCACTTCTTTCTGAAATTTCTATTTCACTTAATTCAGACGACTCTTCACTCATAAACACGCTTTCAAAGTATTCTTCCATCTCTTTAAACTCGAAGCCATCATTCAGCATACAGCCATTCTCGTCTCGTATAGCATTCATTCTAGGCTGTTTGTTCCTGGCAGTTCTTACGAGTTTCAGAACATTTTAATATTTGCCTGGAAGTTATCAGATATCCTTCATCATTCTTATCCGTTCTTCTTGCTTTTTCCTTTCAACAACTTCTTTTACTCTCTTATTTATAAGTCTAAAGTCTGCCTTTTTCTTCTTCTCATCATTCATACCGCCAGAATTACCAGCTTGGTTGCCAGTAAATCTAGCCATGCTCTCTTTGCTTCAACTTCCATCCGTACCTCATCATCCCACCACAACGTATTATTTTTCCTTTCATTCGTTCTCTACTTTACCACATACTTCGGTGGCTGCATCCACTAAAACTTTCTTAACATTATTCCATACAGTCTTCAGGTCTAAATCATTCATACATATTTCATTCAAACCACTAATATTCTCTCTCAGTCTACATTTATACTTCTCACATCTTCATCTTGTAACCTCTATTCTTATATGCTGTAACGCAGTGGTAGACACAGATGTCTGATGCCGCCAACGCTTGAATAGACCATTAATTCGACATAAGACCAAGTAATGATCCGTCCCAACGTTGGACCCCGGTAAACCCTTGTATCTACCACTGCGCTCCGCATTCTTTCATCCACAATTATGAAATCTATCATGCTTCATCATCACCTCTTTCCCATGTATACATGTGAATCCTTTTATGGCGAAAGAAAGTGTTCGTCACAAAAGATTCTTTTCCACACATACGGCGAGGAGGTCTTCACCATTCTCATTTACACTTTCATCGCCGAACGTTCCTAATATCCTTTCATAACCAGACCTCTTACCCAACCCTTCCATTAAAATCTCCTAACATAATAATATTTTTTTCTCTTACATTTCCTCAACACCATCCTTACCATGTCCCAAAACTGCTCTCGGATATAAGTGGGCTTAGACATGTCTGGGGCGTACCCTAGCACAAACAACTTCTTTAAGCCCACTCATTCATCCATAGCAGCCTTGGCTTACACATTCATACTCTTTCACATTGACCCATTCTTTCTGAAAGGATGACACTGACTCCTGGCATGCCCGCTCGGTCTCGTCTACACCAGACCAGTAAGCGGTATACATGCCATGTGCAGAAATCCTTTCCCTTCGTTCGTCTCATTTACACATAACACATCTATTCCTCTATCATTCATCATTTCGCATACTTCATCCATCTTATCATTCATTGCTCCACATACATTCAGCGTAGCCAGACGGGCCTCCGCAATCCACTTTTCGCCCCTCCGGGAGACAGAACGTGACGGGTGGCGAACCTCGTCGCCGAACCGTCGCCGTATTAAAGTTAATTTAGAAAAATTAAAAAGAGTTTAAAATGTGAAAAAATTAAAGAGCAAACCACTGAGGAATTATTTTGTGTATGAATAAAAAACTCTAGAAACAGATAAAATTTTATTTACAACTAACTTCATCTCAGTGTCAACTGGCCACATCTAGTGGGCGGAAGATCATTAGCCCTCATTGAAACAGTTCGGCGGTGAAGAAAATATCAGGAAAAAGCCTGCGTCTTAGAAACTAAAGTATTTCGAGGATATATGAAATCCACCAACGCTTTAATACGGTATGGTGGACTCGTCGCTCTCAGAAATGAGAAGAGACCAAAGCAGTGGACGTACAGCTGTTACTTTATTTATTAATAAATGACATACATAAACACTCGCGCCTGTCACCCAGAGGGGTAGGCAGAGACTACGGACTTCCATTTGGCACGATCCTGGCACCTCTCTCGCCTCCTTTACATCCATATATCTACGCATATACGCTCGTCGGTTAAGGGTACTCCTAATCTGGCCCATTTTCAATATATCGCCAATTTGGTCGATAAACCTTCGTCTAGGGCGTCCCTTTCCGACTCTGCCGTTAATAAATGAGATAAACCAAATTCTATAGGCTGGTGACAGCGAGCAATATTACGACTGCGAGGATATCGGCTTTGCGCAACGTCCCGCCTGTCCAGTGTGGTGAATATGGTCTTATCTTCCATTTAGAGGATGCCATCCATCCATCCATTACAGCCTATAAAAGTCCACTAATGAACATAGGCCTTCCTCATATATTGGCTCATAGGGCAGATTTTGCCATAGTTGCCACGCTTAGTAGGCGGGTTGATAACCGAAGTTTTTTTATTTTTTGAGTTGTTATCAGGAAGACGGGACTACATGGGGTAGTGTATATATTTACACCGCCACTATACTTACTTTTACAGTCTGAAATTGGAAAAGGTAAGAATTTCGCTGCTAAGCAGTACCGTCATAGTTTTGTTTCAGTTTGAAGAGTGTAGAAAGCCATTATAATCACAGCCTTTAAGGTCTCTTAGTCTCCCTTTTCATTATCACGGGCTGCAACTCATTTCTACAACTTTCTTTGTTTAAATAATATTGTTGCCTCCGCTTAAATTAAGAAAAATTATGTCTCGCAAAGAGAATATTTTATAAATTTTGAGATAGTTCTCTGAGCGTACAGATAAGTAGATTCATTTGTACAATCTTTTTAAGTATTTGTGCTTAGAATATATAATAGGAAATCGGTTTGTTTGCTTATTTTAAATTATTAAAATATCGTGACATGGATCTAACTAGTGATATACTTCGTGTTCTAGGTTTGATTCTCAGTCCAAATTCAAACTTATCAAAACGTTTATGCCATGTTTTTCACAAGGGCATTTGACAATATCTCAAAGAATCTGAATGTATATTATTTTTAACGTATATGGCATTGTAACGTTGTAGTGGAATAAAGGTGTTTTTCCACTAGATATGTGCTATGCTAACGTTGCTATGGATACGTTTGATATCCACCAATCATATTCATAGCACTAGTAGAAACAGGTTCAACTAAGCTATGTTTTTTATATGGATGGATGCGTGCTCTGGATGCGTGCTATGCTGCTATGGTCGCGAGTGGTGTAGCTATGTGCAGAGCAGAGCTCTCCGTGCTTTCCCTACTGTCGAGTACCTCGACATCGTATAGCTCGAGCTGCGCATCTTCCTCGCACAGTTACAACGCGGCGGTGCATCTTCATAGCACATTTTAATCACCCCGCTAAATAGCTTAGCATCAGTTGAAACAGTCACATAGTTTCATAGCTTAGCTTTCACATCCTCGCGGTATAGCTGCATAGCACATCTCTGGTGGAAAAGCACCCTATGTCTCGTGTTCTTGAAAAGGAACATGCTCTCACAAAATACCAACAAAATATTGTGTTACGTATGGTGATTGATGAAAACAGGATTCTGTTTTTAATGATAATGAAGCATTTAATCGTAGTTCTCAAAGATGACAAAGCACCTGTAATAAGATTCTTAATCGAGTATAGATGAAGGTGTTTATGGGCCAAAACATTTACGTAGGCCAATCGGAAAGAAAAATTTCAATAAAACTCAATAAACTGTACAGTTAGTTCAAACAATGTCTTCATTTAAAATAGTCTACAGTAACAGGCAACTAAAGTAGGGATAAACCTGTATCTCAGGTGTATGTGCTAATAGATACACTAACAAATATTTTCTGTTTCTTATATGAAATGAATAACATACCAAATAATTAGGGTTAATTTCGGCAAAATATATTATCAATAATTTACTTATGATATTTATTAACTTAGAAAAATTACCAACTTTTCCGTATCATCGTATGACAAATTTTGTAACCATGTTCGAATTACATTTTAACAATCTGCCATTTTTTGTGGATACATATACAAAATTGCGTTGATTTGATTATACAAAAAAGGGCCAAGGAATGTAAAAAATCTATGCTACAAATTATATAAAATATATGCTATAAATTATATAATATGCTAATAAATTACAAAAGGTCTAAACTTAAAGTTTTTATAAGTAAATCTTTACATAGAACTCTTCATCAGCGCCTAAATAATGTTTCATGCGTGTTTTAGATTCTTCAGAATTTAGAATTTTCGAAATACTTTTTCAGTCCGTCTCGAACACCCCTGCTAAGGCTTGTTTGAATGCTGCTAAGCATGTTCCGGCGATGAAAATTGTATCCCTTTCATCTGATTTTTTTAATTAAGAAAATAAAAAGACGTCAAACGGTGCCAAATCAGGATGGTAAAGAAGGTGACCCAAAAGTTAAGCCAGTGTGCCGTTTAGTCAATCCATAGTTTCGAGCGCTGAGTGCGCGGGCGCGTTGTCATGCTGAAGCAGTAGCCCGCGGAGCTCCGTGTTTAGTTGCTTGTTGCTCACACCAGTGAACGCCTCTAGCAAGCATGTGGTAGTATATTCTTTGGAATTGATAGAGTTTCGATTTCGTAAAGGAATTGACTCTCCCTTCATAGTGAAAAACTAGCGAATTAAATCCGCTTCTCAATCGCTTCACTTTGGTAGGCGTTGGTTCATTTTGAAATAGCTAAACCATCGACTGGCGCTTAGTTTTTGGATCGTATTGATAAATCTGAAATTCATCACCTGTAATAATATTTAAAACACGGCCTTCTTCAAATTTAATTTTCTTCCGTATCATGCGTCAAATGGCAACCACTTCTTTCTTTATCTCACAAAGTTAATCGACCTTACTGAAATTCGTTATATCGGCGGTACATGATTGTCTTAGAAGAGACTTTATCTATAAAGTATATCAAACGATCCATCCAATTTTAGGCGACATTTGAAAATGTTACCGAAGTAGATTCATTTTCAATGGAATCATCTTTAACAGGATGAAATGTAATGAAAAAGTTTTTATATCTCAACCTCGATACAAAGTAAGTAAGAAAGACTTAACGCAAAGTTGAAATTTTATGCTTAAGAACCTGACAGGCGGGAAATGATATTATTCTTTCGTTAACGTCTTCGTTAACTCTAACTTTGCTGGCGAATTTCATTAAAGCTTTTACTTGTAAATAATATTAATTGAACGGTATATTCACAGTGTAATAAAAGTACACAGCAATGAATATAACGGGGAATAAGAAAGTAATTATGATAGTTTTATCAAACAATATAACCACTGTAGCAGACTAGGTGTTTGAAACTAAGTGTTGAAATCGAGACCACACAGTTACGGGTCGTTGATTCGAGTTGTTTATTTGTGTAATAGTAACCTGAATTTCCTCAAAAAGGTGAAATTCCTCTTACATTATAATGCATTCAAATCTTCTTATCAAAATCGTTAGATCATAATCATTATTATTAAATTCCATCATTGGTCATATACTGCTGAACATGAAAGCCCCTTGGAAGCTTGATAAGCGCAGTTTTTTATTATTTTGAGTTGTTATCAGGAAAGTGCTGCTGCTCATGATTCATTTACCTCTGTCGCCTCATACAATACCACGAACAGGATGATATGCGGTAGCTTTAGATATATGGACAAATTAAAACGAGTGAAGTCATTCGGGTCAATTCAGTGCAATTTTAAGTTACGCTTTAAGTATTAAAACTTAGGAAAATGATTTTTTATATTTGCAACATTTAACAGACTATATCATCATCCGAAAATGGATGGGCTTTTCCCGTCGTTGTGAAGATTTGCCTTAATAGTCATGCTTGGCATGCGTAGTACCACACGCTTTTAGGTGGTAGAACCACGCTGCAGCTATATCATGTGCGCAGCACGAATGGGTCGGCTTGACCGGGGAAAGACCGCGCCCTCACAGAAAAATAGCGTTTTTCATACGGCGAGTGTGGAGAACCGGAGACCGTTTTCACTGGAAAGGTTGCATTCTATCTTAGTCCGCGGGGTAACAACGCATTAACATTTTCATTCTTAATCCAGGTAGATATCTATGGACCATAGAATCCACTTACTATCAGGTGGACTATGTGCTCGTTTGTCACCCTTATTCTATAAAAAAAGGATAAGAAATGCAAGAGACAATTTCTTGACAACAAAATGTATTTATTATAATATAAATATTATTTATTAAATTGCGATGTAGTCAAGGGGCGTCACATGATTATATATTCCGTATAAAATAAAAGATAAATTTTATGATGCTTCTTTTGAACAGCAATAAATTATTTACTTTGACTTTGATTTTATGTCACTCGGTTCTCGCCTCTGCTTCTAATGAATCTTATTAAACCACCCATCCTCTACATCCAATTCCTGAAATATATTTACCAATTTATTCTTTATTGCATTCCTTATTACGAATAATACAAAGGACGGATTGCGGGGCGATTAGGCATTCTCTACCAGTCAACACATAGGCTGTTTGCGTATTATTTACCCGATGCGTAAAGTTACTGCAAAATTATTATATTATTTTTCGCAGTTGCAAAATATTCGAATATTTAAACATCGTTACATTAATCGATATAAAATTTGAAACAACAGAATAAAAATACAATTTAAAAAAAGAGATGGCTGATATGTAAATGGTTATAATATTTAAATTTAAATGAAACGTAGTAGTCAATGATGTAATTAAAATTAATAATATTTCATATAATCATTACAATTTTTTTAGGAAGTTACTCACACCTGTCACCCCGAGACTACGGTACTTCCATTTGGCACGATCCTGACACACATTTCTCGCCTCCATTTCATCCATATACCTACGCATACGTGCTCGTTGGTTAAGGGTACTCTTAATCTGTCCTATCTTCAATTTTTCGAATTTTTTCCAAAATTTCACTTCTGCAACATAAATTTGCTTTGTCAATATTATTGTACACAGTGTGACATTAAATTTCCCACCTTTGAATGATTGAAGGCAACTTGTTGGTGGGTGAGACAAACATGATCGAAAAATGCATATACTCAACGTCAATTACACAAACCCTTTCTGATGGCGAATAATTAATATTATCTTATAACTGCTTTTTGGCTATATCTGCCGTTGTATTGGATGGTGGAGCATATGTGTCTACTACATGCGGGTGTTAGCTGAAGGGAGGAGACTCTCAAGGCTGCGGCCGAACGCCGCTCAACGTGGGACCTCATTCCCTTGAGGTGAGCAGCACTCATGACACGCTCTGCGGCTAGAAGCCGTGCTGATCATGCAATAGGTGGTGATGCCTTACACTTAAATCACGTCTGTAGGAGCGGCGGTCTGTCAGGTGGTGGCGCTCACGGAGGGCTTTTTATAGCCAATGTGCCTATTATTCGACGTGTGCCTAAACCGTGTGACGTGCATTCACTGTGGCTAGATTTGATCGTATTCTGTATGGCGTTTGCACGCATTGACATGCGCGACTTCGGTCGATGTTTGTGCTTACTGGTAGTGCCAAGGGGCTATGTCTCTTTTACTGGTTCGCCAGTTATTTTGCTGTGGACTACTGTTCAGTTTCCAACTTCTCGTCCCTCTTCGGGGAGAGCGCGTTGGTTGGTTGGCGCTAACCGCACACGGTGTGTGTGAAGCCATATGCCTACCCCACATCTTTTTGAAAATGTGGGAGAGAGAAGCCCTTGTCTCGGGTATTTTATATAAATATTGTGAGCCTTTTCCAAGTGTGAAGGGATTGATTGTAAGGAATTGAATGATGTAAACCTGATACAAGTGGAATAGGGACGATTTAATGTTTTAAGCCTTTTGAGCCCTTTCTTCGTGAACTGGGATCTTTAGCCTAAAGTAAATATAAGGCACTACCAACAGTTTTCGATTGCTCTAGTGAATATTCTTTCTTCCAAGAGACACCTAAAAGAACTAATTTACTAAACAGACACAACGTAAATAAGGGTCCTAACTAAGACGATCACGCCATAAATATGACAATCGGCCTATAACTAAACCTTTAGCAAGATCCTTGACAAAGATCAGTACTCGTATTTATAAGCCTGGTCACGTAATTTATATTGATTTATATTATTAATACGTCACACACACACACACACACACACACACACACACACACACACACACACACACACGCACGCACGCACGCACGCGCACGCACAAGCACACGCACACGCACACGCACACGCACACGCCGCACACGCACATGCACACGCACACGCAAACGCACACGCACACGCATTTTAAATTATTTTAGAAGAAATAAATTATTGGTAATAAGTTTATAATACAATAAGGCTATGGTAGCGCATGGCCTTCTGGCACAAGTATTTTAAATACTTAAAAGGACGTCTCAACCATAACACTATCAATTTACAATGTCCTTATTACCCAATAAATATTATTATTATTCGGGATATTTATAAAGTATTCTCATTTGGTTGGGCTGAATAAATATATAAAAGAAATATAGTAAATAAATATAAATATATATATATATATATATATATATATATATATATATATATATATATTAAATATACTAACACAAATAATACATAAATAAATAAAACCCAACTAATGGAAGCCCTCGGCAGGGAGACCAAACGGCCGAGGGTTAGGGGAAAGGGAAAGAAACCGGCGGACGATGCGGGCGGTGTCGAGGAGCACCGCCTTCTGCATTTGAACACGGAGCGGTCCTTCACGGAGTCAACGGAGACCTGAGAGGCTGACCGGGATTAGCCTGTTCGCAGAAACGACCACAGGAATAATTTCGGTCGGCAGACCACCCCACATGTCGGTCACCTCGTGATCTAGGTCCAGATATTTTGTCAGCTTATCTGTTTCGGCTTTCACGAGGTTCTCGTCATAAGGAATGGTAATATCGACCAAAAATATCCTTGACTGTGCCCGGTCCATCAGCACAATATCAGGCTTATTCGCAAGAATAGTCCTGTCTGTAATGATGGCCCGGTCCCAGTAGAGCCTGGCGCGGTCATTTTCGAGCACGGCTTCCGGCAAGTACTTATAATATGGTATTTTCCTATCCACGAGACCGTATTTCAGAGCGAGCTCCTGGTGTAGAATCCTGGCTACTAGGTTGTGTCTGTGCATATACTCAGAGTTAGAAAGCGCCGAACAACCGGAGATGACATGCCTAAGTGACTCGCCGGGATGGCGACAAGCTCGACAGATGTCTACGGCGCCATCCTTTAGGATGTATTTCCGATAATTGTTGGTCTTAATACGAGTAACCTGATCCTGTATCGCACAGACAAAACCCTCGGTTTCCCCAAAGAGGTCACCGAACCGTAGCCAGTGGAATGAGGCGCCTGTGTCTACGAAAGGCTCATGTAGAGCCTTGTAGAACCTCCCGTGGAGCTCCTTCTCCTTCCATACGGTCTCCCGGTCGGAAATGCACTGTACTGCTGGGTCTTGCCATTGCTCGTTGGCTAAGGATAGAGGAGTAAGCCCTTTATCACACGAAATGACGTCCCTGTAGAATGGATCATCCGATCTCGCCTGAAAGTAATTACGGAGGCTGCACACTTCGCGATTATGCATGGTGAGAGCGCTCAAAAAGTCGCGCCCACCATGTTTCCGCGGCAAGTACAGCCTCATTACTGACGATCTCGGGTGATGCATTCTGTGTGACATCATAACAGTGCGGACTTTTCTATCCAGTGCGTTATGAGGACAGGCATGACCCAACCGTTATATGCGTGTGTCTTATTCACACCCGACAAAAGACTGTTGAGCACTTTTGTCAAGCGTGCATAAAACACATCGCAAACTGACTGTTTCATATCCGCCTCATCGATACCTATGTTCTGTGACATATCCAGGTATCGGTATGTTTCAGCCTCGGAAAGGGTCCTTATGTTGATGGGCATAGATAAGTCTATGCCCTCAGAGTTAGCAACCCTTCCCCTTTCAGCATAGAGGACCGCACACTTATCCGTCCCCAGCTCCATTCTAATAGAATTGCTAAAATCACAAGTGATGTTTAGCAATTCCACAAGATGTGAGCGACTGGAGGCGAATAACTTGAGATCATCCATATAGAAAAGGTGGGTCACTTTTGTACCTCCTTTTCGAAGCTGAAATCCCCTCCCAGAACCCTCCAGTAAGGTACTGAGAGGGTTCAGAGAGAGGCAGAACCAGATTGGACTCAGACAATCGCCCTGGAAAATACCCCTTCTTATCCTTATGTGGTTCTCCGCAGCCGTCATCCGCTCGCCTAGATGACAAAGGATCGTACTCCACTGCCCCATACACTGCCCGAGTGTCAGAACTGTACAGTCAACCTTGTACAGCTCGAGGACCCTCTTAAGCCATGTATGAGGCACCGAGTCGAATGCCTTTTTGTAGTCTATCCAGGCGGCGGAGAGGTTCCGACGGTTGCGTTTAACCACCTTGCCAATGACCGCGTCAATGAGGAGTTCCTTGGTTCCACGACCACCGCCCCGAAATCCATTTTGAGCGCGCGACATCACCTGATTTGCGTTTAGGTGACGAGTGATTCTCGCGCTCAAAATGGATGTTAGTGTCTTGTATATGGTAGGTAGACACGTTATGGGGCGGTATTTTCTCGGGTCTGTGGAATCCCGGTCTTCAGGAACCAAATGAGTGATCCCAGTAGTGAAGAGTCTCGGGAGTGACTTTTGGTCGAGAGCCTCTTGAAACTGTCGGGCGAGCACAGTGTGACACGCCACGAACCCCTTCAGCCAGTAGTGATGCAGTACGTCGAGTCCCGGACTTTTCCAGTTCGGGGCCCTACGGACCGCCTCAGCTACATCATCCGTCGTTATGATGACGGGGTCCATGGGCGTAACACTCGCACACTGACTCACCACAACTTCCGTCCAAGGGCCCTCGCTGTGGTTTACGGGCTCTGACCACAGGCCGCGCCAGAATGCGATAGTGTCGGCCTGATTCGGTGCTGAGCCCGTTCCACGTACCGTTGGTCGCTCCAGTAATTTATAGAGCCTCTTCTGATCACTCTGGAAGAGACGATTCTGGTTGAACCGTGTCGACCTCTTGGTATATCGCCGAATCCGCTTCCCCCAAGCAGCGATTCTCTGCTTCAGGTCGTCTATGCGCTCCGTCAGTTTTTGCGTTATATCCGGTTGGGACAAACTGATATTTGTCCCAGCAAACGCCATCCTGACGGTGCGCACAATTCTCGGCCTATTATTGCCCGACCTGAAGCTTATCGATGAGGGCCCTCGCCTTTGCGATACGGTCCTCAATCCTTCTTCTCCAGGCTGGGATAGTGCTACTTTCCCAGTAGCACGTCCAGACGTGGGAAGTTTGGCACCAACAATGCGGCAAACTGCCAAAGCGTCGCCAAAGAGTATTGAGTCCGCATCGCAAAGGTCCCGGCTGGTTTCCAAAAAGGTTGCCAGCAATGGGTTCAGTCGCCTCCTCCAATTTACTCCTCATCTGCTCTAGTTCATGGGTGACCATTCCATCATCGCCTGAATCAACCAGAGCGGGAAGATCCATGGCGGCTTCCACACGTGGCTGCTGGTCTATGGCCTTAGGAGCCGCATTCCCAGTTATAGCTGGTTCATTCGATGAGGGGATAGCCTCACGCCGTAGTCGTTCGAGTTCGGCATCATCAAATATTTTCGAGCGTATGATGTACCGAACTCTGTCTGCCAGGTTTTGCTCTGTGACGGGAACAGATGGCTCCAGCTCAGCAAAAAAGCGATGCATCCGAGCCCGATACGCTATCCCTCCAGTTTCATGCTCCTTCGCCCTATAGTACGCCCGCAATGCGTTTGTGTTCATATTTTTTGTCCAACGCATGCGGCGTACTACTCCACCAGCGGCGGGTGTCGCTTGCCGAGTCCGAGAGGACCCTGCCGACACCAAGCCATCTGGTGGGGATGATGGATGCGAGGGGCTGCTAGGTGGTCGTGCAGCACCTCGCGCTCGGCTGGCGGCCCGCATGCTGTCGCGTCCAGCGCCAGCTCCAGACGCGCCCCGGCGACCCCCAGGCAGCGGCCCTATGCGCGGTCTATTTTCTTCCATCATCCATAAAGTGGGCGTCAATTAACGGGAGACGCCCAGACCCGGCACCGTTTCATGATTTGGCCGTAAGCACAAACGGGCCCAAATTAGCACCCTCATTTCTGCCTAGGCACGGCGCTCACACCTCTTGGCAAGGCGCTGACTGACTGCGCCGACGTAGCAGTTTTGTCACTTAACTGTTACGTCAGCGGGCGATGGGGTCGTCACTTCCCTACGCTTATTATTATTATCTTGGGGTATTTATATAGTATTCTCATCTGGTTGGGCTGAATAAATATTTTAAAGGAAATAATAAATAAACATAAATTCATTATTTATTATTATATTTATTATGGTAGGAGCTATCAATTTATTGTATCAGCCATAATATTCTAACGTCTCTGATTTCTATTTAGTTAATTTTATTAGCTTAAATTTTTTTACTAACCAACTTCAAAAAACGAGACGGTTCTATATTCGACTCGTATGTTTCTATTAATATTTTCACCGATTTCTCGGAAACGGCTGAACCGATCTAAAAGATTTGATATTGTCCCATAAACACTTAAACAAGTTCCATCCCTAAGGGTAAAAATAGTGTATAAAGATTTTAATGTACCCATATAAAAGGTTTTAATATTTCTAAGGACACTCAAAAGGGTTAAATAATTGAACTTTTAATAAAAAGGGAAACAGACTTCAAAACCTAAAAAAACAATATACTTCCCACATAACATGACTTCGGAAGTTATTATATGGAAATAGTTATTTTCTAGTTATTGAAGTTGGTTTTTATTTAAAGTTCATTTATTAATTAACTAATCGTTAATTAATAAATGAACTATAATTTTCAGTTTCATATGGTTAAAGTGAAAATTTAAAGTTACAGATTATATACATACGTCCCACTGATGAGCACAGGCCTCCTCTCATTTCTGAGAGGGCTTTAGGACAAGGAATTGTTCGCCGCGCTGCCCCAATGCGTGTTGGCGAACTTCAAATGTCTTCGAAATATTTTTTTCTCTTATTTCTCAGACATGCATGTTCCCCACGATGTTTTGCTTCGCCGCCGAGCACGTGTAAATCAGCACTTTAAATTGCAATTAACAATTTCATTGATGCTGTCGGGGATCGAACCTGGGTTTCATATGGTGTGTGACGTGAATCGAAGATCTCTGTATTGGCAACAAGGCACTCCCATCATCGCCTATTCGCCTACTTGGCGGAGTGATTGCGGGGAATGAGCGAAATGGTAAAGGCCTATCCCCAGCTGTAGGTGTTAAATTAGCTTGGGTTAAATAAACATGTGGTCTTCGTTATATTAAGATGTCTTACATGAGATTTTGATTTTTTTAAAAGGCTTCACATAGTAATCGATCAGATGGGATAGTAGTTAAACAGTGACTTACAATAGTAAAAAATAATTTTATATTTGTTTTAAAGCCAGATTAGGTAATGTCGCTCGTTTAAATTTAGTAGCAATAACCCTTAACTTAGACATTTGTTGGCATCACTAAAATTTTAATTAAAATCAGTCCAGTGCAGATGGATGCAGAGGATTTGACATGGTCACGACGTTTGGATAACCTAGATACGCGGCATTAAACATATTCTAGAAAATATAAAACGTCTCTCTATTACCAAGTTTCGATATATTATTATTAAACAAAACTGTATAAAAGGGTTATTATATTATAAAAATAATATATGGTTGACAATAACCCGTAGGAATGAGGTGGTCGCTTCTAAGCTGTTTCTTAAATAAGTTTTGTAAGTAGATTGTACATCCTGTTTTAGTGTATAATTTTACTTAAAAAAAGTCTCGCTACGTTTCTCGCTGGTTCTTCCCAGGACAGAGGTTTTTTCCGAACCAGAGGTAAAATTAAAAAAATGACTTTTAATTAGTATTTTAATCTATATTGAATAAAAAATATTCTTTTCTATTCTATTCATGGTTATCCCACGAAAGGTCGGTAGTTATTAGATCATTTTAGTCTTTTCTGTAGTCTCCTTTAACATCGCTACTGCGCCACTTGAATTACAAAAAAAACGACTTTATACACTACTTGATATGAAGCTTGAAAGAAACAGACTTATATCATTCTTCTGCGTGTACAGTATCAACAGAAAATTACTTTAGAATTGTGTCAAGTTTTTAACTGCTGTGTTATTTTACTTTCGGGAAATTAAGTTCGCTCCGCAATGTTTTTCTTTAACATTTGACTTTCTTCGGCAGAATTAAGGGTTTCAATAATTATGCAATTATAGTGTAGTAGGGTAACGCTTCTGCCGGAGGCTCTACGGGATCGTGAGGTCCATGGCCCTTTACGGGGCCCCGGTGGCGCGTGGTTTGGCGCGGCTTGCCGTCCACCACCCAAACGCGCCCCAAAGGGTGGTTGCCGTAAAGATGGTTCGCGGCTACCGCACGATCTCCCGCGAGGCGGCGAGCCTCGCTGGATTGCCGCCATGGGATCTGGAGGCGATAGTCCTCGCGCGCCTGCACGAATGGCGCGCGGAGGCACTATGCCGAAACCCGCTGCCGCGGCAAGTCGTCGCGCAGCGGACAGACTTCCGGCATGATCTCATGGCGACATGGAGAGAGCGACTGTCGCAACCCTGTGCTGGGCACGCCACTATAGCGGCGATAAGACCCTTGAGGAGTGGCTTGAGAGACGCCACGGTGTCCTCACCTTCCGCCTGACGCAGGTCCTCACCGGACACGGTGTGTTCGGGAGGTTCCTGCACCGAATCGGGCGGGAGGAAACGCCCGTGCTCCCACTGCGAGGATCGACCGACTGACGGTGGAGCACACCGTGGAGGTGTGCCCTGCTTGGCGGAGCACCGCCGTACTCGTAGCGGCGATAGGCGGCGACTTCGCGTCCGGCCCTGGTCGAAGCCATGGTCCGGAGCGAGACGGAATGGGATGCCGTCACCACCTTCTGCGAAGCAGTGATGCTAGCGAAGGAGGTGGCGGAGAAGGAAAGAGCAACAGCTTTCCTTCCCGGCCGCCGCGGGAGACGCCCCGCCGGGGCTGCGTCGTGGCCCCTGACCGTGGTAGGGGACCTGTGGACGGCGAGCAATGGTAGCTCGCCGTCCGTCCGTCAACGACGACAGGCCGTGTCGACGGCGCGTTTTGTTCCACGCGCCTCAAAGAGCTGTCAGCAGCGTGAAGGCCCGCAAGGCCGATTACCGCCGTGGGGCTGCGGGCTGAAAGAGATACCGCGGCTCCGGAACGTAAGGGCACTGAAGGAACACGGATGGTTTTAGTCAGTAAAGTTGACACCTTCCGCTCCACCCACAGCGAAAGGCGTCATTAGATGATTTTCCATCCGCAAAAAAAAAAAAAAGGGTACTTAAAACAGAAATGTCAATAATTAATTTATCACAGCCTATCAAAAGTCCACTGCTGATCTTAGACGTACCCTATAGACTGCCTCATAGAGGGGATATTTGCCATGGTTGCCACGCTTGGTAGCCGGGTTGACAACTGCAATTGTTATAATTTTGTTATCAGGAATATGCTACTGCCCATTCCTTGATTCATTTCTCTCTGTCGCCTTTACGACATCCACGGGATAATATGGAGTAGTGGATTTTCTTACGTTACCAAATTGCATGAATCAGATTTATCTATCATCAACTGTCTCAGAGCACATGTACGTAGCAGTAAATATAACCGCTGAGTATTTTTTATCTCACATCCACAGGCTTCAGTTTCAGAAAGTTTTGATCCAGTGAACTCATTATAAATTTTAACTTTTCGTTTGTTTCTGTGAGCACTAGCTTCCGCCCTGATTCGGATTTTTCGTAAGCAAACTTTTCTTGTTACAAAATTTTTATGAATTTCGAAATCCGAGTTAGTTTTTTGAAGTTCTGTATCATATTGGAAATTCTAACGTTGAAAACAATAAATATTTTTACTAATTATTTTTACTTCTACTTTATATAAAGGAATAACAAAAGTTTTTTATTAATAAGATGTAAAGAAAGTAGGAGGTAGGGCCAGTTTGCAGTGGGTCGACCGGGGAAGGACCACGCTCGCACGGAATACTCGCGTAAAATAGCACGACAATGCTGCTCAGTTTTGTACAGTTAGCAGCCAGAACCTAAAATTGTTTCTTTGTGCCTGTATGCTAGTTTGTCACCTTTAATTGTGTAAAAAACATAATGTAAGTAAAAAGGGAATATAAAGATTTCTTATGTTTACGCTAACACTACACATTTAAATGATACTAAATTTTACGAATTTTATCGCATATATTAACGTATTTTAAATTCTCAACGTTTCGAGTATATTACAGCACCTATGGTCACAGGAGGGGCTGAAGTGTTTTAAGTCCCAATGTCATAATTAACCTCAGGCTACCTTCGGTTTAAAATTATTAATTTTTGGTCCAATCTACGAAGAATGATCTTATAGTATCTTAAAGTCATGCTTGGGCTGACATTTTATTTTATTTTACGTGGTAGAGCCACGCTGCAGCTATATTATGGTTGTAGAATGAATGGGTCTCACAGAATACCAGCACAAAATAGCAGCTTAATGCTGCTGTGTTTTGTATGGTTAGTGTAGAGAACCGGATACCATTTTATTGGAAACATGCAATATTGGATAAGGCAGTGTGTTTTAAATGTAAGTGGGTGTCGTAAGAGGCTACAGAGGGAAACTTATACAGAAAATGGATTGCAGCATTTTCCTGATAACAACTAAAATAATTAGAAACTGCGGTTGGCATTCCAAGTGTGGAATCTTAGGCGAAATCTCACCTGCATATATAGAAATTTATGGAGAAGGAATGAATTGTATTTACTATTATACGTATTATAAGTCAAGCGTACAGCATCTGTCTTTCCATCCGGTTACAATGTGTATGATTTCAAGGGAAGAGTGAATAGGCATTTGTTAGGCTAACTCAGTGCACTTCACCGATTTCGGCTGCATTACCACTGGCTGAGAATCATAAAAAAAGAATAATAGAGGCAGAAGAGAAAATATGACACGAAAGTTTAATTATTTTCTCACCACAAAATCTCAAAACCTTAACATTGGCGTTCATTAATAGCTATTATTATAACAAAAATGATTGTGGACCGAATACTTCCAACCAACATTATTGAGCAATGAAAAGTTTCTCAACATTAGTGACATGAACACTCTACGGCTTCAAAAAGATTCTTCAGTAAGGTTTTTTCTACTTAAAGCACTACATATCGATATGAAAACGAGCCTTTTTACACGCTTGGTTTAATAGCGTTACATTTAGGTCACGACATTTAGAACGACATTTGTATCAAACTTTTACGTGGTAGATATATGCTGCAGCTATATTATGGAAGCGCGAATAGGTCGACACAACCGGGGAAGGACCACGCTCTCACAGAGTATCAGCGTGAAATAGCAGCTCATTGCTGCTGTGTTTCGTATGGTGGGTGTAGAAAACCGGAGACCCTTTTTACTGGAAACGAGGCATCCCATCTTAGTTCTCAGGGGTGACAGCATATCTACATTTTGATTCTTAATCGAAGATAGATGTAGATGTCTATGAGCCACAGCATCCACTTGCCATCAGGGGGACTGTGTGCTCGTTTGCTACTTTTATCCATCTCCTATCTATATAATTAAAAATCAATTGCCGCATCACGGCTCGACCACCAATTCGGCTGATTTTTTCGGTTGTGTTTGTAATTGTCGGGACAATATTTGTATTTTTTTTATAGGATAGGGTGACAAACGAGCACACAGTCCACCTGATGGTAAGTGGATGCTGTGACCCATAGACATCTACATCTATCCTCAGTAAAAAATCAAAATGCAGATGCGTTGTCACCCGTGAGGACTAAGATGGAATCCTCTCTTTCAATAAAAGGTCTGGTTCTCTCACCACCTGGCTACAACAGTGTGCTGCTATTTTGCTGGTATTCTGTGAGCGTCGTCCTCCCGGCCAGCCGTCGTGCTACAACTATACTACTAATATAGCTGCAGCATGGCTCTACCACGTATAAAAAAATGTTTTTTAAATCTACCGGAACAGTTTTACGTTTAGTTTGACATTTCTACTGTCACATGTTTTCATAACAACAACAAAGTCCGCATTCCACCCATCCATCAATCCATCAAAGTCTATAAAATCTACTGCTGAATTTAGACCTTCCCCACGGATTGCCTCATAGGGGGGATTTTGCCATAGTTGCCACGCTTGGCAGGTGGGTTGGCAACCGCAGTTTTATATTATTTTGAGTTGTTGTCGGAAGACACCACTAACTTTAGTTATAATTTTCCTCCGTCGCCTCTTACGACACCCACGGGACGATATGGGGTAGCGACTTTTCTACACCGCCACTACACGGAAATATATTTTTTTTATAGGATAGGGTGACAAACGAGCACACAGTCCACCTGATGGTAAGTGGTTGCTGTGACCCATAGACATCTACATCTATCCTCTTCTTCTTCTAATTTAAAAAACGTTACCCCCACACTAGTATTTTCTCCTGTATCGTGGAGGCAGTTTACAAACATAAATTGCACGAGGACAAACATCCAGACCCGGAACAATTATTGTACGCCATACAAATACTTGTCCCGTGCGAGATTCGAACTCATTGCTAAGCCACTGCGCCACGGAGCCGTCAGGAAATAAAGCCTCAATAAAGAATCAAAATGCAGATGCGTTGTCACCCGTGAGGATTAAGACGGAATGTCTCTTTTGCAGTAAAAAGGGTCGTCGGTTCTCTACACTCACCATACGAAACACATCAGTGTTAAGCTGCTATTTTACGCTGGTATTCTGTGAGAGCGTGGTCTTTCCCGGTCGAGCCGACACATTCGTGCTACAACTATATACTAATAATATAGTTGCAGCATGGCTCTACCACGTAAAAAATATTTATTATATACTTGAATAATTTTTCAAGTAATTGATTGCAAATTCACTTTGTAGTTCACATGAGACTGAACAATGTTGATAAGAACTGTAATAGTCTTCGATAGAGTTTCTTAATTGGCTTCGATGCATTAACATCATTTAAATTTAAATACACATTGAGCACCAAAAACACGTCAGACATCTACGTGCGTGCATGTTTATACTAAAATATGAGTTATATAATATTATATTTAAATAATCTGTTAAACATTTCATTATTTTTTCAGATAATTAATTTTTTCATATTATTTAAAGAACGCGTCAGAAACAAGACGTTGACGAGACCCTGACGTACTATGAGTAAGTTGTCCGCTTAGCAAATTAAGGTGGTGTTTCAAAGGTCGGCTGTTAAAATATTATTTAACAGAAATTTCGTACTACAGATACAAACAGAGGTATCTAAATAGGTAATTTTGTGATTTCTTGAATAGTAACTCGAGTTCAATCCCCAGTACAGGTAATGATGAGTAATACTGTCAACTTGATTGAGAAGGCACCTTCTAACCACTATTTCAGCAACATGTATAATCCAACCAATGGCGTAAAAATCGGAAGTAATGTTACACTTAAAATGTTTGGAGCACCCTAGGTTCTACATTTTTTGTCACACGCGAGTACATATTGTATGTTATTACTCTAAGGGCGAGATACACGCATTCAAATGACATAAAGCGCAGATATCCTACGCGCGTCAGTGTTAGAGCTGAAGCATGCTCATAATAGCACCGATTGTCGGACCTTGGTGTATTTGTGTGCGTGTACAAACAAAATTATAGGACCTAGGGTACTTCACACATTTTCAACGTAATATGACGTTCGAAGTTTTTACGTCCGAGAGCCTTACCAACCGTAGTGAAGCATCGTTCTTTATTCGATTACTATCACCACTTATCACCAGGTGGGATTGTGGTCAAGTAATGGCTTATAAAAAGTAAAAAAAAATCGAAAGTGACCAGTTTTCAACTGTAATACCGCACAGAATGTAACTCTATTTTGAACCACCTGTGAAATAATGAATAGAAAAGTAATGTAAAATTGTACAATACATAATATATCTAAATATATTCAATGTTGCCAACTCTATATATAAAATCAATTGCTGTTCGTTTGTCTCGCTAAAACTCAAAAGCGGCTCGTCAGATTTTGATGAATTTTTTGTGTGTGTTTGAATAGGTCTCTAGATGGTTTAGATTCACATTTAGACCAGGTAGGTGGCGCTGTTGTCCAGATCCAGCAATCACCCTTAGGAAGCCGGGGCGGATTCCTAGTATATAATAAATTTATTATTTACTATTTTTATTAAATAGTTGTGGTGGTGGCGTAAGAGTATTCACCACTTTCATTGCATCCCGTGGGTATTGTAAGAAAAGATCTCACATGGCTTTTGATGGATGGCAGCATAACCGTCTCGCTTAGAAAGCAGTGTCAAAGATACGAGATATCTCATACTGCGATCGTTAACCCGCCTGACAAGAGTGTTATGTCAATAATGTCAAATCCTCTACAAAGAGGAAAGAAAAAGTAGAAGTGTTGCAGCGCAGTTGAAAAATGTTACGTTGTAGAGCCACGCTGCAGCTATAGTATGGTTGTAGCACGAATGTGTCGGCACGACTGGGGTAGAACCACGCTCTCACATAAAACCAGCGTAATATAGCAGCTTGATGCTGCTTTTTCGTATGGTGAGTGTAGATAACCAGAGACCCTTTTTACTGGGAACGAAGCATTTCATCTTAGTAGTCGGGGGTCACAACGCATCTGCATTTTGATTAAAAGAAATGAAATTGATGGTTTAAACTTTGGGCGGTAAAATTCCGTCTGGACGGTAAAAAATAATAAACGTTAACGTTAGTTTTGTCATTGTCGTTTTGCCAAATATTTTTAAATGAATAGTAATTATGTTTGAGATTAAAAATAACTTGTTTCTTTTCTTAAATACTTCTGCAAAATTTCGGATTATTCAGACGTCTGAAAGTGGGTCAATCTGATATAATATTGTGTAATAATAATAATGTTTTAAGCAGCTGAACTGGTATGGTACGGCATCAAGATCAATAGCTAGTACATCACTGACTTTCCATCTGCTGACGATATAATCATTGTCGCAGAATCGCTGTGGGACCACCTCAGCACTATGCCCAATGACTGTAACAGTGTCTTCCAACGGATAGGTCTTAGAAAGAGCATCGCCAAGGCAAAAGTAACGTCCATGTCACACTTACATCGGTAGTTGTTGGGAGCAAATTGTCGACGAGTATGCTTACATACAAATTGTCCAAAAAACCAACAACCGATTAAAAATGAGGGTCCTAGAGTGCAGCCTCGACCGATAAGCGAAGTGTAGGGCGGCTTCCCACTAGATGGAGCAACGACCTGGTAAGAGATGCAGGAAATCGATGGATGTAGGAGGCTCTGGATCGTGCTTTGTGGCATTCTTTGGGGGAACTTATGTTCTGCAGTTGACTTGGCCGTAATAATGATATTTAAGTACTTGCCGGAAGCCATGCTCGAAAATGACAGCGCCATGCTCTACTGGGACCAGGCCATCATCACAGACAGGACTATACTTGTGAATATTTTTGGTCGACATTACCATTCCGTATGACGAGAAACTCGTGAAAGCCGAAACAGTTAAGCGAACAAAATATCTGGACCTGGCGTACGAGGTGATCGACATGTGGGGTGTTCTGCCAACCGAAATTATTCCTGAAGTCGTTTCTGCGAACGGGTTAATCCCGGTCAGCCTCTCGGGTCATCTGAGGCGACTGGGACTCCACTCCGAGCTCAAATGCAGAAGGCGGCCGATTTCATTCCCTTTCTCCCTAACCTTCGGCCGTTTGGTCTCCCTGCCGAGGGCTTCCATCTGGTTGGGTTTATATTTATTAATGTATTTTTTATTAATAAATTTTACTATGTTAATATATACTCGTATTTATGTATATTTATCATTTACATTTATATACTTATAAAACCCTACTAGATGAGAAAACTATATAAATACCCCAAAAAAATAATAACAGACCACTTAATATCATAGTTTTTAAAATCAGTTCTTTTTTAGAATTTCTAAGATTTCAACATATCAAACAAGAACAATGGGTTATTGAAATTTAACATGTCAAGAGCCACTTGCCCTCTGACACCGAAGCCACGTTTCTTCAGTAGTCTACATAGTTATGTTCTAAAGAGCTCTATTTTATTGTTTCGAGAAAAATCTACATACGTTTATTTAATCATTAACTAGTAAAAAATCTAAGTTCTATTTTTTGCTTAATCGCTTAATAACTAAGCCTCAATTAAAGAAAAGTTGAGGAAGTAGAATACTTTCTAGTTGAGCGGCGCTCATGCGCGGACCCGTTTGCTACAGCCTCAGTACAAGCAATAGTAAAAAATGTCAGTTGTGGAAAAGAGAATAAAGGGCACAAATATGTTTTGTGTAAATCGTCTTATTGTACTTTAAATATTTATATTTTATATTTTTAACGTGGTAGAGCCATGCTGCAGCTATATTAGTAGTATAGTTGTAGCACGAATGGGGCGGCTCGACCGGGGAAGGACCACGCTCTCACAGAATACCAGGGTAAAATAGCAGCTTAACGCTGATGTGTTTCGTATGGTATGTGTAGAGAACCGGAGACCCTTTTTACTGAAAACGAGGCATTCCATCTTAGTCCTCACGGGTGACAACTGACATAACATCTGCATTTTGATTTGTAATTGAGAATAGATGTAGATGTCTATGTACCACAGCAACCACTTACCATCAGGAGGACTGTGCTCGCTTGTCACCCTTATTCTATATAAAAAAAATCAGGAATGTGTTTTATTAGACGCTAAGGAAGCATTATTATAATTTACTCCTTATATTATGTTCGATATTCATATTGGACTATGACCTCGTATTTTTACTAGGATCATCACACCTTATAAATAATGCGTTTAAATTTAAGCAACAAGTTTTTTTAAAGCTAGCTGAAAAAACATATCCAACTTCAAGTGAATTTACTAAGATATTTTTTATAGATTTTCATATACTTTATTAACATGCCTAAATAGTTTCAATCCTCGAGAACACAGTTTGCGTTTCATTATCGTATTGCTATACTTAGCACATGGATAAAAAATAACCGAGCACCCACTTGCGGATACAGCCTCTGTAATTTTTTTATCGGCTAAGCATTGCACGATGGTCTTTACATTAAATAATAAATAGTCATCTTTCAGAGATTAATTTTTGCACTGCTTACTCAAATCAGTCTCTTCTATGTCACTACTACCCAAGTTGAATTACTCTTGAGATAAGTGATCGCCAATGAGCTCTCGCAAATACGCAAGGGTGCTAACTGTCCTTCAGACTTCTTGCCATCTTTAATAAATGCACAAGTTTCAAAACCCGAGGATTTATTTATAAAGACAAAACTTCTTCGGATTAAATCGTTCGAAGATCCCTTACGGGACAACATGCCAGCACTTTTCTTACATTGAAATCCTGGGGATGATCATACCCGTCGACACAACAATCGCAAGGATGCATAAGAGGTCTACAGTAAAATATCACTCCTATGGATTCTTAAGGCTAATCAAATTATTTATAGAGAATTTTTTAACGCTTAGCGGAGTAAAAAATTGTTATTCAATAAAATGAAGATTTCGGATTACCTTAGATGGAAACTTAGGAAAATACCCAGAATATGTTGTAGTAGATGGTGGTACAAAGATTCGTATTTAAATCAGATGTAAGATGGTCTAAAAATGCAGTTACTATAAAGTACTATATAGTAACTGCATTTTTAGACCATCTTAACTCCATAAATTCTAAAATTCAGTTCACAATGGAGTTAGAGGCAAACAACTCTTTAGCTTTTCTAGATGTGTTAGTAATTCGGAATCCTGATAACACCTTGAGCCACACTGTGTATAGAAAAAAGACCCATACAGATAGATATTTATACGGTGACTCTCATCACCATCCTTCACAGTTAGCTACCGTGGGTAAATCTTTGTTTCAGAGAGCACGAGGGATCTGTGACAGTATACACCTGGCCGCCGAGCTCCAACACGTCAAGTAAGTTTTGCACGACAATAAGCTTCGGGTCCCGCGCCTACGTCACAGTGAACGAGTGAAGCCGGCCACAGTCGAGCGAGTGCCTGCTGTACTGCCATATGTCAGATGTGTCACTGACAAGATTGGCTACATCCTGAAGCGTGCTTCTATTAAAACATACTTTAAGCCTCCGAAGAAGATTAGTCAGTTTTTACCATCAGTTAAGTGTAACGTCCCTCTGCAAGATGCAGGAGTGTACAAGCTTGATTGTGAATGTGGTCTCTCTTATATAGGACAAACAAAAAGATCAATAAAAACCCGCGTTAAAGAACACATAGCTGATGTGAAGAATCGACGCTCCGGGAAGTCTGCAGTCTGTGAACATGCACAGGATCGCCCCCGTCACTACATTAGATTTGATAAACCACAAATCCTCGCTAAAGAACACCGATTCCTTCCAAGGATTATTCGCGAGGCTATTGAAATCAAAAAACATCCTAATTTCAATAGAGAAGATAGCTGGGTGCTACCATCTGCTTGGGATCCTATAATTAATAAAATTAAATCCCAACCCAAGCATACAACTGCAAGACTTCAAGGTACTGTAAGTTCATACTGCGTAGATCGGAACAAAAATTAATAATTTTTAATCTGAAGGTAACCGTGGTTAACTATGACATTGGGACGTCAATACCTCAATCCCTGTGACCATGGGTGCTGCAAAGTACTGAAACATCGGAATATAAAATAAGTTAATACGCGATAGAATCCGTAAAACTAGTTTTATTTAAATGTGTAGTGTCTGCGTAAATATAAGAAATCATTATCTACATCTATTCTCAATTACTTATTTATCATTATTACGGCCAAATCAACTGCAGAACATAGGTTTCCCCCAAGGAATGCCACAAAGCACGATCCAGAGCCACCTACATCCATCGACTTCCTGCATCTCTTACCAGGTCGTTACTCCATCTAATGGGAAGCCGCCCTACACTTCGCTTATCGGTCGAGGCTGCATTCTAGGACCCTCATTTTCAATCGGTTGTTGGTTTTTCGGACAATTTGTATGTAAGCATATTCGTCGACAACTTGGTCCCAACAACTACCGATGGAAGTTACTTTTGCCTTGGCGATGTTCTTTCTAAGACCTATCCGTTGGAAGACACTGTTACAGTCATTGAGCATAGTGCTGAGGTGGTCCCACAGCGATTCTGCGACAATGATTATATCGTCAGCAAATGGAAAGTCAGTGATGTACTAGCCATTGATCTTGATGCCGTACCATACCAGTTCAGCTGCTTAAAACATTATTATTATTACACAATATTATATCAGATTGACCCACTTTCAGACGTCTGAATAATCCGAAATTTTGCAGAAGTATTTAAGAAAAGAAACAAGTTATTTTTAATCTCTAACATAATTACTATTCATTTAAAAATATTTGGCAAAACGACAATGACAAAACTAACGTTAACGTTTATTATTTTTTACCGTCCAGACGGAATTTTACCGCCCAAAGTTTAGAAAACCATCAATTTCATTTCTTTTAATCAAAATGCAGATGCGTTGTGACCCCTGAGGACTAAGATGAAATGCTTCGTTCCCATTAAAAAGGGTCTCTGGTTATCTACACTCACCATACGAAACAGCAGCCTTAAGCTGCTATTTTACGCTGGTATTATGTGAGAGCGTGGTTCTACCGTGGTTTTGCCGACACATTCGTGCTACAACCATACTAAAGCTGCAGCGTGGCTCTACCACGTAACATTTTTCAACTGCGCTGCAATACTTTTACTTTTTCTTTCCTCGTTGTAGAGGATTTGACATAACACTCTTGTCAGGCGGGTTAACGATCGCAGTATGAGATATCTCGTATCTTTGACACTGCTTTCTAAGCGAGACGGTTATGCTGCCATCCATCAAAAGCCATGTGAGATCTTTTCTTAGAATACCCACGGGATGCAATGGAAGTGGTGAATTCTCTTACCTAGTGTGGGCCACCACCACAATTATTTATTAAAAATAGTAAATAATAAATTTATTAAATACTAGCAATCCGCCCCGGCTTCGTAAGGGTGATTGCTGAATCTCGACATCAGCGCCACCTATCTGATCTAAATGTGAATCTAAACCATCTAGAGACCTATTCAAAGACACAAAAAATTCATCAAAATCTAACGAGCCGCTTTTGAGTTTTGGCGAGACAAACGAACAGCAATTGATTTTATATATAGAGTTGGCAACATTGAATATATTTAGATATATTATGTATTCTACAATTTTACATTACTTTTCTATTAATTATTTCACAGGTGGTATTACATTCTGTAAGGTATTACAGTTGAAAACTGGTCACTTTCGATTTTTTTTTACTTATTATAAGCCCTTACTTGACCACAATCCCATCTGGTGATAAGTGGTGATAGTAATCGAATAAAGAACAATGCTTCACTACTGTTGGTAAGGCTCTCGGACGTTAAAACTTCGAACGTCATATTACGTTGAAAATGTGTGAAGTACCCTAGGACCTATAATTTTGTCTGTACACGCACACAAATACACCAAAGTCCGACAATCGGAGCTGTTATGAGCATGCTTCAGCTCTAACACTGACACGCGTAGGATATCTGCGCCTTATGTCATTTGAATGCGTGTATCTCGCCCTTAGAGTAATAACATACAATATGTACTCGCGTATGACAAATAAAATGTAGAACCTAGGGTGTTCCAAACATTTTAAGTGTAACATTACTTCCGAATTTTTACGCCCTTGGTGGGATTCTACAAGTTGCTGAAATAGTGGTTAGAAGGTGCCTTCTCAACCAAGTTAACAGTATTACTCATCATTACCTGTACTGGGGTTTGAACTCACAAAATTATCTATTTAGATACCTCTGTTTGTATCTGTAGTACGAAATTTCTGTTAAATGATATTTTAAAAGCCGACCTTTGAAACACCACCTTAATTTGCTAAGCGGACAACTTACTCATAGTAAGTTAGGGTCTCATCAACGTCTTGTTTCTGACGCGTTCTTTAAATAATATGAAAAAATTTAATTATCTGAAAAACTAATGAAATGTTTAACAGATTATTTAAATAAAATATTATATAACTCATATTTTAGTATAAATATGCACGCACGTAGATGTCTGACGTGTTTTTGGTGCCCAATATGTATTTAAATTTAAATGATGTTAATGCATCGAAGCCAATTAAGAAACTCTATCGAAGACTGTTAGAGTTCTTATTAACATTGTTGTCAGTCTCATGTGAACTACAAAGTGAATTTGCAATCAATTACTTGAAAAATTATTCAAGTATATAATAAATATTATTTACGTGGTAGAGCGGTTTCCAACCCACCTGCCAAGCGTGGCAACTATGGCAAAATCCCCCCTATGAGGCAATCCATGAGGGAGGCCTACGTTCAGCAGTGGATTTTATAGACTTTGATGGATTGATGGATGGATCGTATGCGGAATTTGTTGTTATGAAAACATGTGATAGGAGAAATGTCAAACTAAACGTAAAACTGTTCCGGTAGATTTAAAAAACATTTTTTTTTATACAAACATTGTCCCGACAATTACAAACATTTTTTATACACCCACCATACGAAACACAGTAGGAATGAGCTGCTATTTCACGCTGATACTCTGTGAGAGCGTGGTCCTTGCCCGGTTGTGTCGACCTATTCGCGCTTCCATAATATAGCTGCAGCATATATCTACCACGTAAAAGTGTGATACAAATGTCGTTCTAAATGTCGTGACCTAAATGCAACGCTATTAAACCAAGCGTGTAAAAAGGCTCGTTTACAGATCGATATGTATTGCTTTAAGCAGAAAAAATCTTACTGAAGAATCTTTTTAAAGCCGTAGAGTGTTCATGTGACTAATGTTGAGAAACTTTTCATTGCTCAAAAATGTTGGCATTCAAAACCAATACTATACCAGTATTAAAACCTACTACGTGCCCGAAGTATTCGGTCCACAATCATTTTTGTTATAATAATAGCTATTAATGAACGTTAGTGTTAAGGCTTTGTGATTTTGTTGTGAGAAAATAATTAAACTTTCGTGTTATGTTTTCTCTTCTGTTTAATTAATTAATAATTAATAATTTTATACTGAAGGTAGCCTGAGGTTAACTATGACATTGAGACGTCAAACACTTCAGTATTTTACAGCACCTATGGTCAAAGGAGGGATTTGACCATGGGTACTGTAAAATACTCGAAACGTTGGGAATTTAAAATACGTTAATATATGCGATAAAATTCGTAAAATTTAGTATCATTTAAATGTGTAGTGTTAGCGTAAACATAAGAAATCATTATATTCCCTTTTTACTTACATTATATTTTTTAAACAGTTAAAGGTGACAAACGAGCATATAGGCACAAAGAAACAATTTTAGGTTCTGGCTGCTAACTATACAAAACTGAGCCGCATTATCGTGCTATTTTACGCGAGTATTCCGTGCGAGCGCGGTCCTTCCCCGGTTAACCCACTTGCACTGCAGCTGTAACAATGCTGCAACCTGGCCCTACCTCCTAATTTCTTTACATCTTATTAATAAAAAACTTTTGTTATCCCTTTATATAAAGTAGAAGTAAAAATAATTAGTAAAAATATTTATTGTTTTCAACGTTACTAACGTGTAATAACATAGCAGTTAAAAACTTGACACAATTCTAAAGTAATTTTCTGTTGACACTGTACACGCAGAAGAATGATATAAGTCTGTTTCTTTCAAGCTTCACATCAAGGAGTGTATAAAGTCGCTTTTTTTTGTAATACAAGTGGCGCAGTAGCGATGTTAAAGGAGACTACAGAAAAGACCAAAATGATCTAATAACTACCGACATTTCGTGGCATAACCAAATGACGAACAAATGACGGTAGAATGGTAATCTCCCACTTGTTTTAGCAGTATAACGTATCGCACAGGCGACTAAGAGGCATTAGTCTGTAATTCTAAGAGTCGCACTGTCGTTACTATGCCCGTTGGGGTATTCTACTAGTGTAGGTAAGGAAGGTAGTGTTGCTGAGAGGCTGCCCTGTGTAACATTGAGATGGGTAGTGATGCTGTTGGTTTGCATACTTTGGTGTTATTATGTAATTGGGGTCCTGATAGTAAGCAGGGTTTGTTACCGAGTAGTTTTCTTTTATTTAAATACTTTTGAGAATTATTTCTAACATCAGAAGTGGAATAGTTTCTTTCAATATATACGTAATATCGCTTGGTATAGTACACAAATTTATTTTACAGTCTGAAATTGGAAAAGGTAAGAATTTCGCTGCTAAGCAGTACCGTCATAGTTTTGTTTCAGTTTGAAGAGTGTAGAAAGCCATTATAATCACAGCCTTTAAGGTCTCTTAGTCTCCTTTTCATTATCACGGGCTGCAACTCATTTCTACAACTTTCTTTGTTTAAATAATATTGTTGCCTCCGCTTAAATTAAGAAAAAATAAATTATGTCTCGCAAAGAGAATATTTTATAAATTTTGAGATAATTCTCTGAGCGTACAGATAAGTAGATTCATTTGTACAATTCGTTTTAAGTATTTGTGCTTAGAATATATAATAGGAAATCGGTTTGTTTGCTTATTGTAAATTATTAAAATATCGTGACATGGATCTAACTAGTGATATACTTCGGGTTCTAGGTTTGATTCTCAGTCCAAATTCAAACTTATCAAACGTTTATGCCATGTTTTTCACAAGGGCATTTGACAATATCTCAAAGAAATCCGAATGTATATTATTTTTAACGTATATGGTATTGTAACGCTGTAGTGGAATAAAGGTGCTTTTCCACTAGACATGTGCTATGCTACGTTGCTATGGATACGTTTGATATCCACCAATCATGTTCATTAGTCCATATAGCTTAGTACTAGTGGAAACAGGTTCAACTAAGCTATATTTTTTATATGGATGGACGCGTGCTCTGGATGCGTGCTATGGATGGTCGCGAGTGGTGTAGCTATGTTCAGAGCAGAGCTCTCCGTGCTTTCCCTATTGTCGAGACATCGTATAGCTCGAGCTGCGCATCTTCCTCGCACAGCTACAACGCGGCGGTGCATCTTCATAGCACATTTTACTCACCCCGCTAAATAGCTTAGCATCAGTGGAAACAGTCACATAGTTTCATAGCTTAGCTTTTACATCCTCGCGGCAAAGCTGCATAGCACATCTCTGGTGGAAAAGCACCCTATGTCTCGTGTTCTGGAAAAGGAACATGCTCTCACAAAATACCAACAAAATATTGTGTTACGTATGGTGATTGATGAAAACAGGATTCTGTTTTTAATGATAATGAAGCATTTAATCGTAGTTCTCAAAGGTGACAAAGCACCTGTATTAAGATTCTTAATCGAGTATAGATGAAGGTGTTTATGGGCCATAACATTTACGCTGGCCAATCGGAAAGCAAAATTTCAATAAAACTCAATAAACTGTACAATTAATTCAAACAATGTCTTAATTTAAAATAGTCTACAATAACAGGCACCTGAAGTAGGGATAAACCTGTATCTCAGGTGTATGTGCTAATAGATACACTAACAAATATTTTCTGTTTCTTATATGAAATGAATAACATACCAACTAATTACGGTTAATTTCGGCAAAATATATTATCATTAATTTACTTATGATATTAATTAACTTAAAACAATTAGCAACTTTTCCGTATCATCGTATGACAAATTTTGTAACCATGTTCGAATTACATTTTAACAATCTGCCATTTTTTGTGGATACATATACAAAATTGCGTTGATTTGATTATACAAAAAAGGGCCAAGGAATGTAAAAAATTTATGCTATAAATTATATAAAATACATGCTATAAATTATATAATATGCTAATAAATTAATAAAGGTCTAAACTTAAAGTTTTTATAAGTAAATCTTTACATAGAACTCTTCATCAGTGCCTAAATAATGTTTCATGCGTGTTTTAGATTCTTCAGAATTTAGAATTTTCGAAATACTTTTTCAGTCCGTCTCGAACACCCCTGCTAAGGCTTGTTTGAATGCTGCTAAGCATGTTCCGGCGATGAAAATTGTATCCCTTTCATCTGATTTTTTTAATTAAGAAAATAAAAAGACGTCAAACGGTGCCAAATCAGGATGGTAAAGAAGGTGACCCAAAAGCTTAGCTAGTGTGCCGTTCAGTCAATCCATAGTTTCAAGCGCTGTGTGCGCGCGCACGTTGTCATGCTGAAGCAGTAGCCCGCGGAGCTACGTGTTTGGTTGCTTGTTGCTCACACCAGTGAACGCTTCTAGCAAGCATGTGGTAGTATATTCTTTGGAATTGATGGAGTTTCGATTTCGTAAAGGAATTGACAGCTATCCTTTCATAGTGAAAAAACTAGCGATTTAAAACCGCTTCTCAATCGCTTCACTTTGGTAGGCGTTGTTGTTGGTTCATTTTGAAATAGCTAAACCATCGACTGGAGCTTCGTTTTTGGATCGTATTGATAAATCTGAAATTCATCACCTGTATTAATATTTCAAACACGGCTTGCTTCTTAATTTTCTTCCGTATCATGCGTCAAATGGCAACCACTTCTTTCTTTATCTCACAAAGTTAATCGACCTCACTGAAATTCGTTATATCGGCGGTACATGATTGTCTTAGAAGAGACTTTATCTATAAAGTATATCAAGCGATCCATCCAATTTTAGGCGATATTTGAAAATTTTACCGAAGTTGATCCATTTTCAATGGAGTCATCTTTAACAGGAAGAAATATAATGAAAAAGTTTTTATATCTCAACCTTGATACAAAGTAAGTAAGAAAGACTTAACGCAAAGTTGAAATTTTATGCTTAAGAACCTGACAGGCGGGAAATGATATTATTCTTTCGTTAACGTCTTCGTTAACTCTAACTTTGCTGGCGAATTTCATTAAAGCTTTTACTTGTAAATAATATTAATTGAACGGTATATTCACAGTGTAATAAAAGTACAACAATGAATATAACGGGGAATAAGAAAGTAATTATGATAGTTTTATCAAACAATATAACCACTGTAACAGACCAGGTGTTTGAAACTAAGTGTTGAAATCGAGACCACAGAGTTACGGGTCGTTGATTCGAGTTGTTTATTCGTGTAATAGTAACCTGAATTTCCTCAAAAAGGTGAAATTCCTCTTACATTATAATGCATTCAAATCTTCTTATTAAAAATCGTTAGATCATTATCATTATTATTAAATTCCATCATAGGTCTACTGCTGAAATATGAAAGCCCCCAGAAGCTTGATAAGCGCAGTTTTTTATTATTTTGAGTTGTTTATCAGGAAAGTGCTGCTACTCAGGATTCATTTACCTCTGTCGCCTCATACAATACCACGAACAGGATGATATGCGGTAGCTTTAGATATATGGACAAACTAAAACGAGTGAAGTCATTCGGGTCAATTCAGTGCAATTTTAAGTTACGCTTTATGTTTTAAAACTTAGGAAAATGATTTTTTATATTTCTAACATTTAACAGACTATATCATCATCCGAAAATAAATGTGCTTTTCCCGTCGTTGTGAAGATTTGCCTTAATAGCCATGCTTGGCATGCGTAGTACCACACGCTTTTAGGTGGTAGAACCACGCTGCAGCTATATCATGTGCGCAGCACGAATGGGTCAGCTTGACCGGTGAAGGACCGCGCCCTCACAGAAAAATTGCATTTTTCTTATGGCGAATGTAGAGAACCGGAGAGCGTTTTCACTGGAGAGGTTGCATTCTATCTTAGTCCGCGGGGTAACAACGCATTAACATTTTGATTCTTAATCCAGGTAGATATCTATGGGCCATAGCATCCACTTACTGTCAGGTGGACTATGTGCTCGTTTGTCACCCTTATTCTATAAAAAAAGGATAAGAAATGCAAGAGACAATTTCTTGACAACAAAATGTATTTATTATAATATAAATATTATTTATTAAATTGCGATGTGTTCAAGGGGCGTCACATGATTATATATTCCGTATAAAATAAAAGATAAATTGTATGATATTTCTTTTGAACAGCAATAAATTATTTACTTTGACTTTGATTTTATGTCGCTCGGTTCTGGGCTGTTAATAAAGAGTAAAAAAATACATTGCGAAATGGTAAGTTACTTAGGTAAAGTACCTATTCTGACTATGATCGACCATATTTCCGCTACTATGTAAGTTCTATGATACCCAACGCATGCAACTCGCAAGGCCATTCGTCAGGAATCGCGTGATGCTTGGCTCGTAAGAAATAGGTAGATAGAGTAAACAACAAATAAACCCGAAATACGATTCCTAACAAAAATGTGATCGTATTCTACTTAGTTAAAAATATTTGACTTTGATTTTATGTCGCTCGGTTCTGGGCTGTTAATAAAGAGTAAAAAAATACACTGCGGAATGGTAAGTTAGTTACTTAGGTAAAGTACCTATTCTGAATATGATTGAACATATTTCCGCTACTATGTGAGTTCTATGATACCCAACGCATGCAACTCGCAAGGCCATTGGTCAGGAATCGCATGATGCTTGGCTCGTAAGAAATAGGTAGATAAAGTAAACAACAAATTAACCCGAAATACGATTCCTAACAGAAATGTGATCGTATTCTACTTAGTTAAAAATATTTGACTTCGATTTTATGTCGCTCGGTTCTGGGCTGTTAATAAATAGTAAAAAAATACACTGCGAAATGGTAAGTTACTTAGATAAAGCACCTATTCTGAATATGATTGAACATATTTCCGCTACTATGTGAGTTCTATGATACCCAACGCATGCAACTTGCAAGGCCATTCGTCAGGAATCGCGTGATGCTTGGCTCGTAAGAAATAGGTAGATAGAGTAAACAACAAATAAACCCGAAATACGATTCCTAACAGAAATGTGATCGTATTCTACTTAGTTAAAAATCTTCTAAACATTTTTTTTCTTTTAATTACAAAAGACACGTATAGGTATGTTAGTAGGTACTTGGGTAGTGAAGTAAATTTGAAATAAGTTTTGTAATAAAGTACTTAGGTATTACTTCTGTAGTTAAATTATTACTTAATTCTTTTCTCTTACTATCGTAAGTCACTTTTCTGACATTTGCCATAGTCACGTCCTTCGACACGAAATTGAGAGATGGAGTGATCTTATTCCACCACACGGATCTCCAAATATCCTGGAAATAACTTTGATTTCCCAATTATGCGAATTTCCCGACGCTGCTCTTTACCTTAGAGTGAGTTGTAAGACAGCACTTAAAATTGCAATAAATAATTTCTGTTTGATTGCGTACTATGAAATATAATACAAACGCCCTGACACTGCGTTATCATGACTAAAGCGAAGTTAGCGCCGTAAGAGAATCTACTACCCCATATGATTTCATTAGTATCGTAAGAGGTGAAAGAGGGAAACCGAAACAGAATATGGGTAGCAGCATCTTTCTATAAACGACTTAACAACAATAAAAACTGCGATTGCCAACCCACTTGCCAAGCGTGGCAACTATGGCAAATATTCCCACTATGAGGCAATCTGTGGCGGACGCCTATGTTCAGCAGTGGACTTTTGATAGGCTGTAATGATGATGAAAGTGAAGTTTAGATAACTATATTCACCAAGTAAAGGCTTACTTCTAATGAGTACTTCAAATATCTTTTATGGGTGGCATGAGAAGGTTTCCAATATCTATGATGTTTTGTGTTTCATACTATTACATAAATAACAGGTATGCTTTATAAAGTTGTTAAGACCTATCAGTCGTTTGTATCAGTTATATTAATATAGTTAATATAATTATTAATATAGTTATATAATGACTTGTCCAGGATGAGCTGAATTGTCTATTAAGAAATGTATTTCTTTTGAGCGTCTATACTTCGTCTAAAATATTTTTTGCTTTATTTTATCTATGCGCAATACTTTTAGTGAGTATTTTTGTTATTTTACTCTATTTTACGCACATATTCATTTACACTGTGTTCGCGGGGACGCGACGACGTAAATATCGAATCTGTTTTGCTCTTCAATTTTAAAGTTTAGAAAGTGAATTTACAGTATTAATCGAACGAATAATGCAAGAAACGAACTATGTTTAGTGAATACTATTATCCTTAATAATAATAACTGGTTACAATACCAAAACAATAGTAAAACATTATAAAAAAGCGCAACACATTGTTGGCTGTGCCGAACAAATAAAACGTGTTAGAACTCAATATAGTGTTAAATACAATTGGGGGAACAATATATGTATAGATATATAGTATCACTCAGTGAATGGATATAAAATATTATTAGTGAAAAATACTACATATTTATAACATACAATAACAAAGTTATTTTTGCTTTGTCATCCATCAAGACCCGTGTCTGCGCAATAGTCGCGACATCTATATTCAATCGTTAGAACTACTTCATACGTTCAAAGATAACGATCGATTCTTCGTACGATCAGCGCAAAGTTATTGAGTTAGTGGGGAAATGTATTAGTACTGTGGAGTTTCCGCAGAGGGCGTTACCTGTACGAACGCTGCAGAACGATAGTGAAGATTTATTTATACAGTTCTTCGGTTATGTTATATAAGACGCTAAAATGTCAGAAATAGAGAAACTACTAAAGGAATTGAGAGCCGACATAAAAAAAAGACTGCGAAGAATCGCTGCAAAATTTGGAAAATAGAATTACGACTAAAATTAATGAAAAAATTAATAAAAAATTCGATTTATTACATGAAGAATTAGAAAAAATAAAAGAAACTAGCAAAGAACAAGAAAAAAGGGATTTCTAGTATAGAAAAACATACCAGACAAAGAAATATTATATTTTTTGGCGTAAAAGAGGAACAAAAATACTACGAAGATTTAGAATGAAAAATGCTGCAAATAATAAAAGATGAATTAAATATAGAATGCGACAGAAAATAATTAGAGATGGTTCGTCGAATGGGCAAGTACAACGAAAACAAATTAAGACCTATTGTTGTAACTTTTACTACCTATGGCCGAAAAATCACTATACTGAAAAATAAAAAAACTTAAGATGACAGAAGGAATTTATCTTAAAGAAGATTTTCCACCCCAAATCCTGAAGACAAGGGAATTGATTGCTGGTACAACTTAAAAAGAGAAGCCGGAAAAGAAGCCTATCTATAGTCTGATTTTTTATTCCATAGAATTCTGACAGCTATCATTTTTTGACATGGGCACATTTTTCAATTTCAATACGAGTCTGAACATCTGAGTCTATACATACATTTTATTTGTTAGTGAATGTATCCATTTTATTAAGTGCGGCGCTCAACATTAAAAGTGGTTTTACGGCGAGTGATAATTACGTCCCTTTTCATCACAAACAGTAAAACGCACAAACAGTAAACGCACAAGTAAAGATAACATATTTTTATTAAAATCTTTAATCATCATTAATACTTACATCACTATCTTCATCATCATCATCATCGCTGACATGAATTATTAAGGAGTCTGCGACTGTGTCAATCAAATCGTCGAGAGTGCACATCTTATCTTCTTCTTTGATTGTATGGCTGATACATTCTTGTCATTTATCAGGAGTAACATTGTTTAAACTTTCCAGTAATAGTTTTTTAACTTCCGCCATTTTAAAACTTCTGTTGTGTCGTGCGACATGCCCTTCGCTTGAGCCCACACCAATTCAATAGGGTTGAGCTCACAATGATGGGGGCAGTCTAAGCACAGTAATGCCTTGTGATGCGGCCATCTCGTCTACAATACACTGATGGTAGTATTTGTATTTTTCCTGACCCACAATTTCTAATAAATTAACTTTTAGCATTTTTTCTTCAAAATTTAAAATTTTTTGAAGTCGACTACTCTTGGATATCGCCTTTTCTCCATGCACTTGTTGGTACTTTTTCGACCTTCCTCGAATGATAGGGAGCATTATCCAACACTACTACCAAGTTTGGTTTTAATTTTGGAAGTATTTTTGTGAGCCCCTCCTCAAATACTTCCCCAGTCATCTCCTTGTGGTAATCTGCCAAGCCTTTTTTTGCCTCAAAAACCAATAAGCCATCTTCCAAAAATCCTTCTTCGCTCCCTATATGGCTAACTATAAGTTGCCTCCCTTTGCCTAAGCCCTGTTGTCAAGCCATCGAGGAAAGCTTGTCGTGAAGATTGAATGTTGGTATCACACCACACTTTATTGACAATACTCGTATGTCCTGAAAATAAAAATATATTTAATATTTCACTTATACATGAAGACAGTCATATATGCATAAAAAATATTACCTATAAATATGGATTTCTTTATTTATTTATTCATTTCGGTAACAGAAATTTATTAGCAAAGTTAATTTAAGTGTTACATAAGTACAGAATTTGATTGCCGACTAATACTTTGAAGAAAAAATAGGTTATAAAAAGTTAATTACCACATTATTCAATACTTGCCTTCGTTTACCCACGTTTCATCCTGGTAATATATAAACCTGCCTTCTCTTCTATATTGTTTTATTTATTTTTGTCGCCATAGTACTATCTCCTTGCGATCTTTTAGCGCACTTCGACGTTTGCGACTTGCGTATTTAAAATTTAAATGCTTCAATACTTTTCTTAATGTTGATTTTGACATAACAGGCATGCCTGGATCACTAGCTATCTCTTGGTGAATCTGAAATAAGCATTTACATTACAGTTAAAATGTAGACAGGCAACACAGGTTAAAGTATAGTTTTAAAACAATGGGGGATGTCAGCAACGAGGGGTTAAAGAATTAGCATTTACTTTACCTTTTCAATAGCCGGAATCTCGTTCCTGTAGAAAAACGCGTAAACCTTTCGTCGAATTGCGGTGAAAGTAAATTCGTCAAATTTTTGTATGAAAGATAGTTGAGGTCCACTCTTTTTCGGCTTTTGAAACTCTTTTGTGTCTTTATATTCGTTGGTAACATTTTATAGACACTTGACAGACCCACGCCAGTCATCTCAGAAGTCTTTTTACCACATTCCGTTGCACTCCAATCAGTTGTTTGTGGCCAATTTTCTATATTATATTTGTAAATATTTAGAATTATGGTCTTTTCGTTGGGCGTAAAAGCACCACGAGGACGCTTCTTTCTGGTAGCAAGAAAGTCTGAGTCTTGTGCTCTGTTCAGATGGGGCTGCTTCCCGGGAAGGGCCAGGTTGTGGCTCCATAACGTTAATAAAAATCAACAAACGATCACAACACGAAAAGTCTACAAGAAAAAACTTTACAGAATAACAGAAACTTAACAAATATAACAAGATAATAACAACAAATAGCAGCAAACACCGAGAACACATGAGCGCATTCGAGCATTCAAAGAAGTCGAATGAAAATCAATCAATGTGACAGACGCGACGTGACAGCTAACATTTTTTTTTAAAGGTTTACGAAACCTGGAATTAGTAGGCAGTGATGCCAGCTAAAGAATAAAATAAAGTAATTAAAGTTTATTCGATATATCGTTCGTGATATTGAAATATTTGTTATTTTTGTATTAGGTCACTTGAGTAAGTAAATATTTAGATTTACCTTTTTGTATGTAAAACATAAAAAATACGTAGCATTTTATTTTTTATTGCCCTCAAATGGGTCAAATTTGTCCCTTTTTCGGTGGAGAACTTTCACCGTAAAAGGCGGCCCTTACAACTAACACAATACTAACAAAAATTAAATATTAAAACATACTAACACTACTAATCAATAAAATAAGAGCAATAGATACTATTATAAAAATATTATACACTTAATAATATTATGCAAGGGATAAAATAAAACTAAATAAATTAATTTACACACCATAATCTCACATTGTACTATGCTCACTTTACTTTTCTTGTCTCTGAATTTCTTAATTGCTATTCTTAAAATAGGTATTATACGTATATTTATACTTCTGTATGAAAATAATAAGCCAAATATTATTGTTACTTTACACATATAATCAAAGACAAACAAAAACTATCAGCCTTTAAATTGCATATCTTAATACATAGTTATCTTAACACATTACATGAAATAGATTGTACCAATATTGCGCAAGCATTCTCATGTGATATTAGTGACATACCTAAACATATAAATGCTAAGAAAGGTGATTTGAAAATTTTCTGCCAAAATATAAGAAGCGTGTATCGCGATTTTAGTGACTTAACTGATATGAAATTCGAACCGGAAATTATAACTGTAACCGAATTTTAACTTAACAAAATTAAACCTATACCTATTGTTCAAAATTACTCTGGGTTTCAAATATCTAAACATATAAATAAAAATGATGGTGTTGTGGCCTACGTCTCTAATAATATTAAAATAAATGTTAAAGAAGTTATACGTGACCAAGCATCTTGCTTAGAAATTAACGATAATAACAATATCATTCTAGGTATTTATCGATCTCCTTCAAATAATAATGCAGATGCGTTTATAGACTCCCTTAATTTATATTTAGAATCAATTAAAAGATATAATAATATAATACTAACAGGCGATATTAATATTAATCTTATACCTTACCAAAACAAATTATCTTACGAATTGAACAACTGTCAAAAATACTAGTTATGCTAGCTTCTCATGGTATTGTTCCAGGTCATGTTTTTCCTACGAGATTAATGAGATGTGTGGATCATGCCATGATTAAACTGAACAAGAGGAAATTATCTGCAGATATTGCTGTATTGAATACTACTATAACTGACCACTATTCAATATTTCTTTGTTTATATAAAGTAAAGTTAAAAATTACAAGTATAAAAAGTAAACAACTACAGGTTTTGGTAAGGCTCTTGAAACTCTAAAAACTAAACATTTAAATGAATTATTATTCTCGAATGATCCATAATTTGTATTAGAAATGTTGATTAATAAAATATCAGTCTCTTCAAGAAAACGCTATTACAAGGGGCATACTAAAAAACATACGGACTATAAAACCATGGAGCACACCTGGCATTTCGAGGTAAGAAGGGAAGAAAGTCAGTTAAGAAAGGAATCCTTCAATATTATCTTTAAAATAAGGTACAAAAGGTACAGAAACGTTTTTACTAAATTAATTAAAAAACTCAAATGTACATATGAAAGTAAACAGCTATCCGCCTCAGTTAAAAATAGTAAAGATCTTTGGCGCAGTATTAACAATTTAACAAATTTTAAGAAAACAAGAACAGACTGCACAAAACTTTTCGAAGTTAGTTTTCCCCTCTTTATGCAATTAATTTAGCCAACAAAGTTTTTGTTAATATTGGTAGGAATTTAGCAGAAAATATTTTGTTAACATCCAATCACATCTATAATGATTTTCTAGATAGGATTAAAAGTAACCTAACATCATTTGTGTTGTTAGAAACAGATGTAAAAGAAGTCAATGATACACTCATGAATCTTAAAATTAATAGTGCCCGGGTTGGGATTGTATCCCACCAAGTTTTTTCAAATTTGTTGGGACTGAGGTTACTCCTGTCAGTGCCCATCTTGCAAACCTCTGTTAATAATAATTAATAATGGTATCTTCCCAGAACCATTAAAGTTTACAACAGTTTATAAGAATGATGTTAAAGACGAAGCTAATAACTATCGTCCGATTTCGGTATTAACTTGTATTTCAAGAATTTTAGAAAAAGTAATAAATAAAAGATTATTAAATTGTTTGAATAAATTCAATATCTTATCAAACTCTCAGTTCGGCTTTAGACAGGGTCGGTCTACAGAAGACGCAATGACAGCAATAACCTCACACCTCACGGATGAATTGGTTCGTGGAAATAAGTGTCTTGCAGTCTTCTTGGACCTAAAAAAAGCATTCGACACGGCCTCCATCCTCACACTTTTAAGTAACCTGGAGCTCATTGGTATCAGAGGCACCGCCTTTAGAATTATTTAAAGTTATCTATCAAATCGATTACAAAGAGTTAAAGTAGGTATATTAGTAAATATTCTGATATTACGTATGACGACGTGCCGCAAGGCAGTGTACTTGGGCCTACCTTATTTATAGTTTACATAAATGAACTGTGTGATCTAAAGTCTAAAGGAGCCGCGTTTTTTCCTTCGCTGGATGATACTGCAATAGTATTTTCAGACAGAAACTGGGATTCAGTACGGAGAGTTTGGCTCAAGTCTATTTTACTCACTTCAAACGCTCAAAAAACAATCATATTTGCTGCACATTAACTAACAAAACTTAACTAGATACTCATTTTGCCACAAAAATTCATACATGTGATACTAATAATGCTAATTATCTATGCCCATCTATCGATAAAGTAAATGAAACAAAATATTTAGAAGTGGTTTTAGATCAACGACTATCTTGGTTTGATCAGACTGAACTTGTTAATGCGCGAATTAGAAAACTAGGCTGGCTTGTTAAACAGTTGAAATATGTAGCTTCTAACAAACTACAACAGATTTATATTTCCCTAATCTAATCTATTATTACTTACTGCATAACTGTCTGATGTGGATCAATGAAAACTCTAGAATAAAATTTCTAGGAGTGGAACGGTCACAGAGATCACCTTTCGTTTTTTCAACCACCGACTTGTATCAAATGTGTGACTTGTTAACAGTAAGAAAATTATATGTTTTACATTATATTCTAAAATTTCATAAAACCTTAGTATATGACCATAACACTGAAAAGAAAGGAAGAAAAGATATAGTCGTAATTACTAAAAAAGCGCAGCTAAAGTTAAAGTCTTCTGACACAAGTATTTTAAATACTTAAAAGGAGGTCTCAACTATAAAACTGCATCAATTTACAATGTCCTTATCATTCCGCTTGCGCCGCCGCCCCCGTGCGGTTGTGTGCACTAGCGCCGCCGCCCCCGAGCGGTTGGGTTAGCTGATCGCGCTCCCGTCCCCGTACGGTGAGTGCCTTCCCGCCTCCGCTAGCGCCGCCGCCCCCGTGCGGTTGTGTTAGCTGACCGCGCCCACCGTCCCCGTACGATGAGTGCCTTCTCGCTCACGCGACATCCACATCATCATTCCGCTAGCACCGCCGCCCCCGAGCGGCTGTTAGCATTTCAAGCGACCCTGTCGTCGAGGAGGCCTGTGCCCATCAGTGGGCACAGGCCTCCTCTCATTTTTGAGAGGGTTTTTAGGACAAGGAATTGTTCGCCGCGCTGACCTAATGCGTGTTGGCGAACTTAAAATGTCTGTCAAAATCAGCACTTTAAATTGCAATTAACAAATTGATTGGTACTGTCGGGGATCGAACCTGGGTTTCATATGGTGTGTGACGTGAACCGGAGATCTCTGTATTGGCAACAAGGCACTCCCACCATCCCCTATTCGCCTACTTGGCGGAGTGATTGCGGGGAATGAGCGAAATGGTAAAGGCCAGCTGTAGGTGTTAAATTAGCTTGAGTTAAATAAACATGTGGTATTCGTTATATTATTATGATGAGATTTACATTTTTTTAAAAGGTTTCACATAGTAATCGATCCATTATACGAGTGAAACATGTCAAGTGTCGCTTACGCTCTCGAGTCGAAGTCACGTTTCAACTATTCACTAGGTCTCAATAAGTAGAGTTTTCGCTTTTCGCAGAATGACGTCTAAGTATATGTGTGGCTTGTGATAAAAATATCAACCCGCAGTGAAAAAATGTACATACAATATAAATATATTAATACAGACGTACACAAATACATAAATCTACTTATATACATTCAATATATAAATATATAAATAATATTTTATATATACAGTAAAACATGGTTAAGTGGGACCTGGATAAGTGAGAAACCTCCATAGCTGGAACTCATGCTTAGATCCCGACACTTGAACTGAATTACCTCTGTTAGTAGAACAAAACAAACCTCTATATCTAGGATTAATTTTTTCAATTTTATCGTCATAATTACCTCTATAATTGAGACAGCGAGTGTTTTTTACCTCTTTTACTGAGACTATATTTTAGGGATTGGTTCTTTCGATTTTATTCGTCATAATTACCTCTATAATTGAGACAGCGAGTATATTTTACCTCTATTACTGAGACTATATTTTGTGTACCGTTTTTTTACTAATTCTCATTCTACCCGCAAATTCAGCACTTGGCTAATTGCGTAAAAGTGACCTCCAGTTTTAGTTTGATTTTGCTATCATCCGGATGTTTATTTGAATCCGAATAACCGAAGCGAAGGCTCAAGTCTTTATCAGTACGTGAAAAACTAAAGTTAATATCCGTTTATGAAAGTGGAAAGACGCGCGATGAAGTCTGAGTCGAATTTAATGTTGCTGATACTTCCAAAAGACAAACTAAAATAACAGATTATTTTGAGTGACGCATTCTGTATGCATTTTTGTATTATTTATAAAAACGTGCTTAATTATTTTTGTTTAATAGCTTTTTTGATTGTTAATAAATATTACAATTCATGTATAAAGTTTACAAAATACTCTTGATTTATTTAATAATCGCACCTCTATAACTGAAATAGCCTCTATTCTCACCTCTATTAATGCAACCTTCTCTAAATGAGACAGATATTTATTTATACCTGGATATCTGAGACACTGGGTAAGTGGAATACCTCTTTAAGTGAGACAAATTTGCAGGTCCCTTCAGGTCCCAGTTATCCAGGTTTCACTGTATATAGGGTTCCGCGCAAAGCAAATTAAAACCCATGAAATCCAATCGTAATAAAATCCACGCGGATGAAGTCGCGGGGAATAGCTAGTTGTAAATATAATTTTAGGGGATGACTCGATGAATCCTTAGATATGTAAGTAATTTTTCGTCATTTTACCTCATTTCCTGTACTATAAGATTTCATCGTATGCCATATTCTGACAGCGTTAGATGTTTTTCCGAAACTCTGTAGGAAATGATTTTTTTTTATAGAATAAGGGTGACAAACGAACACACAGTCCACCTGATGGTAAGTGGTTGCTGTAGCTCATAGACATCTACATCTATCTTCGTTTGCGATTTTAAATGCAGATGCGTTGTCAGCCGTGAGGACTAAGATAGAATGCCTCTTTTCCAGTAAAAAGGGTCTCTGGTTCTCTACACTCACCATACGAAACACAGCAGCATTAAGCTGCTATTTTACGCTGGTATTCTGTGAGAGCGTGGTCCTTCCCCGGTCGAGCCGACCCATTCGTGCTACAACTATACTATTAATATAGTTGCAGCGTGGCTCTACCACGTAAACAATTTAAATTACTGGATAAATGAGCATGTTGTTTATTTAATTATCTGTCACGTACCACTGCACAAAATTTACTGTAGCCAGCGGTTTTAAGGCCAATATGACTTACGGTTCTTCAAAAATTGTTTTTTTGGATATGACATTTTAAGCCTGCCCATCCATGCGACAGCAAAAGCTGCAGTGTGACTATACCACTGTTAAAAACGTTTTTACGCCCCATTCGAATGATCTCGCACGCCTCCCTGCTCCCAATTTGCGACCTCGGGCCTACCTTAGTTATATACAAGCTATTTTTCTAATTCATCAAGATTTCTGGTAGCTTGAAGCTGAGGAGGAGCTTGATGACTTGTAAGATAAATATTTTCTAATATTTTTGTTCTTCTATGAACCTTCTCATGTGTGACAATGCATTTTGAAAATAAAATAAAAAATAAAAATAGTATTAATCAAATAATGTTTTTATTTAAAAAAAAATTAATAAAATAAGTACAATCTGTAAATCTACAAATCAAATAAATGTTGCGAAAAAACAAGACGATCTCAAAATTCTCAATTCTCTTTTACGATTATGCAAAAAATCTCTACAATATACGGTAACAGGATACGCGGAATAATAGATGGAGATAAAAGTCGAATATACACAGCGCTGATATACGCTGAGAAGTAGCGACCTACAAATGTTGTGCGGCAAGTCGCGGAACTAATATATTCGCCGAAATTCATTGCAATAATGAAATAACGTCCATGCCAATTTTTTGCCCACATGGTTTACCGATAATATGAAATCTGTTGGCTGAATATCAGGGTGGGTCAATCTTGCGTCCGTATACTGGATGCAACAAGTCGGTCAGACGCAACATCATGGGTAATTTCACCCATGTAGGACGCAATATTACTCATTACACATTCCATCCTTGAGCAATCTTGCCATGAGTAATCTTTTATATATATATATATATTCACGAACTTAGTTTTTGGAAAGAAACTTGTTGTAAGCTTTTTTAATGTGAAGAGGTACTTCGTTCCAGAGTTTTATAGCCGTAAGAGCGAAAGAGAAATATTATTTCGATTACAGTTAACTGATAATTTGTTAATAATGTCAGAGGATCTCAAGGCATCACATCAGGCCTAATTAGACTCATCATCATTATAATTACAGCGCTTACAAGTCTTCAGCTGAACATAGGCTTCTTTCAAAGGATGTTACATAACACGGCCCTTAGTCTGTATTGATCGATTTTTCATATACATTAACCGGTGGTTATACCACCTATTGGGTGGCCACACTACAATTTGCTTACCGGTACGATACTGCCACTCAAGAACCTTCTTCCCACATCGATTGTCGGTTATTCGGGCTATATGCTCAGTCCATTACAATATTAGCTTACCGATCCTTTTAACTATAAAGTTTACACTGGTACTATGCGAATATCGAATATCTTCATTACGGATTTGATCACAAAGTAAAACTCCGACCATAGCTCTCTCCATAGTTCACTTAGCTGAGTGGTTTTAAATTTCTCATGCAGATAGTGAAGAGCCTCTCGTCTTAGTTCCATATATCATCACTGGCAACATAATACTTATGGATACTGTGTTTTCGGATCTTTTTTTAATCAAAAATAAATTTGAAGCCATTGGTTTGGAGCTTAATTTTAGCAAATACGAACTTTTTATAAATAACTGCAACTTAAATTTAAATGAAGTAAAACAAAAATTTAATATTTTGGCTTCAAATATTAAAATAGTTAACAGTAATTCCCTTTAACTTTTAGGTTCTTCAATTTTTAATGAATCTATTTCTGAATATATTAATAATTCAATTACTAAATTTCAAACTTCCCCTGATCGTCTCCTTGAAATTAGTCGACATTATGCACTTTGCATCTTAAAATTCTGTCTTTTCGTCCCAAAATTTACGTATGTGCTCCGTTGTTGCTCCTTTTGGAATCATCCAGACCTCTTGACACAAGAAGACAACTTAATCAAAATTAATTTAGTATCGATTCTTAATATGCACCTGAACGAGCAATTTTGGACCCAAGCATCCCTACCCATCCGTTATGGTGGTTTAGGGATTCGCAAAATTTCCAGTGTCTCTTTACCAGCCTTCCTATCTTCTGTCCATAGTTCAGCAAATCTCATAAGCAAAATTTTAAGGGCATCCCCTTCAAACTTTGAGATTGCTGGCCTGGAAGAAGCTAGAAACGCTTTCTTAATTGCACGCCCTGGTCAAAATTTTCCAGTTTCTCCAAATTCACAGAGGAGCTGGGACGACATAAACTGCAAATTGACTTATGACAATCTTTTGAGCTTTAGTACAGGTTCAGCGCGTGCTAGGCTTTTGGCCGTGGGTACGCATGAGGTCGGCTACTGGCTTCACGCGTACCCTTCGTCAAATACAGGAACATTTCTTGAGCCTGACACGCTCCGAATCGCAACCTGTCTACGGCTTGGGGTTCCGGTCTGCGCTCCTCATAAATGTCCGTGTGGCAGTGACGTCGACAAGCTAGGACATCACGGACTATCATACCAAAAAAGTGCAGTCCGCTTCTCGAGACATGCAGCACTTAACGATATCATACGCCAGTCCCTTGCCACCGTCGACGTGCCAAGTCTACTTGAGCCGTCTGGTATTGCAAGAGACGATGGCAAGAGATTGGACGGTATGAGTTTGATTCCATGGAAGATGGGCCGGGTGCTGGTATGGGATGCAACCTGTTCAGACACGCTGGCCCCTTCCCATCTACATGGAACCAACAACAGAGCTGGTGCGGCTTGTGAAACGGCTGAAAAAGCTAAAGCATGCAAATACAAGGGTCTAGGCTCCGAATATATTTTTGTCCCATTCGGTGTCGATACCCTTGGTCCTTGGGGTCCTAGCGCTATAAGGCTTTTTAAGAAAATAGCAAAAAGGTTAGTCGACGTCACAGGAGACCGAAGAGCTGGCATCTACCTCGGACAAAGAAGTAGTCTAGCTATTAAAAGAGGGGACGCTGCCAGTATCTTCGGAACCTTGCCGGGCCTCCTTTTTAATAATATATTTTAGTTATTAAAATATATCTTTTTTAAGGTTTTTAGTTTTAGGTTCATTGTTATACATATAACACTACACATTGAATAAAACAACTTTTACTGCTTGACGTGCTGAAGCTGGGCAGCCAGGTGTTTGCTGTCACAGATCCCTCGTGCTCTCTGTAACAAAGATTTGCCCACGGTAGCTAACTGTGATGGTGGGATTCACCGTTTAAATATCGGTTTTTATGGGTCTTTTTTCTATACACAGTGTGACCTATGGTGTTATTAGGATTTCGAATGACTAACACATCTAGGAAAGCTAAAGAATTATTTCCCTCTAACTCCATAGTAAATTGACAGTTGAGTTAACACTGAGTTAACACTGACATCGGGACGTCAATCACCTCAGTCCCCCGTGACCATGGGTGCTGTATATCACCCGAAACGTAGGGAATTTAATAAAATAAGTTAATTAAACGCGATAAAATCCGTAAAAGCAGTTTTATTCAATGTATAGACTCTGTGTTATATTGCATATAATGTAATATATATATATATTAAGTTATTGTTTTTCATATAACTGATACAGACATAAGCGAAGAAGCTTTGCTGTCGATGATGTTTGAATACTGTGTTACAGGCTACAAGGTCTCCCTGTTTTTTAATGACAAAATATTGCTATGAAGCAAACAATAAATAAATAAACAGAAACAAGAACAAATAAGAGGAAAAATTATTATGTGTTACATTTTTATATACGTAAGGGTGAGCACATAGTTTTGAAAAACTAACTGAATGCTGTGGTACATAAACATCTACATCTACCTCAGAATTAAAATGCAGATGTGTCGTTATCTCTTAAGACTAAAATGAAATGCCTCGTTACCAGTATAATGGTTATTTAGTTTTCTACACTCACTATATGAAAACAACAGCATTACGTTAATATTCTGTAAGAGCGCGTCCCTTTTCCGGTCGAGCTGACCCAGTCTTGCTGTAAACATGATCTACCTGTAGCTTGGCTCTACCACGTAAACGCGTCTGGAACTACGCATGGTTTTCTAATGTACCTCATGTAAGTTAATATAGGTAATATGTAAAAAAAAACCTGTTCGATCCTTGAGGTTGCTTTTAGGTATCGTGATATGATTCAGTTCATGTAATCTTTTTCAGAGAATAAATAAAACACTACCCCGTAAAAAATAAAATAAAATAAAATCACCGACGACGGTGTTGCCGACATCGTCGACTTCAAAAAAAGGAGGAGCTTTACAATGCGATTGTAGGTTTTTGTAAGTTACGCGATATCTTCGTCAATTGTGAACCGATATTTATGATAATTATTTTCATAAATACAAAACAAACATTAATTATATTTATGTTTTAATTTTTTTGGATAATATCATTACGGTACCTATGTGCGGCTCTCAAAATCATGTTTAAAGGGTAGAAACCTTATTTCGAAACGGTAAAAGTTAGAAAACGAAGGATATTTGAGAAACGAAATACGTCGAAGAAAGAAAATATATTTAATTTGTTTCATATTTAAGAAACAACAACTATTACTAATTGATAATATACAGCAAAGATATATCATTTTACTCTGGAATTTAAAGTCTGTAATAAGTTATTTGTTTCACTAAAACGAAACAATTTGCAACGCAAAAGTTGCTGGTTGATTTAAATATTCTCGGCATAATTTTAGATGAAGAAATTGACTTTCAAATGTTGTTCTGAGCTTTAGTCTGATTGGGCCTTCGGTAAACCGTTGATATTCAATTAGTAATAAATTATTTGTAAAAGCTTTGATGGCGTCATAAAATATATATTGTAAATAATAGACAAAATCGACTATTTGCCTTTTGGTAACTTTCTTCTTCTTTTCTTCTTTCTTTTCTTTTAAAAAAGGGATGTATTAAAATTTATTTTTATTTGTTTATTATATTTAAATTTTTAATAAAGAACGCTACTGAAGAAATAAAGGAGTCAATCGTTTTTGGGCCCACTAGAAATTTTAATGACCTTTAATGGTATTACACACAAAAAAAGATACCAATTTATTATAGTAAATGGCTTATAGATTTTATGAAAACCTGAACGGAATCAAGAAATCTGAAAAAATGAGTGGTTTTGATTTTCCGTGTTCTGGTTAATATAATATGGGAAAAAAATGCGTGTAATGAATCATTTTTGCAGTTTCTATAAAAAGAAAAATGTTTTTTTTACAAAGATAACTTATTATATGCATATTATACTTATTTGTATATTATATATTTATTACTAAAAAGAGATACCACTGATGAGATTTTTATCCTATTTCTAAAAGTGTTAGCTTATATATCATATAACATGGTTCAAAGTCACCGTGGAACGAAACGCTATTTTGTCATTGACTTCCGTGCTGCGTAATAACCTGTGGCCATATTTGCATAATATAAGCATCTTATCTCTGTCTATCCAATAGTATTATAATGCGGAAACGATATCTACTAATTTTCGTTTTTAATGTATATATTCACGTAGTTTTTCAACAAGTGTCGGATTATATTATACAGGTTAGCCAAATATTAATATTCCACATTATGTATTTAATTCGCCATTCACATTTGAAAATGAAAACTGACGAGTTTAATTAAAAGTCAATGTGAGTGTATAATACAAGATTACTTTTCCTCCTAGAATTTTGGAAAATCTATTTATGTTGAATTACCTAAAACAAATGACAAACACAGGTCTTATTAGTAAGTTAAAAGGTTAAAAGTTTCAAAGTATTGAAGTTTTATGTTATTGGTGAAATCTAATTTAATTAATAGAAAAAATAAAATCACACAAAATATACACAAATCTATGTTAAAAGAGTATCAATAACCTATTGGTCAAGGGATTTAAGTTATGTGTATGTAATAAATCTGGTGTCTGTTAATCATAAATCAAAGTCAAAAAGGAATATAAATGTAATAATATTTATAGTAGGGATAAAATATTATGTAATTAGAAAAAAACTCCTTTTGTAAATATATTCTGTGATTTTATTCGTACTAAAAATATTAAACTGTAAAATTACTAATCAATTTTGGTGATAAAAAATGTGACGTCTTTTGTTGTAGATTGTGAACCCACTCGTAAAATTTTAGGTTTTTGGTATTGAGAACTCTTAATGTAATAAATATTTATTTGTCAGCCCATGACTGACTTGACACTGGCAGAATTCTATCAAGAGAAGCCATAATTTAAAAGAAGAAGAAGAAGAACTGCCTAAAAATATTGCAAGAAAGTATTGAAACTGCTCATTCCATTAGAAGGTTTGGGTATAGGAATATTTGTATTCAATGTGGATCTTCAATTTTAAGAGCACACCACACATGGGCTGTGCAAATTAACTCAGCAGAAAGAGGTATTATTTTGCAGTGGATACCATCACACCAGGTATTTACTTTACTTTAACAGTCTGTAAATGATCCCCTGCCTGAAATAGGCTTGCCCGGAGGAGTTGGCATAATTGCTTTGGCACACATATTGATGTTTGTAGTATCAACACCTCACACTACAAACAGTTTGGCTATTCACCACCAGGTTATCTTTAACTTTACAGCCTATCAAAAGTCTACTGCTGAACATAGACCTCCCCCACAGATTGCCTCATAGGGGAGATATTTGATAACCACAGTTTTTTATCTTTAGTTGTTATTAGATAGATGCTACTTCTTCCTTACCTTACACTCATATTTGTATGCCTTTGTACATAATATACAAGTAATATTTTTTACCTTAAATGACATTAGTGTAAATAAAACGTCAAAGAACTTGTGCTTAGTCAAATAATGTTATAATTCTAAAATAACTACTTCACTTGTTTACCTTTCTGATTTGATGTATTTTTATTTCTTTTTACCTTAGTGGAATCTGGTTTACTACAAAAGTATTATGAAGGGAAACGAGTACATGCTATTTATATATAATTTAAGAGGCATTAAGACTGTTTATTAGTAATAAAGATTGAAATAAATAAAATATTAATAAATATTATTATTTAGGGGGTAGACACTGTAAAACTATAGTCTGTTCGGTTAGTTGATGAAAAAAAACACTTTTCAGGTGGATCGTTTAGAGTGAGTCTGCGATCTTGTTGGCCGAGAGCTTCTACAACTGTATGGAGGCACAAGTGATAACAGGGATATGGAATTACAATCCATGAATATTGAAGACATCGGTAACATCCCACAACCACCCCTTATGCCTGTAACTGTAACTCCTGCCATTTCTAGAGCGGCATCAACAATTACTATAATAATATGCAGACCTTTTCTATCAAAAGGTTTAAATTATTTCTTAAGCAAAAATTGTCTAGTAAGGGTTATTATACTACTAGAGAGTACATGACTGATAATAACCCCTGGGAATGAGGTGATCGCTACCATGCTGTTTCTAAATGTTTTCAAAACAATTGTATAAAATATTATATTGTAAAATGTGCTTTGTTTTTAAAAAAAAGTCTCGCTGGGTCTCTTGCTGGTTCTTCCCAGGACAGAGGTTTTTTTGCGAACCAGTGGTAAAAGTAAAAAATGACTTTTAATAAGTATTATGTATTGTAATCTATATTGAATAAAAATGATTCTATTCTATTCTGTGGCTAGTTATAAGCGTGCTGCTTCTACTTCCCGTCACTGTATTTTTAAGTTGTGTAATCATTTATCTAGATTCTTAATACCTACAGTACTAAAAGAGAGATTGCTGATTGATAACTCATTTTATGTGCCACTGTGTAATCGTATTTGTGAATACCACTTAGATGAACCTCACAATGATTGGAATAATTTATACACAAGTAGTAATGATGCACATTTATATAGTAATATAAATATGCATCATTACTATATGGTAGTTTTTGCCACAGTTGCTACGCTTGTGGCAACCAAAGTTTTTGTGGTATTCTATAGGAAGATGTTGCTGCTCATCTCCTGGTATCTTTATTTTACTCTGTTACGACTTTTACGACACCATATGGGACGAAAGGCGATGGCAGTTCACGGAAGGGCTATACAATATTTTACATTATATATTTAATTTAGGGAAGACCTATGTTCAGCAGTGAATTGTTGTAATGATGATGAATAATTATCAATAAAACTTGTAATTATTGTTGCTTACTTGACCTGTTTCTACTATGTGCCATATTATAAATAAAGTGCCTAAATTATAAATAAACGCCGAGCAAATTGAATAGATGCTCTGGTACCTTTTCGTATCTCTTTCAATTGACAATCTCCTTTTTTTTTTTTTATAGAATAAGTGTGACAAACGAGCGCACGGTCCACCTGATGGTAAGTAGATGCTGTGGCTCATAGGCATCTACATTTATCCTCGTTTAAAAATCAAAATTCAGATGCATTGTCACCCCTGAGGACTAAGATGGAGTGCTTCGTTTCCAGTAAAAAAGGACTCCGGTTCTCTACACTCACCATAAGAAACACAGGAGCATTAAGCCACTATTTTACGCTGGTTGCGTTTTCCGTGAGAGCGTGTCCTACCCCGATCGAGCCGTATCCGTACACAACTAGTTTAAAACTTCTTCATCATTACAACCCTACACAAGTCCCCTGCTGAACATAGGCCTCCCCCAAGGAATTCTACAAAGCACGGTTATGAGCCACCTGCATCCATCGACTTTTTGAATACCTTACCAGGTCGCTTAGTAATCAATACATCACAATAAATAATAAATACAATTAAAAATCAATACATCACCGCGTCTGTTTATTCGTACTGTTGACTCCGGTACTACTAAAAAAAATCCATCCACTAAGATTTTGAAGAACCTACAACTTTTTTATACTTTTTATTATTAACAGTTCACTATTATAACGATATATCGATAAAAACTATTAGACAGTCGCTTGTTTGAAATTTTAGGTTATAGTGAGGTTGCCGTTTGATTGCTAATTTCTCGGCATTCCCTTTAGATATGGTAAAACTAATATTACTATAGTAATCTAGAGATTATAAGGAGTAAATCTACATATATTTCATTAAGTGTCGTCACAGTTTTTGGTGGGCCCATTCTCCATACAAAAAGAAACCGTCTCCTTTCAATAAGTAAAATAAATACATAAATAAATGAAAACCCAACCAGATGGAAGCCCTCGGCAGGGAGACCAAAAGGCTGAAGGTTAGGGGGAAAGGGAAAGAAACCGGCGGACGATGCGGTCGGTATCGAGGAGCACCGCCTTCTGCATTTGAGCCCGGAGCGGACCGTCACCGAGTCCCAGTCGCCTCAGTTGACCTGAGAGGCTGACCGAGAATATCCCGTACGCAGAAATGACCACAGGAATAATTTCGGTCAGCAGACCACCCTACATGTCGGTCAACTCGTGAGCCAGGTCCAGATATTTTGTCTGCTAATCTGTTTCGGCTTTCATGAGGTTCTCGTCTTAAGGAATGGTAATGTCGATAAAAAATAGCCTTGACCGTGCCCGGTCCATCAGCACAACATCAGGCTTATTCGCAAGAATATTCCTGTCCGTGATGATGTTCCGGTCCCAGTAGAGCTTGGCACGGTCATTTTCTAGCACAATTCCGGCAAGTACTTATAATATGGCGGTTTCCGATACACGAGACCGTATTTCAGAGCGAGCTCCTGGTGTAGAATCCTGGCTATTCGGTTGTACCTGTGCAAATACTCAGAGTTAGAAAGCACCGAACAACCGGAAATAACATGCCTAAGTAACTCACTGGAATGGCAACAAGCTCGACAGATGTCAACGGCGCCATCCTATAGGATGTATCCCCGATAGTTGTTTGTGTTATTAACCTGATCCTGTATCGCACAGACAAAACCCTCGGTTTCCCCAAAGTGGTCACCGAAACGTAGCCAGTGGAGGGAGGCGACTGTATCTACGAAAGGCTCATGTAGAGCCTTTTAGAACCTCCCGTGGAGCTCCTTCTCCTTCCACACGAACTCCCGGTCGGAAATAAACTGTACTGCTGGGTCTTGCCATTGCTCGTTGCTAAAGATAGAGGAGTAAGCCCTTTATCACACAAAATGATGTCCCTGTAGAATGAATCAGCCGATCTCGCCAGGAATTAATTACGGAGGCCGCACACTTCGCAATTATGCATGGTGAGAGCGCTCAAAAATCCACGCCCACCATGTTTCCGCGGCAAGTACAGCCTCATTACTGACGATCTCGGGTGATGCATCCTGTGGGATGTCACAACAGTGCGGACTTTTCTATCCACAGCGATCAGTTCGGTCTGAGTCCACCTGAGTATGCCGAAGGTATACATGAGGACAGGTATAACCCAACCGTTATATGAGTGTGTCTTATTCACGCCCGACAAAAGAGTGTTGAGCACTTTTGTCAAGCATGCATAAAACACATCGCAAACTGACTGTTTCATATCCGCCTCATCGATACCTATGTTCTGTGACATACCCAGGTATTGGTATGTTTCAGCCTCGGATAGGATGTTAATGGGCATAGATAAGTCTATGCCCTCAGAGTTAGCCCTACCCCTTTTGACATTGAGGACCGCACACTTATCCACCCTCAGCTCCATTCTAATAGAATTGCTAAAATCACAAGTGATGTTTAGCAATTCCATTAGATGGGAGCGATTGGAGGCGAATAACTTGAGATCATCCATATAGAAAAGTTGATTCACTTTTGTACCTCCTTTCCGAAGCTGAAATCGCCTCTTGGAACCCTCCAGTAAGGTACTGAGAGGGTTCAGAGAGAGGCAGAACCAGATTGGACTCAAACAATCGCCCTTGAAGATACCCCTTCTTATCCTTATGTGGTTCTCCGCAGAAGTCATCCGCTCGCCTAGATGACAAAGGATCGTACTCCACTGCCCCATACACTGCCCGAGGATTTCTCTAACTGTACAGTCAACCTACAGCTCGAGGACCCTCTTCAGCCATGTAAGAGGCAATGAGTCGAATGCCTTTTTGTAAGCGGTGGAGAGGTTTCGACGGTTGCGGTCAACCACCTTGCCAACGATCGCGTCAATGAGGAGTGGTACTTTGGTTCCACGACATTCATTTTGAGAGTGCGACATTACCTGATTTCAGTTCAGGTGACGAGTGATTCTCGCGCTCAAAATGGATGTTACTGTCTTTTATATCGTGGGTAGACCCGTGATGGGCGGTATTAGCTCGGGTCTGTGGTATCCCGATCTTTGGGAATCAAATGAGTGATCCCAGTAGTGAAGAAGCTTGGGAGTGACTTCTGGTCGAGACCTCTTGAAACTGTCGGGCGAGCACAGCGTGACACACCACGAAGTCCTTCAGCCAGTAGTGATGCAGTCCGTCGAGCCCCGGACTTTTCCAGTTCAGGGCCTCAGCTACGTCGTCCGGCGTTATGATGACGGGGTCCATGGGAGTAACATTCACACACTGACTCGCCACAACTTCCTTCCAAGGGCCCTTGCTGTTGTTTACGGGCTCTGACTACAGGCCGCGCCAGAATGCGACAGTGTCGGCCTGATTTGGTGCTGGGCCCGTTCCACGTACCATGGCCGCTCCAATGATTTATAGAGCCTCTTCTGATCACTCTGGCAGAGACGATTCTGAACCGTGTCGACCTCTCGGTATATCGCCGAATCCGCTTCCCCCAAGCAGCGATTCTCTGCTTCGGGTGGTCTATGTGCTCCGTCAGATTTTGCATTATATCCGGCTGGGACAAACTGATATTTATTGCAAACGCCATCCTGACGGTGGGCACAATTCTCGGCCTATTATTGCCCGACCTGAAGCTTATAAATCTGCCGATGAGCCCTTTGCCTTGGCTTTGCGATACAGTCCTAAATCCTTCCTCTCCAGGCTGGGATAGGGCTACTTTGCCCAGTAGCGCGTCCAGACGTGGGAAGTTTGGCACCAACAATGCGACAAACTGCCAAAGCAGCGCCAAAGAGTATTGAGTCCGTATCGCAAAGGTCCCGGCTGGTTTCCAAGTAGGTTGCCAGCAAAGGGTTCATGGCCATCACGACATCCCAATTCGGCTTACTTATGGTTATGCGCGAGAGTCGTGGTCGATTTCCAAAAGGCGTACAGCGCGCTCCACAATCGACTCCTCCAATTTACTCCTCATCTGCTCTAGTTCATGGGTGACCATTCCATCATCGCCTGAATCATCCAGAGCGGGAAGATCCATGGCGGCTTCTACATACGGCTGCTGGTCTGATCTGGTTGGTCTGGCCTGAGAAGCCACATCCCCAGCTACAGCCGGTTCATTCGATGAGGGAATAGCATCACGCCGTAGTCGTTCGAGTTCGGCATCATCAAATATTTTCGAGCGCATGATGTACCGAACTAGGTCTGGCAGGTTTTGCTCTGTGACGAGAACAGACGGCTTCAACTCAGCAAAAAAGCGATGCATCCAATCCCAAAACGCTATCCCTCCAGTTTCTTACCCTTTCGCCCTATAGTACGCCTGCAATGCGTTTGTGTTCATATTTTTTATTGTTCAACGCATGCGGCGTACTCCACCAGCAGCGGGTGCCGCTTGCCGAGTCCCAGATGACCGTACCGACACCAAGCCATCTGGTGGGGATGATGGATGCGAGGGGCTGCTAGGTGGTCATGCAGCACCTCGCACTCGTCTGGCAGCCCGCATGCTGTTGCATCCAGTACCAGCTCCAGACGCACCCCGGTGACCCCCAGGCAGCGGCACTTACGGTTTCTTTTGTTGTCCATCAATCTAATACCCCCGTATTTAAATATTTCTCTCATCTGGATGGGCTCTACAAATATATAAATGGAAATGATAAATATACATATATTAATATAGTGAAGTAAACACATAAACAATACGTAAATAAATAAAAAGCCAACCAGATGGAATCCCTCGGCAGGGATGACCAAATGGCCGAGGGTTAGAGGGAAAGGGAAAGAAATCGGTGGACGATGCGGCAGCCCACCCCACATGTCAGTCACCTCATAAGCCAGGTCCAGATATTTTGTTTTCTTATCTGTTTCGGCTTTCATGAGGTTCTCGTCATACGGAATGGTAATGTCGATCAAAAATAAATCCTTGACTGTGCCCGGTCCATCAGCACAAAGTCAGGTTTATTCGCAAAAATAATCATAATCATAATCATTTATTTCGTGGACCATAGGTATTACATAGATGTTAGTTACATTAATATATAATCAAGTTCAACTATGTCCTACCCTGTGGGCATACGAAGTACAATATTTTTGGAAATCATTTAAAGTACCTAAAAAATAACAAAAAAAAAAATGGAACGTAAACAAGACATTAGTGGATATAGAATTTGAGAAAAGAGTTAAGTATGTTGGAAATCTAATTATGACATAAATTTATTCAGTAATAACTGTTTTATTATGTACATTTTTAAATAATGATCTTATTATATTTTAAACATATAAATAGTGACACATTTCATTGTTTTTTTTTCATTTAAATTTTAAAATTATTTAATAAATATTATAAAATATAATGTAATAACATTTATACTTACGTTAACATAATTATGTAAAGCAAGTTATTCACTCAGTGGTTGATCCTGTGATTTTTTTTTATAATTTGAACTATTGGGTATCAAAAAAAATCATCACTAAAAAAATCATTTAATGTATAATAGGCTTTGTCAATTAGGACACCGACAAGCGTTTTTTTAAAAGGTTTAATATTTTTACATCTTTGATTTTTTTGGATATTTTGTTATATATTTTTGGCGCCATGCAAAATATATTAAATAACGCTGTTCTACCTGCTTCAGAGCAGAGTTAATCTATATGTGTCGCACAATAACATGATGTTCATAAAGATGAATGTTTCTTTTTACGAACATGGTGACCTCTAAAATATATAAATAATATTGAAGTAAGAGTTAATACTTTTAACTTTTCAAAGGATGGTTTACATGTTTCAGTTTGCTTTAGTTTGCATATAGCTCGTATGCACCTCTTTTGTGCTTTAAAAACATTTTCCTTATTAACGGAGTTGCCCCAAAATAAAATACCATATCTTAGTATAGAATCTACGTAACCATTATATGCTTTAATCCTTGTAGACATTTGGTAGTTTTGGAAAGTTGTCGAAGTGCATAAGAAAACCTATTAAGTTTCGTACACACTATATCAACATGGGACTTCCATGTTAACATGTTATCAATTTTGAAACCTAAGAAATTTGTGTTATTAGTTTTACCAATATTTGTATCAGAGTAATATAATATCTGAGCGGATCGCCTTCCTTGAAAAGTCATGCATTTAGACTTATTTAAATTTATTTTAAGATTATTAAGATTCAACCAATCATTTATTTTATTAAATGTCTCATTCATTTCATTATTTAAGGCAGTCAAATCTGTAGTCATGAAAAGGACAGTACAATCATTTGCAAAAATTGTCATGGGGAAGTTTGTGACTAGAAGTAAGTCATTAATATAAACAAGAAAAAAGAACGGACCAAGAACACTTCCTTGGGGAACACCACAACTCACAGTTCTGGATTCGGAATAATGTAGGGTTTCCATATTTGTTTTTTTATCTATGCTTTTTATTACAGTAATTTGTTTTCTATTGACTAAATAATAGACATAATAGTCCTGTCTGTGATGATGGCCCAGTCCCGGTAGAGTCTGGCGCAGTCATTTTCAAGCACGGTTTCCGGCATGTACTGTTATTATTATTATTATAATGCACATTTTGCCTTACGATATATTTTTCCATGCGACTATATATTGAATCTCTTTTATCGATTAATATACTAAGTTGATTGGTCTTGAATACGGTAATTTGAATAATATGTGTTTTAGGCGGCATTTAGAAAATTATTTCAAAATACATCGTATATAGGTAATAGCGTAACGGTATATGTAAAGAGACAAATAAAACAATATATAATAAAATACCACACACAATTAAAGATCTTCCTATACAAACATTTAAAAAAATATATACCAGTGGCTTCTTCAAAATGCATTTTACTCGGTAAACGAGTTTTTAAATTACTGATGACAACTTTTATAGGACTATAGCTCATAATTGACATTTTTTTATTTTTAACTGACATGGTAAATAATATTGTTTAATTTAATTTTCTTTGTTTCATCATTCATCATCATTACAGCCCTTCACAAGTCCACTGCTGAGGCCTCCCCCACGGAATGCCACAAAGCACGGTCCCGAGCCACTTGCATCCATTGACTTCCTGCATGTCTTACCAGGTCGTCACTCCATCTAGTGGGGGGACGCCCTACACTTCGCCTGCCGGTACGAGGCTGCCACTCAAGAACCTTTATTCCCCAACGGTTGCCGGTTCTTCGAGCTATATGGCCGGCCCATTGCCACTTCAGCTTACTAATCCTTTGGGCTATGTCGGTTACTCTGGTTCTACTGCGGATATCCTCATTTCTAAGTTTATCACGCAGAGAAACCCCGAGCATAGCCCTCTCCATAGCTCGCTGAGCGACCTTGAGCTTCCTCATATGGCCAGTAGTGAAGGACCACGTTTCAGTTCCATATTTCATCACTGGCAACACGCACTGCTTGTATAATTTAGTTTTGAGGTTTTGAGGTATGCCTGACGAGAAGATGGGTCGTAATCTCCCGAACGCTGCCCAGCCGAGTTGAATCCGTCGATTGACCTCTCGGTCGAAGTTGGACTTACCTAGTCGGACTATTTGTCCCAGGTAAACATATTCGTCAACAATTTCGAGCTTAGTGCTCGCAACAACTACCGGCATAGGTGTGACATGGACATTAAACATGATTTTTGTTTTGTCCATGTTGATCTTGAGACCTATCTGTTGGGACACACTATTGAGGTCATTGAGCATAGTGCTTAGGTCCTCCAGCGATTCTGCCATAAGGACTATATCGTCGGCAAATCGAAGGTGAGTGATGTGCTCGCCATTGACGTTAATACCGTATCCTTTCCAGTCCAGTAGCTTGAAAACGTCTTCCAATACAGCGGTGAAGAGTTTCGGGGATATTACGTCACCCTGTCTTACACCCCTCTGCAGTTGGATAGGTTTCGTACTCTGGTTCTGTACTCGGATAGCCATCGTAGCCCTACTGTACAAACACTTCAGCACCTCGATATACCGACAGTCCACTTGGCACTGCTGATGGGACTGCAGTACCGCCCAAATTTCGACGGAATCAAAGGCTTTCTCATAGTCCACATACGCCAAACATAGTGGCAAATTGTACTCTTCGGACTTCTGTACAATTTGCCGAAGGGTATGTATGTGATCTACGGTGCTAAAGCCTTTTCGGAAACCAGCTTGTTCGCGAGGCTGGAAGTCGTTGAGTCTGCATGCGAGACGATTCGTAATGACTCTCTAAAACAGCACGTAGACGCGACTCAGAAGGGAAATCGGTCTGTAGTTCTTCAAAGAGAGCGTTTTCGCCTTTCTTAAATAACAAGACCACCGCACTTCTGCTCCACGCCTCCGGTGTAGTGCCACCATGGAGGATGGAATTAAAGAGCTTCTGAAGGACTACAAGTACCGGTTTTCCACCCGCTTTCAGAAGCTCCGCTGTAATTCCATCCTGGGGCCTTGCCGTTTTTAAGGTGCTGGAGAGCCATTTTAATCTCGCTCAGACTGACGTCCGGAATATCATCGGAATAGTGTCGGATAAGACTTGCTCTTGGATCGTTACTCACACTTACGTGTGGCTCCAACGATGATGTGTACAGCTGCCCATAGAACCTCTCAATTTCACTCAAAATCTCAGGTGTCCCGGAAACGACGCTGCTACACTCAGTCTTCAGCTTTGACAGTTGGCTCTTTCTGGCAGACAGATCTCTAGCAAAGACTTTGGAGCCCTGGTTCCGCTCGATCGCTTCTTCAATATGAGCATACGAGCAGTATTAAAGTTGCGTAAGTCCCGCCGCATGCATTTGGAGATCTGTCTATTCAGTTGCCTGTATGCTATCAAATCTACTGAAGATTGCAGCTTCATTTCCCGTCTAACAGCCATGAGATTAAGAGTGTGATCGGAGAGTTTTTGTGTTCTTCTGCGGCGGGTCTTACAAAACTTAGCTCCGACCGCATGGACAGTTTCCACGAGCTTGTCATTCATATCGTCCACTGCAATGCAATCTTCTAGGCACTGAAAACGGCTTTGTAACTCGAGCTGAAAGGTTTCGGGATTTTGGATTAGAGCACGAAGGGGACGGAGCGTTGACTTCATTAGACGTGACCTCTCCAACTTAACGTTTAGGTTCAGTGTGCCTCTAACCATTCGGTGATCGCTACCAGTTTTCACCCTCGCGATCACTGAGACATCACTGAACAGTTGGCGTCTAGTCGTCATAATGAAGTCAATCTCATTTTTTGTCGAACCGTCGGGGCTCGACCAGGTCCACTTCCTGTGGGGCCGCTTCTGGAAGAAAGAGTTCATCATAAAGAGTCCCTCTTTCTCCATGAAGTCGGCCAGCTGCTGGCCCCTTGGGTTCCGTTGCCCTATTCCAAATTTCCCTACTTTCAGCTCACCTCTCTCTTGTACCTAGTTTTGCGTTGAAGTCTCCCATTAACACCGTATAGTGGGTTTTGGAGGAATGCATGGCTCTAGAGATATCCTCATACATTTCCTCCACCTCCTCGTCGGGGTGTGCCGAGGTTGGTGCGTAAACCTGTATGACCTTCAGCGAATACCGTTTGGTCATGGTTATTCTGAGTAGAAGGTACGCAACCTTCGTCGACACACTTCCAATCTTTACAACGTTGTTAACGAGAGACTTGTGGACGATAAATCCGACACCTCCTTGGGACAGATGGTCGCCCTCCCGGTGATAAAACAAGTTGCCGGATTCGAGGATTACCGTGTCCTCCACCTTTTTTGGACCTTTGATAATCCTATAATATTCCAGCGCAAGTTGTCTATCTCTTCTTCCAGCTCCAGGATCTTCTCGTCAGTCCTCAGGGTGCGTGCGTTATAAGTTTTCAGGTCGAGTCGTCGTAGGTGGCAACCGAACCTCCACCGGAGATTCTTAGCACCCCCTGCCCCGCCGTTACCATGGTCGCCACCGTAGCCAGGAATAGCGGGGCTGCCGGGGACTGGGGGCCGTTTATTTGTGTCGTTGCTCATGGGGGTATATTGCCATAGTTGCCACGCTTGGCGAGCGGGTTGACAACCGCAGTTTTTTATTTTATTATTGCTGTTATCAGAAGATACTGCTGCCCATCTTCTGCCTCAGTTTCCCTCTGTCGCCTCTTACGACACCCACGGGAAGATATGGGGTAGTGGGTATTCTAACCCGCCACTACACGGTTTCTTTGTTTGTTTATTATTAATTTTATGTAATTGCACTTTTGACATCTTTATATAACTGGATGGATTGTTTGTTGTTGCTAATTTAATGATTTAATAATGATTGATTTTGATATGTTAATTTTGTAAAACTAAAATTTCTAAGAATAAATAAATTTGCATGTCTCTATTAGGGACTTATTATGTAATACATAATATTTAATAATATCTCATGTAACATACATACTAAAAAGCAAATAAATAAATAAAAAACTAAAATTTAAAGCGTGGGTAAAGTGAAAAATAAAGCGACGCGTTGGCTAACAAATATGTGCAATTATATGCGTTGAATTTATACGAGCGTTACTAAAAAATATGGTAATAAAAAATGTGCGTTATTTTTAACTTTATATGAGCGTTCAGTACCTAATACCTGTTCTATATTTAATAATGAGTTAGGATCTTAGATCCAACTAATATATTATAAAAAGTGCGTAGGCCCATGTGTGTTATTTGAAGGAATAAATTATTTAAATTAAGGAATAAATAAATTATTTACTAGCTGCGAATATACTCAATAGGTATATTAATAATATATAGATGAAATTTAACACGTCGGAAAGTGACGCGTACAAATGGTAGCGTATGTAATATTTTATGATTTACGAAAACTGCAATTACTGGTGAGAAGTAACCAAAATAATTCCGTTTAAATCCAGCGAAGTGAGCAGGAAATATGGTGCATGTATAAGAAAGGAATAAGTAATTAAAGAAAAGTTACCTCCAGGCCAGGAGAATATCTGGAGTTCTCTTGGTTTCTCGATGCAGGCAGGTTTTTTCTTCTTTAACACACAATTCGGCACTTATAATTTTTGAGTTCATAGCGCGATTATTAATTTAAGTAATTTTAGCGGGGCGTTGGCCAACCACGCGTCGCGGGCGATCACTTTACACGTTATCGTACAATAATTTATAATTAAAATTTTTGTCAACCGACTTCAATATAAATTATTAAGAATAACTCAAAAACTATTGGTCAGACCTTGATCAAATTTATATGGGACTACATGAGAAGTACCAGCTTTCAAGTAAAAAAAATCATCGAATTCGGTTCACCCAAAAAAAAGTTATGAGGTAACACACATAAAAAAAAGAAAAAAAAGATAATAAAAATACTGTCGAATTGAGTGCCTCCTCCTTTTTGAAGTCGGTAGAAAAACAAAAAGTTACGCTTATACCTATGCATACTTATATACAAACTAATTGAATTACAATACTATATCCTCTTATGATGCATCAATATTTATTTCTAAAAAAAAGATCTTACTCAGAATTAATAACAACAGGTATATATGGGCTGCAATATCTACTTACCATCAACTACCAGGTGGGCTGTAAGTTCACTTTCATGTCACTTCAGTTTTATAAAAAAAAATTACTAATACAATTACTAATATTATATATTTACTTGATATATTTTTATTAAGTAAAAATTTTGTATTACTGCCGATGAAGGTAATTCGTTTGATTGAGTAAATAACAATAGTCATAGCTCATCATAGTACGTATTTTACATTGAAAGGGGGATTTTCATCCATTTATAGAGTCATTGTAAGGGAAATGAACGGTACCGTTTTTAAGTGACTCTTTAGAATAATGATATCCAAGAGAGCAATGTAAAGTTCATCACAGAGAAATTATTCAAATGCTATCCATTGCTTAAACTTTAATTAAGTAGTTTCTAATGCGAGTGGAATAAGATTTATTTTGCAAATATATTATTATAATACAACGAAGTTATTAACGAACTTTTAAATGAGGAAAAGGTTTCTTTATATAATTAGGGTGACAAAAGAGCACACTGGACCTGATGGTAAGTGGATGCTGTGGCCCATAGTTACCTACATCAATTCTCGATTAAGAATCAGAATGTAGATGCGTTTTACCTCTGAGGATTAATATGGAATGCCTCGTATCCAGTAAAAGGGTCTCCGGTTCTCTACACCGTACAAAACACAGCAGCATTAAGTTGTTATTTGACGCTGGTATTCCAAGAGAATATTGTCTTCCCCGGTCGATTTGTGCTAGAACCATAATAAAGCTGTAGCATTGCTCTACTGCGTACAAACCTATATTTTGCTGCTGTAATTACTTTTATGTATGTGATACGATATCTCATATAGTGAGAAGGAAAACTACGTTTTTAAGTTTAATCATCTGTTATCAATGTCGAAGCGGTGTATAAATACTATGGTATCATCAGCATTTTCGTAGAATAAATACTGCATATATATAGATCGTCGAATAAATACTGGAGCTTAAAGGAAATATTTAAAAGCGATATGTCAGTAAAGATAAAAACTAGAGTGATGAACACTTGTCTCTTACCATGCTTAACTTATGCCTGTCAGACCTGGAGATACTCTAGCAAAGTAAAGAACAAAATCATCAGCTGCCAAAGCGGTATGGAACGCAGTATGCTAAATATCCAAAAACGACAAAAAAATAAGACACACAAAAATAAGAAATATTTCAAAAGCTACAGACGCCCTAATTCATGCTCAAAGACTAAAGTGGGAATGGGCGGGGCATGTAGCGCGGTTGCAAGATGAGAGGTGGACCAAAAAAAAAATACTTCATGGAACGGCCCAACAGAGAAACGCTACAGAGGAAGACCCCATGCGAGATGGCAAGACGACATCACAAAGATAGCGGGCCCAAATTGGTTACAAATAGCCAAAGACAGAGACCATTATGATTCTTTGAAGGAGGCCTTCACCCGAGGAGGGGTTCTTGCAAACCAAACCCATCTAGATAAAAATTAGTTACTACCATCACAGATAGATAGACACACAAAATAGATATAATATCTTAGGTTATATAATAAACATTAGGTTATAGTAGTAGTAATAAGTCAATTCACTGTTAATAACTCATTTATTTGTTTGTAAGAAATAAAAGGCTTTTTTATTTTTTTATTTATTTATTTATCATCATCATCATTACAGCCCATCATAAGTCCATAGCTGAACATACACCACCCCCAAGGAATTCCGCAACCCACGGTACAGAGCCACCTGCACCTTTTATCAGGTCGTCACTGCATCGGCGCAATACACTTCGCTTACCGACACAAGACGGCCACTCGAGAATCTTCCTTCCCCATCGGTTGTTGGTTCTTCGAACTATTTGGCCAGCCCATTGACACTTCAGTTTTCTTATCCATTGCGCTAATTACTCTGTTTTTTCTGCGGATATTTTCATTACGAAGTCTATCACGCAGAGAAACTCCAAGCATAGACCTCTCTATAGCTCGTTGAGTGACCTTAATCTTCCCCATACGGTCAGCAATAAGAGACCACCTCTCAGTTCCATATGCCATCACTGGCAACACGCACTGGCAGTGTACTCTTGTTTTCAAGTGTACCAGGTCGGACAATTTGTTCTAGAAAAACATACTTGTCAATAACTTCGAGCTTATGCTCCCAAAAACTACATACGGTAATACGGCATAGGTGTGACTTGACGTTACGTCACCGTACTTGACATTCTCGTTCCGTTACGTAAAGTGGGCATTACTAATAATGAATTGGTATTGTAAATATTCATTTAAGATCGAAAATGGTATAATATGCTGTTTAATTAGATAACGAATAGGACTGTCGTACAACTTAATTAATTTCAAAAAGTAGATTCACGTACTATACTCATATATTTGTATTTTTGGACACTAGAGATAATGATAATATATATATAACCTCATACCGGTAAGCAAATTGTAGGGCAGCCCCTCACTGGATGGAGTGACGACCTGGTAAGATATGCAGGAAGTCGATGGATGCAGGTGGCTCAACACCATGTTTTGTGGCATTCCTTGAGAGAGTCCTATGTTACAAACAGTGTGACACATAATTTTTATATATATATATATATATACATTTTGCAAATTTTTCTTCACAGCCGATGATAGTTCAGTACTGAAATAGACCTCCCTTATATATCGACTCATAGAGGGGCTATCACCTCCTTGTTCTCCAAAATAATGGAAACTATTAGTGACCGCTAGTACAATTTCCGTCGGGGTCGCTCAGCTTAGTTCAGCTCAGTTATCTTATGGTTTACCTGACTCATAGATGAGCGGAGGCAGTACAGTCCAAGGGGAAGGCCCTGGCCGTTAGTTTGTAGATTGCGAAGGCCTTCGATCAGGTTTGGCACAAAGCGCTTCTTTCGAACCTCCCGTACTATGGGCTTCCGAGAAATTGTGCAATTGGACCACCAACTGGTTTCTTGTAGATCGGATCATCAACATCGTAGTAGACGGAGCATGCTCCGATTACAAGTCTATTAATGCTGGTGTTCCACAAGGCTGCGTGCTATCACCAACGCTGTTTCTTCTGCATATCAATGATATGTTGCAAACCAGTAACATTTATTGCTATGCGGACGACGACACACACTGGTGATGATTTATACACCAGTCGCGCCAATATTTCTCGGGAAAACGTCGCCGAGTACCGGAACAAAGTTGTGTACGAAGTCGAGTCTTTTTTGAACAAATACTCGGATTGGGGGCGATAAATGTAGTAGTCCAGTTCAATTCCCAGAAGACACAAGTTTACGCGTTTACCACCAAATAAACCCTTTTGTCGTATCACCTCTATGTCAGGGTACTCCTCACATAGAGGTGATACGACAAAAGTTGCCTCAGCCAGTATCGCAATCCTCGGCGTCGATATATCGAATGACGTGCAGTTTCGTGGTCACTTGAAAGAAAAGACTAAAAGGCCTCTAAAAAGCTTATCATGCTTAGCAGAGCGGGACAGTATATCATGCCGGCACACCGCTTGTAACTGTGCAAGGCGCAGGTTCAGCCTCACAAGGAATACTGTTCTCATTCCTCGGCTGGAGCTCGCCAGCTCTTTCAACTTGACCGCATCGAGCGTAGAGCGGCTCGAATCGTCGACGACCGAGTTCTTTCTGATCGGCTTGATTCACCGGCGCTGCGAAGATATGTTGCATCTCTTTGCATTTTCTCTCATATTTACAACGCGGAGTGCTCTGAGGAGTTGTTCAGATTAATTCCAGCTGTCAAATTTCACCAACGCACATCGCGTCAAAACTCACGTTACCATCCACATAATCTGGATGCTTGACAGTCCACTACTGTGTGATTTACTAGGAGCTTTCTTCTTGTCTGTGGCTTCTCTGTGGAATTGTTTACAACTGGTGATTTTTTCTGACCGATACGACATAGGGCCTTTCAAGGAATGAGCTTATTATTCCTTTTTAAAAAGCCAGCAACGCACCTGAAATTACCCTGGTGTTGCAGTTGTTCACGGGTGGCGGTTGACGCTTCGATTTCGACGATTCTTTGTTTATTTGTAAACAGGTGCTTTTCATGTAGTTCCACATAAATTCGATCAAGGTCTGACAAATAGTTTTTAAGTTATCCTTGGTAATTTATATTGAAGTCGGTTGTACAAAACTTTTAATATTACCACTTGTTTTGAGTTTTACCAGCAAGTGTTGCTGTCCATCTTCTGTTTTAGTTTTTCTCTGTCGTCTTTTACGACACACACGGGACGGCAATGGGCTAGTGGATATGCTTTTACCGCTACTACACGTTTTCATTTATTTACACACAAATTTATTAGTATGTAAATGGTGGAATAGAGATATACATATTTTGAATAACATGTTATAATACTATCCGATTGTAAAATCGATATGAGACGGATGCAATGTATAACAAAAACAAAGGAGACAGTTTCTTTTTGTATGGAGAATGGGCCCACCAAGAACTGTAATGACTCGTAATAAAATGTATTTAGATTTATTCCTTATAATCTCTAGATTACTATAGTAATATTAATTGTACCATATATAAAGGGAATACTGAGAAAATAACAATCAAGCGGCAATCTCACTATAAGCTAAAATCCCACACAGGCGACTGTCTAATAGTTTTTATTGATATCCTATGTTATAATAGCGCACTGTGAATAATAAAAAGTATAAAAAAGTTGTAGGTTCTTCGAAATCTTAAGTACTACTTGGTGGATGGAATTTTTTTTAGTAGTACCGGAGTAATCAGTACGAATAAACAGACACGGTGATGTATTGATTCTTAACTGTATTTATTATTTATTGTGGTGTGTTGAATACTAAGCACAGAATACATTACAAATGTATTCAAGTGAAGCAAAAAGTAAGCCAAAACTATACTCAACTAATTCTAAAAACAAGCACACATGTACTTATTTATCTAATATCATTTGCAACCAGTAACACGGTTTAGGTGCATGTGTGCGTCCAACAGTGAACTTTTAAGGGGTGTTTTGCGAGTTTTACCTCTACGGCGACTGAGAAAATAAATAGCACGTAAGATTTTTTGAACTGATCGTGTTAGGATAAAAAAAACTCTGTATTGTCACTGTATTTGTTATTGTAAAACCATCACATTCTTAAAGCAGTATTAAAAGTGACACATGCCACCAGGTGCAGTATCAGGACATTGTTATTAATATGTATTGATTGAATAACATGTTTACATTCCAAGCACCATTAAAACCAAAATGACTGGATAGTAACATATCCGATTTCTACGATATTAACCACGAAAAATAAATAGCATGTAAGGTGTTTTGAACTATTTGTGTTAGGATAAAAAGAAACACTGTATTGTCACTGCATTTTTATTATTTATTATTGTAAAATCATCATGTTCTTAAAGCAGTCTATTATAAGCATCACAGGCCGCGAGGTGCTGTGTCAGGACATTCTTTTAATATGTGTTGATTGATTAGCATGTCTACATCCAACCACAATTGAAGCTAAAACGTAAAATTCTCGAGTAGCAGTCTCGTACCGGTAAGTTCAGTGTGGGGCTGCTACCCTCTAGATAGAGTGACTCAAACTCAAACTCAAACATTTTATTGCGTTCATGTGGTTACATAAATAGTTCTTATGTTGGATATAATAGAGCCAAACATGAGTCCTGATAGGGCTTAGCAACATTATATATCAATTTGATTTAATTGATTTAGAAAGAAGAATTACTAATTTTATTTACTTAAACTAAACATTACTTTTAGGTTTAATAAACATTTGCAATAATTTTTAATACCATGTTAATAAAAAGTATAATATATATGTCTATATTCAATTAAACAATTATTATTTTTCACCGAAAAACTCCGACAACGAATAGAAACTTTTTTCAATTAAATATTTTTTAAGCTCTCTTTGAAATTTATTTAATGATTCTTCATTTTGTAAACATTTAGGGATTTTGTTATAAATTTTTACACACATACCATAGGGTCCTGATTTATCTGTTTGTAATTTTGTGATAGGTGGAGCTAATTTATTATTAGGACGTAAAAATGAGGCCAGGAGTATAATGAAAAAGGTGCATATTCTTTTAACAAATGTGCATACTTCTAGTATATATATAGATGTAAGTGTTAATATTTTAACGAAATGAAGTAAGGTTTACAGCTGTCAGTGTTATCTATGTTTGTAATTATGCGGATACATTTTTTTTGTAGAATAAATAATTTATTTACGTCTGTGCTGTTTCCCCACAGTACTCGTATGATGCCATACTTGAGCCATGCATGGGCATAAGCATAGTATGCACACGTGGCCGTTTTGAATCTGTGACTTTTTAAGTTCGTATAGAGCATACGAGAAACGGAAAGTTTAGATGATACTTTCTTTATGTGTTCTTCCAATTTATACCGAATCTATGTTTATACCTAATAACGTATATGAATCAACACATTCTAATTTAGTATCGTTGTAAGAATAATTTATAGATAGGGGTATTTTTGATACAGCTTAAATTGCATTAGCTTAGTTTTTGTGTTATTTAATACGAGATTGTGATTTATTAACCATTTAGAGATTTCTATTAGTACACTATCTAGACAGTTGCTAAGATTGTTATTATTATTATTGTCGAATGGGATGACTACAGAAAGATCATCGGCGAACAAGGTACAGGGAGCTTTGATTATTTTTGGCAAATCATTTATATAAATTAAAAATAATAAACAACCGAGAACACTACGTTTTGGTATTGATTTAGTGACAGGTGCAAATTTAGATCTGACTTTAACCACGTTTTCACTGGTTAGGTCATGGTGTTCTATCTCCACGCACTGCTTTCGATTGGTAAGGTATGACTCAAACCATTTGTAGGGTGGGCCTCTTACTACTATTCCGTGTAATTTCCGTAAAAGTATGTCAAATCGAACTCGATCATAGGCTTTGGTCATGTCCAGTAAAATACCAATCGCATATTTCTTTTTATTGAATATATTTAGTATTTCATTGACATATTTGTATACTGCTATAGTTGTTGATCTGTTTTTGCGAAAGCTATATTGATTTTCATTTAATATATTGAACTTTTCGCAGTAAGAGTACAGTCGATTATACATAGCAGATTCAAATATTTTGAAAACGTTGGAAGAATAGCAATTGGGCGATAGTTATTACAGTCAGTTTTAGAGCCTTTTTTATGGAGTGGTTTAATTATTGAAATTTTTAGGTGGTCTGGAACTTTACTTTCTGTAAACGATTGATTTATTAAGAATGTCATAACTGGGGCTAGTTCTTCGGCGCATTTTCTAATTAGACAAGGCGGTAATTCATCGTGACCAGCTACGCTTGTTTTTAAATTACGTATAGCTTTTATAATTTCTTGATTGGAAGTGAGTTGTAAAAGAATGAATTTTTACTGGATCAAGGACAGGCTGGCCGGTCACTTGTTGAGCCAAAAGTAGCATTATCATTTCCAACCGATAAAAAGAAATTATTGAAACAATTAACTATTTGAAAAGGGTCCTCAGTGATACTATTTTGGACATTTAATTTTATGTTCTTTTTATTTTGTGTAAGCTTATTGGTTTGCTCCTTTACAACATTCCACATTGATTTTGTGACATTGTCTGAATTCTTTATTCTTTTAATATTACGGTTCTTTTTTGAAATATTTATAGTTTTTTTAAGTATTTTTGAGTAATTTTTATGATACATGTTTAGTACTGGATTTTTTGTTTAAGATAAGAGTTTTTTTAAGAGTATTTTATTTTTGCACGATGTTTAAATTCCATTTGTAAGCCATGGCTTTTTCTTTGAGCTTCTAATTTTTATGCGAATTTTTGGTATAGTTTCGTTAAGTATTTGATTAATTTTATTACAAAATGAGTTATAATTTTCATTAATGTTTTTATCAATGGTAATTATTTTGCTAAAGTCTACTTCTCTTAATTTAGATTTGAAATTTTGGATATTTTTTTCACTAAAGAATCTTTTTTCTAGAATCCACGTACGTATACGTATATACGTACGAGTATGTTTCGTTCTTTTGTAGGTATATTAACTATAACTCCTTTGTGGTCAGAGAAACTCAACTCTACAACATTAATTACGACTTGTTCGACATCAAAATTTGTGAATGTTAAATCTAAGCATGAAGCTGTAGTCTCTGTTACCCTAGTTGGTTCTTGAACATGTTGAATGAAATTATAACTACGCATTAAATCTAAAAGTCTTAGAGTTGATGTACTTTGTTTTAGCACATCTACGTTAAAATCTCCACCTATTATAACGTTTTTTTTAGAATTTTTTTGCTGCATTCGTTGTAAGAGCTTTTCTAATACACTGTAAAAAGTATCAGGCATTCTGTTGCTGTTTGGCCAGTATATATTTATTACTAATAAATTTAAAACTGGTATTTCTATGCCACATATTTCTATTATAGGTTCTATAGACATAGCGTTTAAATCGTTTTGTTCAATATAATCTATTTCATCTTTCACTAGTACACAAACACCTCCTCCTACTGAATTAGATCGACTGAAATAGGATGCCAGGGTATAACCTTGTACTTTGAGTAGGTCAAGTTTCGCAGCGTTGATCCAGGTTTCAGATAGACAAATAGCGTGTACATTTTTATCTTCATCTGTCCAAGCTTCCAATAAATGTCGTTTGTTATTAAAACTTTGTATGTTTTGGTAAATAATCCTTATTTTATTATCGAAAAAACATATTTTTTAGAGTTGGCAAGGCAGGTCCTGGTTCATTTTCATCACTCCGAAATTCTGTCACTGATTCTAATGTTTTCTTATGGCCATAATCTTCAATTTCACACATAAGTGCATCAATGTCTTTAAATATGGTTTGCATTCCATAGTTATTTACGATACCTGTGTGTTTTTTAAACATCGTATAATCATATTCTAGATTGAGGTTGGAATCAATTAGGTATGCATACTCATGTGTCATTACATCTAGATGTAGTAAGTTATTAAAAACTTCTACTCGCCAGTTAAATAAATTTCCAAGTTTACAGTATCTAAAGGTAGGCAGACACAAGATGATGTTTGTATGTGTAATTTATGATAATGTTTGTCGAATGTATGTTATTAATTCAAAGTAATTTGTAGTGGATTTGAAATCTTGATCGCCTATTAGTAATATGCAGTAGTCTTCCATTGTATAATCAATAAGTTTGCTCTTTAGTCCCATCATAAGAGGTTTTATTCCGTATCCAGTTAGAAGATAATGGCAGATGTCTAAATTTCCATGCAAAAATCGTTGCGCAATGGATCTTGTTTTAGTAAACTTGTTAGTACTAAGCATACAAATCTTCTTCTTGTTCTGCTGAGTTATTTTAGAGTTATTTAATTTGTTCTCTTGTTGGCTTGTTATGTCGCATATTGGCGACTTGTTCATATTGCTAATATTCTTTTGCCGCTCGCTTTCTTTAGCCTCACTGGTGTTGTGACCCAATGGTATATTTGTTATAGTAGATGGGGCATTTACTTTGGGAGTACTAAATAATATATTAGTCGTATACTTTTTTGCATTATTTTCACAGGTATTGTTCTGGGAGGGACTTACGACTTTCTTTTTTGTGGTTGAGCGACAGATACGAGATAATTGGTTTATTTTGGCATCTCTTTTTGATATTTCTTCTCTTAATGAATGATTTTCTGATAACAATCTTTCCACTTCCAGGTCAGCACTTTCGAGCTTAGTTTCCAAATTTTGCAGTTTTAATTTCATTTCCTCGAAATCATCCATAGCTAAATAGTTATTTTCGGGGCAGCTACGATTTAAAGCGGTGTCTACAGAAATCAACGTTTCACCTAAGTCGTTAATTTGGGAAATTGATTGAGAGCTGGTATCACTTATAGATGGATTGAGCTTTTTTCGCAATGTTATATTATCAATTGCTCTTTCGTGACAGCTAGATTTACTGCTATCCAAATTAGGAGATTTTTCTGATGACGTATTTCTATTTTTTGTCTTATTCTTTAACTGTATGCAAGTTGTGCACTTCCAGGCATTTTTGGTGTCTATTGACATCCAACGAAATCTTTTTTCAGAAACTATCGTGCAAGTTAAGTGAAATTTTTCTTTACATATTGAACAAGTTAAATTATCCTTATTCAATATTTTGTTACTACATTTAAAACATAATAGTGACATTTTGAATTTAGTAGAATTAATGATATTTTATTCTAATATTTTGAAGTGATATTTTATTGTAGTCTTCTCATTTAAAAATCAGAACGGGGACTTTTTTCAAAATTAAAATATTTTCAAATCATATGAATGCGCGCGCCCTCTAAAGGATAATCGTAGATTTAATCAAGTTGATCTATTAACATAAATTTGTAGCTTATTTTGCCAGTAAATAATAAATGGCGTAATAATACAAAATAGTTAGTCTCCTTTGATAATCAATTATCAATTATCATAGATGTCGCTTATTTAATTAGATATACATACATTTTAACATTTTAAACTACCGTAACCGTCACTTTAATACTAAGTTATTGTTTTTTTCACTTTAAAAACAAAAATAAAATGTTGATAGCAATGTCACTTAGTTTGTTACTACTGTTCCTTAGGGTTTCACTTTAGAAAGCACTGTCTTATTACAATAAATTCAATACAATAACTATTTATAGTTCACTGCTTCACTGGATTACTTATATTAACTTCACACTTATAATCTAGCTCCAATCAGCAATATAACACTCGACACACTAAATTATCTTAGAATCTGTACTTAAGTTATAGAAAAGTTCAGTAAAGATTGTTTGTAATATTTTTAAACAAAAAATTATACGGAGCCTATGTTAACTGCTTAAATAGCGCCACCTATGTCACTAAATGAATACCACAAGGTAGTGTTCTCGGTTGTTTATTATTTTTAATTTATATAAATGATTTGACAAAAATAATCAAAGCTCCCTGTACCTTGTTCGCCGATGATCTTTCTGTAGTCATCCCATTCGACAATAATAATAATAACAATCTTAACAACTGTCTAGATAGTGTACTAATAGAAATCTCTAAATGGTTAATAAATCACAATCTCGTATTAAATAACACAAAAACTAAGCTAATGCAATTTAAGCCGTATCAAAAATACCCCCTATCTATAAATTATTCTTACAACGATACTAAATTAGAATGTGTTGATTCATATACGTTATTAGGTATAAACATAGATTCGGGTATAAATTGGAAAGAACACATAAAGAAAGTATCATCTAAACTTTCCCGTTTCTCGTATGCTCTATACGAACTTAAAAAAGTCACAGATTCAAAAACGGCCACGTGTGCATACTATGCTTATGCCCATGCATGGCTCAAGTATGGCATCATACGAGTACTGTGGGGAAACAGCACAGACGTAAATAAATTATTTATTCTACAAAAAAAATGTATCCGCATAATTACAAACATAGATAACACTGACAGCTGTAAACCTTACTTCATTTCGTTAAAAATATTAACACTTACATCTATATATATACTAGAAGTATGCACATTTGTTAAAAAGAATATGCACCTTTTTTCATTATACTCCCGGCCTCATTTTTTACGTCCTAATAATAAATTAGCTCCACCTATCACAAAATTACAAACAGTTAAATCAGGACCCTATGGTATGTGTGTAAAAATTTATAACAAAATCCCTAAATGTTTACAAAATGAAGAATCATTAAATAAATTTCAAAGAGAGCTTAAAAAATATTTAATTGAAAAAAGTTTCTATTCGTTGTCGGAGTTTTTCGGTGAAAAATAATAATTGTTTAATTGAATATAGACATATATATTATACTTTTTATTAACATGGTATTAAAAATTATTGCAAATGTTTATTAAACCTAAAAGTAATGTTTAGTTTAAGTAAATAAAATTAGTAATTCTTCTTTCTAAATCAATTAAATCAAATTGATATATAATTTTGCTAAGCCCTATCAGGGCTCATGTTTGGCTCTATTATATCCAACATAAGAACTATTTATGTAACCACATGAACGCAATAAAATGTTTGAGTTTGAGTTTAAGCACAGATCAAGAAAGAAAAAAAGACTGAGCACTGCATACATTTCAAGTGAAGCAAAAAGTAAGCCAAAACTATGCTTATAATAATAGTATATAAAAATATAATTTTGAAAACCGGCACACAAGTACTTTTTTATCTAATATCATTTGCAACCATTAATATGGTTTTAGGTGTACATCTGTGCGTCCAACAGTACCTACACTTTTAAGGGGTGTTTAATAAGGTAATAATATAGAGGATAGGAAAGAGTAGGTATAAGAGTACATGAAGCTTTACACTTCTATTGCGAGTTTTACCTCTACGGCGATTGTAATAGGAACGGTACAAATTCCAATGTGTAAAACCCTACGAGTTCTCGACTGTTCAATGAATAAGACTGGTTGCATTGCATTTTAATATTTTTAATATGTATTGATTGATTAACAAGTTTACATCCAAAGCACAATTAAAACCAAAATGTCTGGGTAGTAACATATCCATTTACGATATTAAAAACGAAAAATAGGTGTTTTGAACTGGTTGCGTTAGGATAACAAAAAAACACTGTATTGTCACTGCATTTTTATTATTGCAAAATCATCACATTCTTAAAGCAGTCTATTAAAAGTAGCACAGGCCGCCAAGTGCAGTGCCAGAACATTCTTTTCTACCGACTTCAAAAAGGAGGAGGTACTTAATTCGACGGTATGTTTTTTTATGTGTGTCACCTCATAACTTTTTTCTAGGTGAACCGATTTCAGTGATTCATTTTTTATTTGAAAGCTGGTGCTTCTCATGTGGTTCCAAGGTCTGACCAATAGTTTTTGAGTTATAACTAATAACTTATATTGAAGTCGGTTATACAACATTTTTAATTTTAAATTATAATATGTGTTGATTGATTAGCATGTTTACATTCCAAGCACCATTGAAGCTAAAATGATAAGGTTATAACTTATCCATTCATGAAATCACACAATGATAAGAAGTTTGTGGCAATGGACCGGCCATATAACACGAAAAACCGACAACCGTTGGGGAAGAAAGGTTCTCGAGTGGCAGCCTCGTACCGGTAAGCTCAGTGTGGAGCGGCCACCCTCTACATGGAGTGACGACCTGTTAAGACATGCAGAAAATCCGATGGATGCAGGTGGCTCGGGACCGTGCTTTGTGACATTCCTTCCTAGGCCTATGTTCAGCAGTGGACTTGTGAAGGGCTGTAATGATAAATATATCTTAAAAAAATCTATATCTTAAAAAACGTTACCCCCACACTAGGATTTTCTCCTGTATCGTGGAGGCAGTTTACAAACATAAATTGCACGAGGACGAACATCCAGACCCGGAACAATTATCTGTAGGCCATACAAATACTTGTTCCGTGCGGGATTCGAACCCGCGACCCCCAGCGCAACAACTCATTGCTAAGCCACTGCGCCACGGAGCCGTCAAATATGAAATGATGAAGAAGTTTTAAACTAGTTGTGAGGATACGGCTCGACTGGGGTAGGACATGCTCCCACGGAATACCATCGTAAAATAGCATCCACTTACCATCAGGTGCACTATGTACTCGTTTGTCATCGTTATTCTATTTAAAAAAACAAAGGAGATAGTCAATTAAAGAGATAAGAAAAGGTGCTAGAGCATCAATACAACTTGCTCGGCGTTTATTTATAAATTACACATATAACATAATATATAACAGAAAATAAGGCACACAGTAAATAGAAATAGGTCAAATAATTATTTCATTAGCACATTCAGCAGTGGACTGTTGTAATCATTATTCATCATTACAACAGTCCACTGCTGAACAGTGGGCTTCTGCTAAATGAAATATATAATGTAAAATATTATATAGGCCTTCCGTGAACTGCAATTCCGTTTCGTCCCGTATGGTGTTGTAAAAGTTGAAACAGAGAAAAATACCAGGAGATGAGCAGCAGCATCTTCCTATAGAATACCACAAAAAACTTTGGCTGCAACAAGCGTAGCAACTGTGGCAAAAATAACAAGAAAATCATCATTTTCTATATCATCATTTGAAAGTAATATATCATCTAAAAAAGATGCTGGTGGTTCAACTTCATCTCGATGCCGTGCCCAAGATAAAAACCAAACAACAGACATGACATGTGCACAGCAGCCAATAGTGCGTCTGAATACCAAACAGTTGCAACAGTACGCAGTAAGAGCAGCCCTAGTGTTAGCAATTGATGGGTTGGTGTCAACTAGTATATAAGTATAATAAGTTTTTTTACTTGTGTGCCTTGATTGTATCCTACCTCGCAGTAGATAACTATTTGGACCAAAATCATGGACAAATTGCAGGTATACCTCGATTTATATTCTCCTGAGGCCCTGACATGCTCCCCGTAATAACTACCAGCTTGTTTAATTTGATATATTCCTGGACTAAACAGAATTAGATCCTGGAATGCCAGTCGTGGAAAATTATCCAGCTCTGGAAGATTACCATCAATGCTGCCGAATCGCACTCTCACTCTGTTTAAATTGTGCGCTTCTACATAGGAGGCTAAATTATTTGGAGTGTTTAGTTTGGCTTGAGCAATTGCTAATATCTCTACAGCATGAAAATTATCACAAATCAATGTATGAAATCGATTTATTAAGGCAGCTGTAATTTTAAAGTACAGCATAAGATGAGTAGATGCAGTATTAAAATATTCCTGACGGAATAATTTGAAGTCCTGATTAAATCTCCCATTTACGATTTCAACCACCCACCTACACAAAGTCACACATCTGGACTTGTTGGCTGCAATGGTTGATCATTGGATTTCACCAGCTTGTTTAGATTCAGGCATGTGAGCCTTGTAACCACATTGCTGCAAGAATGGAATTGCATCCCTAAAACCTCTATCAAGAATAAATACATCATTTTCTCTAAAATAGGTTCGCAGTGGACTATTATCGCTGAACAGTCTAAGCGTTATAGAAGCATCTAATTCTGTCGCAGGATATGGTCCATAAGCATCAAGGATATAACCATTACAGCACACAAGTAAAAATGGCTTAACTAAGTTACGATACTTATGTAAACTGTATATTTGCTTCTGGTAAAAGTAATTACTACTTCTTTGCACATAAACATATGTACCATCACATTATTATGGCTGGCATAAATTCAGGATCCATGTCTGGAATACCAAATAAACCATTTGGTATTGTCAAGTCAAATTGAGCAACTTGCTGAATGCATAGGGTATTTGTCCCTAAATGCAGTTGGATGAATTGCTCTTCAAAGCATTGACTTACAATATTTAAGTTTTTGAAAACAGTCGATGAAGCTACATTAAAAAGAGAAGCTATTCGTTCATTGCTATCACCTGTACGAAGTTTTATTAAGAACATAGCTAGACTTCTTTTAGGTGATTTAACCTTTTCACTGATAGATGGAATTTCAACTAGTAATTGTTCAAATTGGTATTTAGTAAACCCTAACCAATACTTGCATAACGTTGAATTATGTTCAATGATATTTAAAATATTATAATTCTAAGTAACACTTCTTTTAAGTAGTGAACATAAGTTGTCTATTTGAGATGCAGTGAAATCTGAACAGTTACTACTTGTGTATAAATTATTCCAATCATTGTGAGGTACATTTAAGTGGTATTCACAAATACGAGCGCACAGTGGCACATAAAATGAGTGATCAATCAGCAATCTCTCTTTTAGTAGTTTAGGTATTAAGAGTCTAGATAAATGATTACATAACTTAAAATAACAGTGACAGGAAGTAGAAGCAGCACGCTTATAATTAGCCATAGTAATTGTTGATACCATTCTGGAAATGGCAGGAGTTACAGTTGCAGGCATAGGGGGTGGTTGTGGGATGTTACCGTTGTCTTCAATATTCATGCATTGTAATTCCATATCCCTGTTATCATTTTGTTGTCTCTGTCTCTGTACAGTTCTAAAAGCTCTCAGCCAACAAGTATTGCAGACTCGTCCTAAACGATCCACCTGAAAAAAGTGTTTTTTTCATCAAATAACCGAACGGACAATAATTTTACAGTGTGAACCCTAAATAATAATATTTATTAATATTTTATTTATTTCAATCTTTATTAAACTAAATTGTCTTAATGCCTTTTAAAATTATTTATAACAGCATGTATTTGTTTCCCTTTATAATACTTAAACCAGACGTAAACCAGATTCCACTAAGGTAAAAAGAAATAACAATACATCTAATAAAAGACAGGTGAACAAGTGAAGAAGTAGTTGTTTTAGAATTATAACGTTATTTGACTAAGCACAAGTTCTTTGACGTTTTATTTACACTAACTTTATTTAAGGTAAAAAATATTACTTGTATATTAAGTACAAAGGCATACAAATATGGGTGTAAAGTAAGAAAGAACTGGCATCTATCTAATAACAACAACTAAAGATAAAAACTGTGGTTATCAAATATCTCCCCTATAAGGAAATCTATGGGAAGGTCTATGTTGAGCAGTAAAGTTTTGATAGGCTGTAAAAATAAAGATGACCTGGTGGTAAACAGCCAAATTGTGTGGAGTGCAAGGTGTATGGTACTACAAACATAAATCTATGTGCCAAAGTGATTATGGCAACTCCTCTTGTCAGGCCTATTTCAGGAAGGGGATCATTTACGGGCTGTCAAAGTAAAGTAAGTACCTGGTGTGATGGTATCCACTGCAAAATAACATCTCTTTCTGCTGAGTTAATAGGCACAGGACGTGTGTGGTGTGCTCTTAAAATTGAAGATCCACATGGAATACAAATATTCCTATACCCAAACCTTCTAATGGAATGAGCAGTTTCAATACTTTCTTGCAATATTCTTAGGCAATTACAACAAACTGCGTCAAGTGGGTGTAACTGAAAAAATTGGGAATGCAAATAAAAAAAAAAATTAAATTCAGAACGAATGTACGTTAACTACAATCGATTTTGAGGGCAAAGAGTTAGGAGAGAGAGGCGAGGTTGGTGTGAAACCCCAGCGACACAGAATCCTATCCTTCCTGTATAATAAACTAGTCATATATTTTCTTCCTCGCACAACTTCCTTGTGGAATAGTTTACCACCAGCGATTTTTCCGGACCGTTACGACTTAGGGACCTTCAAGAACAGAGCCTACTCCTTTTTAAAAGGCCGGCAACACATCTGCAATTCCTCTGGTTCCCCTGGTGTTGCAGTTGTTCATGTTAGTCACTTATCATCAGGTGAGCTGCATGCTCGTTTGCCCCCTCTCCTATAAAAAAAAATATCCTATAGTTAGAAACAATATATTTTCAATTACAAAGATTTATTGGAAATCCAAAAGAGAAATATCGATTATATATTATGATTTTACAAGATTATCAGTATTTCAAGCACATATTATATTGATAAATAAACTTTATAATATTAGAGTGGGCTGAAAATCTACTTATTGCACTTAATTGACTTATTTTCTAATTATATAATATTTTATTCTTACTATAAATATCAATACATTTATATTATTTTTTGATTTTGATTTCTGATTGACTGACACCAGATTTATTAAATAAACATTATATGTGATATAATATACATAATTACCTATCCTTCGACCTATTGATTACTATTATAGATACACTTTTAACATAGACAAAAACTTCTTTTGTGTATATTTTGTGTGATCTTATTTTATCTATTAATTAAATTAGCTTTTACCAATAACATAAAACTTCAATACTTTGACACTTTTAACATACTAATATGACCTGTGTTTGTTATTTGTTTTAAGTAATTCAACATAAATTATAGATTTTCCAAAATTGTAGGAGGAAAAGTAAACTCTTGTATTATATACTCACATAACACTTTTAATTAAACTACTCAGTTTTCATTTTCGAAAGTAATCATTAATATTTAGCTAACCTGTTTTATATAATCCAACACTTGTTGCTTGTTGCACTGATAAAACATCGTTTATTATTATTTCTAAAAAATCGTGTCATATCTCATATTCAATAAAAATGAAAAAATAAATAAAAATGTATTATAAAATGTACAAAAATATAATATATAAATACATTAAAAACGAAAAAGTAGCTTTCGTTTTTGCAATATTTTTAGACTAGAACGTCGAGCTTCGAGAGTGATAAAAATAAGATATATTTCTCATAAAAGTTTGAAACTTTAAATCGATTATAGGTTTGGTACAGTTGAATTCTGCGCATTCCATAAGATAAAATGCTCACCTTGTTAGAAATCCACACACATAAAAGTTGGCGCACATCTGCTACTGTCTCGGCTAGTAATTGTCTTCGCACACTGCGTTCAAATCTAACTCCACAATTAATACAACTATTTACAGTGTATGATGATCTTTCAGATGCCATTTTCTTAAAATCGCAAATAAAAAACAGCAGCGTGAAGAAAGTCAAAGCCATGAAGTAATACCCGGCCGCCGGTTATTACCCAGACACGGAAGTCAATGACCAAATAGCGTTTCGTTCCACGTTCACTTTGAACCATGTTATATGACATTTTTATGATTAGCTAACACTTTTAGATGTAGGATTAAATACAAAGTTCTCAATAGTATCTAAGTTCTCTTTGTAAAAATATATTTTTATTTTTATAGGAACTGCAAAAATGATCCATTACACGCATTTTCCCCCCCCATATTACATTAATCACAACACGAATATCCATACAACTAATTTTTTTTCAGATTTCTTGATTCCGTTTAGATTTTCATAAAATCTGTAGGCCATTTTCTATAAATTGATATCTTTTTTTTGTGTGTAATACCATTAAGGGTCGTTAAATTACTAGTGGCCCAAAAAACGATTGACTCCTTTATGTATATTTATCATTATCATATTTATACAGCCCAACCCGATGAGAAAACTATATAGATACCCCACAATAATAATAATATTTATTTGCACACCATACAAAGTCCTTAAAAAGTAAATTCAGAATGTTTCATTATTTTACACAACAGTATTTCAGCTGACGCTTACAATAGGAAAACCTGAGCTGTAAACGTCAGCTCTTCTCGTGTCACATTATATAAAAATTACACAATAATGACAATTAAGCTCATAAAAGGGTAAAGTAAAAAGAAAATAGAAATTTGACCATACGAAACACAGCAGCATTAAGCAGCTATTTTACAATGGTATTCTGAGAGAGCGTGGTCCTTCCCCGGTAGAGCCGACCCATTCGTGCTACAGCTTTAATATAGCTGCAGCATGGCTCTACCACGTATGTATAAATCCACAACTCGAAACGAATGGACTTAAACAGACAATAACTAATTTTGCACAAAACAATACAAATTAGGCGCTCGTTACGAAATTTTCTCATAGGCCTCGATAAAGCTTTGAAATATATCCGATTTTGTTCGTGCGGATGAGATAAGTTAAATTCACGCGTCCAATTTTTTCAGCTTGCGTGCTTAGAATAACAAAGGAAGAAAATACTTCTGTACATGTATTTGTTACTTTTGTCGTAACGGAGAAATAGAATTTAAGGCTTAAGAATATATTGTAATATTGTGGTAAGACTTCTTTTCTGCCTAGCTATCTGGGTAGGTACCACCCTCTTACTTATTTTTGATTTTAAGCAGCTATACCTACACTGCTATCTTCCGGTTCTTTGTGTGACCTAGTATAATACATGCTGTAATATTTCCATCTTATTCCTCGAAAGTTTTCTTGAAGTTGGATGCAGACGTCCATGGATTTTAGTAGCCACTAACAATCAGATGGACTGTAGGTTCGGTTGACACTTAGTAATAGATAAAATAAAATAAAACGTAATAAACCTTTCTCGAGTCTTGTACTAGCAATATACCACATCAATAGCAACATAAGAAATCTGAAGAAATTCAGTCAACCTGATTATAATAAGAATTATAATTCCAGACAAGGATAACTTTTGAGTATAGAGTAACTGTAAATTTAATCTAAGCTAATGTTCTTCGACCTTCTTTGACCGAGAGGTCAATCGACGGATCCAACTCGGCTGGGCAGCGTTCGGGAGATTATGACACATCTTCTCGTCAGGTGAACCTCAAAATCTGAAAACAAGATTGTACAACCAGTGCGTGTTGCCAGTGATGACTTATGGATTTGAGACGTGGTCCTTCACTGCTGGCCGTGTGAGGAGGCCGAGCTATGGAGAGGACTATGCTTGGGATTTCTCTGCGTGATAAACATAGAAATGAGGTTATCCGCAGTAGAACCGTAGTAACCGACTTAGTACAACGGATTAGTAAGATGAAGTGGAAATGGGCCGGCCATATACCTCGAAGAACCGACAACCGATGGAGAAGAAAGGTTCTCGAGTGGCAGCCTCATACCGGTAGGCGAAGTGTAGGGCGATGATGAAAGTTCTTAATTATTGTGTATAAAAATCTAGTATTTTGTATTAAAAATAACTTTAAAATTAATTGTACCTATGGAATAACACAGTATATATAATACATACATATGTGGCCGTGAAAGGAAAAGGGGAGATCTTCCGCCGGGCAAGGTGTTCTGCCCGGGTAGCGGCCAATGCTCCGAGTGGTAGTTCGGAACTATTCTATCAGCTTTTACTTCAGAACTTTGCTAGCACAATTTAGGCTTCGATGTATTTTCGCTTGTGGCGCGACTACGCCGCCGCCACACATATAATAATACTAAGTTAAAAAAATAATTATGATATAATATTAAGGAAATATATATTGAATTAATAGATATTTTAATACGTTTAAGACAGAGATTAGATTGAGATAGAGCTTAGATAGACTTGGTTACAAAATCAGTAATTTGATTATTGCGCAGTATTGGTTTTGACTGGGATTCATTCAGGACATAGTAATCCGATTAACTTTTTAGGGAATCACGGTTGGCGTCATTTTAACGTTAGGCTTTTGTTTTCATTGTGTTGCGTAAATACATCACTATCGATTATAGGCTGATATAGTTATTGAAATAATATATTATTGAAATTATATAGTTACGAGTATTTTATAATAAAAAAACCAAGAAGGAGAAATAATTAATTAGAGTTATAAAATTACATTTGCGACTTCAGCTGGATGGGTTTTTGAAAATATAGCCGGTTGCCGGAGTTTCATAAATCACTTATGTCTTACGTCCAGTTATTAATACAAGGAACCGTAAGGAAACGTATAGGGAAACTAACTGAAACTTGAAAGTTATAGCAGACTTTGGAAATTTAGTTAAGTATGCACAAACGCTTTTAATGCAATTTGTACTAGTTATAGTTCCATGATACTTCTACATTCGTGCCTCGTGTTTGTTTTCTTTAAAGTTAGCTTGTAATTTTAAATAATTACTAACCTGCAATATTCTGAGCAACAGACTCCCCCACCCAAGTCCGCTACGCGAAGGCTATGGGGCCAGGGAAAACGAATATTAGGAAGTACCAGTCTTTTTTATTTTTTATTTATTTGGATTGCCAACATAAGAAACAGCAATAAATGTTTGGTTACATTACAGTAATATAAATTTTACATGATCAACTGCTCTTATATTTATAGGCAATCACAGCATGTGTTGTGTTACAAAAAGTTAAACAAATTTCATAAAATTATGTTAATTAAAAAAAAGCTGATTTGTACAACCACAGTTTAACGTACGTCAACATGCTTAAGTTTGGTCATAAATTGAGTGAGGGTATCATTGTAAATGTCAAGGTCGGGTATATTTTTGGTGAGCTTGTTGTACAGACGAGATATACGGATCACTGAGGAGTAACGACCCAAGTTTTTCCTACAAAATTTGTTCTTAAAGAGACTACACGGATATCTTAGTATTCTGGATAATACGTTAAATTGGAATTTGGACAATAAAAGGACACAGTCTATGTGATTATTTACAATTTTATGAAGGAGTGACATGTCTAAGTGATTTTGGCGGAAGGAAAGGGGCTACAGTTGAAAATGCTTAATTTTTTCTCTATAGGTTTTGATATTTCTTGGAGTACCAAAACGGTAGGTTAAGCTACGAATTACTTTCTTCTGAACTTTTTCGATCCTATGTGAGTTTTATAAGTAGGGTACCATACTGTGCTGCAATATTCGAGCTTGCTCCTTACAAAACTGTTGTAAAGCTGAATGACAGTTGCTGTTTTTTTTTTAAATCCCTTGAGTTTCTCAATATAAAGCCTAGCGACCTATTTGCTTCCCCCACTATCTTGTCAATATGGTCCGAAAACTTCAAATTGCTATCCATTATGACACCAAGATCTCGAATAGTAGTCACTTCTTCCAACTTGGTGCCTGGTATTGTGTATTTCGACTGAAATTTATTACGTATTCTGCTGTACTTAATGTGATAGCATTTCGCAGCATTTAGGAACATTTTATTATTATTACACCATTCCTGAAGATTATTAATATCTTCCTGGAGATGTTGGGTATCTAAAGCCGTTTTCGTGATTTTAAGGTCGTCAGCAAAAAGATATACATCGCTGTGGTTGATCACACGTGTTATGTCATTGACAAAGATGTTAAAGAATAACGGTCCTAAAATCGAGCCTTGGGGTACTCCTGAAAACGCTTCCAATAGCCTCGATTGATTGCCATCAATTACCACCCTGGAAAAGCGATTTAAAAGGTAAGATTTACACCATTCCAGTAGGTTATCTGTAATTCCAAATAAATATAATTTATGAATCAGGATGCTGTGGTTCACTTTCTCAAAGGCTTTTGAAAAATCTGTATAGATGGCGTCAACTTGTAAGCCTTGATCTACTTTTTCTTTTATATCAGAAGTGAAGAGAATAAGGTTAGTGTTGGTCGACCTTCTTGACATAAAACCATGCTGATTTTCGATTATGTATTTTTGAGTATGCCGATAAATTACAGAGTGAACTAATGACTCAAATGCTTTCAATACTGCTGACAAGATAGATATTGGACGGTAGTTAACTACTAAGTCTTTTGCTCCATTATTAAATATAGGTACTACTCTAGCTAGTTTCCATTCATCAGGGAATATGTCCATTTTGAGAGATCGATTGTAGAGAAATGTTAGTGGAAAAGTCAACGCATCTGCACAGTTTATTAAAAGTAGTGGATGTACATTATCTGGGCCTACTTCCTTTGTGACATCCAGTTTTTTCAGTTTATTTTTAATACCCTCTGGTCTAAATTGAATTTCCCCGATAACATCAAAGGAATTAATAATGAATCTTTTGTAAATATTATTTAAATTGTTGTCGTTAAGATCTCTTATATTGAAGAAAACTGAGATGCAAACATGTCCGCTATTAGCTTTGTACCTGATGATGTATCATGTTTAAAGGTCATGGTATTAAGATATGATGAACAGTTCTTTCGTAGATTTTTGATGTGTGTCCAAAATTGTTTGGGGTTGGTTTTAATATCTGTTTCTATTGCATTTATGTATTTATTATAGCACTCCTTCATTAGCTTATTACAGTTTTTTCTTAAATATTCAAATTCTATTTGATCTAGTGGATTTTTATACTTTTTAATTCATCGTCTTAACGATCCCATTAGTGAATCTGGTGGAATTTACACAAACCATCAAACCACAAACCTTCGCGTGATGAGGATAGTCTCGCGTTGGGTGCCGCATTGCCTCACCAATGTTCAGAAGCAGGCTTGTGTAAAAAGGTGCCGTTACATGATTACTAAATTTGCAGCAGATCCATCTCGGCGTGTTTACGACATTATAATAGGTGATGAATCTTGGATTTATCAATACGATAGAGAAACGAAGTATTAGTCGTCGGTGTGGCTGCTTTAAAATAAACCAACGTTTACCAAAGATTAAATTATTTAGTTTTTTTTTAATGATTGAGAAGCGCAGTGAAAATTTTGACCGCTAGATCACTTTGATAAGTATATTATTTTATCTTGGGTATCTGTTTTTTTCCTTTACTAAATCAAAGAATTATCGATGCCGCCATTAAACGAAATCAATGCAATGTTATAATACTAAACACGGGGCTCGGCCGGCTACAGCTTCAACATGATTTAGTATTATTACCACTTCCTCACAAATTTTTGACTATAAAACTGCAAATTATATGCATTATATATTGATTAAAAACACATATTATTAAAAGTTAATCTCTATATATAAAAATCAATTGCTGTCCGTTAGTCTTGCTAAAGCTCGAAAACAGATCGAACAATTTGAAATTTTTTTTTAGATTCACAATTGGTCCCCGTAGGTGCTGCTGTCGTCAAAATCCAGAAATCATCCGTACGAGTTCGAGGCGGATCGCCAGTATATTATATTTATGATAATAATTATAGTAGCTAAACATGAACAAAAAGATAGTTACATGAATAAAATAGTTTAATTGTTTCACTTTTATATCCAGTCAGGTTATAATTTATTTGATGGATAACTTTTATCGGACGGTTGAAAAATCAACCCTTAATTTTAATAAAATCTCATTTCTGAAAAAAGTCATCGATTTTTAAATATTATTAACGTAAGAAACCGTCCATTGTGTTCTTAAAAATGAGTAACACACAATATTCTATTATTGCAAACAAAAGTGTTTAGTAGTAACATTATCAATCGCAACTTCCTAGTTCAGCAATCAGAGACTTCACATATTCACTGTACAATTATCAATAAAGATTATTATTATTAACTTCATCTAGTGGTGTGCCGCCTTGTTGATACGAGGCTGCCAGTTAGAAACTTTCTTCTTTCTTACCCGTCGGTTGTCGGTTCTTGGTACAACACTTGTAGTGGTGGTGGCTTAAGAGAATCTATCAAAGCGTTCCGTTACGTAGGCATCGTAAGAGATGACTATGGAATAAGCCAAAAAGCATATGACTTCCGAAAGATGGCTTTAATACAATATCTTTACGCCAGGCGTAAATACCTAGACCAGTTATGGGTAAAAGGTGCAAGACATCAGTACTGTAATCGTCAATTCGCCTGCGCAACGCTTAAGGTGAATCTTCTCTGCAGCAGGAGGGGCCTATCACCAGCAGTTTTATTTACGGGCTGATGAAGATGATGAAAGGTAATAAACACAGCGAAATACGCTACTTGATTGGTGAAAAATTGGCCAAGAGTGTAAGTTTTGGTCAATTTTTAATTGTGGATTAAATAAACAATCCTTCGAGTTTTCCGTTATTAATAAAGTCTATATAATTTAGCTAAATTATTTATTGGATTCCATTTATAAAAAAAACTACGTAAAACAACTTCCATTCCGATCAATATCACGAGAAACGTCTATCTATATTTATTAATAATATAGAAGGAGCTCACTGATATTGTACTAATAAACTTAACTCATGTATTTTCTAAGGAGTGGGGTGTCTTTGCAATCTAAGAATCCGTCTGAGTAGAGACCACCCTCACATTCTTGCCGTGAATATATAGTTAATATCATACACTACTTTTCTTTAGTGGTATAACTATGCTGCAGTTATATTATGATTGTAGTAAGATTGGGTCGGCTTTATCGGGGAAGGACCACTCTCTTACAAAATATTAGCGTGAAATAGCAGCTTAATGCTGCTTTGTTTCTTAAGGTAAGTACAGAGAACAGGAGACTTTTTTTATTCGTAACGAGACATTTCATCTTAGTCCTCCAGTGTGACATCGCATCTGCATTTTGATTCATAATTGAGGATAGATGTAGATGTCCATAGGTAACAGCATTCACTTACCATCAGGTAGACGATATGCGCATATGTCACCCTTATTCTACACAAAAAAACTGCAGTGATCGAGTTTGAAAGGTATGAAGATTCAGTATAAAGGTTCAGTATAAAGATTCAGTACTCTAGGTGGTAGCCACTTAGGATCAAGTGGGCTGTGAGCTCGATTATGATATAAGTTTTATAAAAAAAGTTACAGGTATTAAGCCTTTTACAGTTGATAAAAGATGATAAAATATATTTAATCATCTCTAATCTACTGCATAATCAAGTCATCACAGTCTATTACAATATAGGCCTATATGTATGTTGAATATAGGCCTCCCCCATAGATTACCAGAAAGCGTCATTTTAATTGAACTTATTTGTGATTACTCATACCAGGTGTGTATAACTCCTGGTATGAGTCGCAATTTACTATCAGATGAATTGTTAGTTTAAAATGGTAAATTAAATTTACCATTTTTAATCAAAATGTTTCATTCATTTTATAGCATAGGCCTCTCTCAAGAAATGCCACAAAACATGGTCTTGAGCCACCTGCATCCATCGACTTCCTGCATATCTTACCAGTTCGTCACTCCATCTAGTGAGGTGCTGCCCTACAATTTGCTTACCGGTATGAGGTTCTAAATATTTCTTTCAAATAAAATGATCATATAGATGAGTCAATAAAAATTAAAGGTGTAAAATAATAACTTCAAGTTTTGCAATTTTAACATCAAACTATTCTGTCAGGCAAGAGATATCACCCCAGCATCACCACATAATTTGCTGAGATTTTACTTGCGAAACGTCTTTGTCCATCCAAGGTCTGTTTATGGGTAAGAAATGATATATATTTGAAAAGAGTAGATATTAATCATTTTTTTTTGAAATGGAAACAAATGTGATGGAATATCTTATGATGGAATACGTATATGAACGAATATCTTTTCAAAGTGTTCACATGTTTGATTGTTATAATGCCAACATAGATCTCTGACTAGTGGGAATATTTGATAATATTTAATAAATATTTACTATATTATTGCAAATAGCTGATGTACTCCATTTCGAAAAACTTCATAGACAGGAGGAAAGAATAAGCCTGAATATAAACCATGTTTATGCAGACGACAATCGTAAGAGAAGAAAGATAAAAATACTGATAAATTCATTTTAATTACTTATTGTGTACCATAAATACATACAATCAAAGACTACTATGTAAATTACTAGACCGGCAACTCAGAACAAAAACTGTGTTACAGCTGAAGATCGCGCGGGCGCGGGTGTGGTGTAGCTGGTACGGTAAATTTGGTATGGCCACGGAAGATGGTAGTTATTAGGTTAATACGAAATAAAATTACATATTTACCTGAATAAACTTCAAATCACGTTGACAAAGTGCGCACATAAATAATGACATCGTTTAGTGTTACTCGTAGATTGTCGAAAACAACGTTCGCGGTTTACAAAATATTTTAAAAATAAAAAAATTGTACACTATTGGTCAGGCCTTGATCAAATTTATATGGGACCACATGTGAAGCACCAGCTTTCAAATAAAAAGAGAATCATCGAAATCGATTCACCCAGAAAGACGTTATGAGGTAACACACATAAAAAAACATACAGCCGAATTGAGTACCTCCACCTGTTGAAGTTGGTAGACAAAGAAATAGTCTTCTCGCTCGCTCGCAGTTTACTAAGGTTGTAACTATACGTAGCAGTATTATACATACTCGTAGAAGTCATTGTAGACCATGCATGATACAGGTGGCTCAAGACCGTCTTTTGGGTCATTACTTGGGGGAAGCCTTTGTTTAGCAGTGGACTTGTGAAGGGCTGTAATGGATTCAATGGATGATAATAATGTGTGATTAATGTAACACAAACACGTTGAGAATGTGCTTTTTATATTATGAAAATTTCAATTGCGCTGAGCTTTTTCTCTTTTTAAATGTTAGGGTGGTTAGTAAGTAGTCTACCTTATGGTAACAGAAACAGAAACTTTCTTATTCAATATAGATTATTAATAATACTTATTGAAAGACACTCTTTTGTTTAATTACCACTGGTTCGAAAAAAAAACCTCTGTCCTGGGAAGAACCAGCAAGAAACCCAGCGGGACTTTTTTTTTTAAATAACAGCTTACAATCATGTATTACAATTAACCACACAAAGCAAATTAGAAATAGCTTGGTAGCGAACACCTCATTCCCAGGGGTTATTATCATCCATAAATTCCTTAATATTATAATAACCCTTTTTATACAAACTATGTTTAATAAAGTTTTTGAATTTTGAGCAGGTCGAATTTTGTATATTTTCTGGGATTTTGTTTTAAAAGCGTATACATCGCCCCAAGAATGAATTACTGACTCGGTGGAGTCGAGTAACCGGTACTACTAGCTTGTGTTTGTTCCTAGTATTTACAGAATGAATATCACTTATTTTTGTATAATTACTTTTGTTTTTGTGTACGTAAATTACATTTTCATAAATGTATTGAGAGGCCAAAGTTAATATATTAATTTCCTTAAATTTTTGTCGGAGCGACTCTTTAGGTTTTAAATCATAGATTGCTCTTATGGCCCTCTTCTGTAAAACAAATATAATTTCAGTGTCAGTCGCGTGTCCTCATAGCAAAATACCATACCACATTATGATATGGAAATAGCTAAAGTAAACAAGTGTAGCTGTTTCCACACTGGTAAGATTTCTAATCTTTTTTACAGCATATGCTACAGAACTAAGTCTTTGATATATGGGGGCTCCATTGAAGCTTCGCGTCTAGTGTTATTCCAAGAAATATGGTGGTATCGACAAGACTCAGTTCCTCCCGATTTAAAATTACATTAGTATTTAATAACACAATATACAATATTTTATTATATACAATATTAAAAACTATAATTAAAAAAAAAACTAAAACTAGTAATTTAATTATCAAACAGTCCTACTCCGCGCGGTATTTAATTGTCTGACATTTGAAGTCATGAACTTCATACATTTCGTTTTAGTGCTATTTAAATGCAAGTTATTAACATTAAACTAATTTATTAATTTAGATATAGCATAATTTACTTCGTCATATTTTAATAATTGTCGTTTTAATTTAAAAATTAATGGAGTGTCATCAGCAAATAATACTATATTATGGTTATACCCTACTATGTAAGGTAAGTTATTAATATATACAAGAAACAGAAAGGGGCCGAGAATTGAGCCTTGAGGCACGCCCATTTGTACTATCGACCCACCCGGAAGAGCTCATACTATTAATGAAAACATTTTGAGTTCTGTTACTTAAATATGAAACAATTAATTTAAGATCATTATTTCTTACACAGTAGTGTTGTGGTTTCCTGATTAATGTTTCATGGTGAACAAAATCGAAGGCTTTGGATAGGTCACAGAATATACCCAAAGCATCTTGTGAATTCTCCCATGCATTGCATTGAACATATACAGCTCAACACCAGCATCAGTTGTCGAGCGACCCCTTGTGAAACCGAATTGATTTTTATGAAATAAATTATCAACATTAAAAAAAAAACATTTGATCAAGAATATTTTTTTCAAAAATTTTACTTAGTGTTGGCAGTACAGAAATGGGTCTAAAATTGGCGGGGTCTAATGTACTACCAGATTTAAATAAAGGTAAACTATGCTTCATCAAATGAGGAAACACACCATATTCGATACTAGTGTTAAAAATAATAGCTAATTGAGGCGCGATTATATCGATTATAGACGCAATAACTTTAACGGAAATCCCAAACAGATCCGCAGTTTTCTTAATATCAATAGTTTTAAAATATTTTACAATATCTTTTGATGATATTTTATGAAATGTAAAATTCTTTGTACACGCATTTACATTTTGTTTAAGTAATGATTCGGCGACGGCAGGAGAAGAATTCAGTGACTTAGTGGTTACGATCGGAATATCCGTAAAATATTTCTCAAAAACCATTGCAACATCCTGATCTGATTCCGTTAATTTGTTGTTAAAACTTAACCAGTACTTTGAATTGCGAGAGTTGACCTTACCAGTTTCACTATAAATTATACTCCACGTCATTTTAATTTTATTAGAAGCCATCTTAATTTTGTTGCTCAAATGCAAAGACTTGGCTTTGGAGCACACTCCTTTAAATATTTTTGAATATTCTTTTACATATTCCCTAAATTCGATGCTAGGGTGACCTTTCATAGTAAAGTTCATATAACCTTTGTCTGCTCTTTTGGACTCCTACTGTCGCCCATCCATTGAAAGCCTTCCGACTGTTCAAGGAGAACGTTTTAGAAGTAAAAATATTATCAAATTCATTGCAAATAAGTTTAAACACTGTTCCATACAAAAAATGAGGATCATTTTGGTATGAAAGTGATGGAAGTTTCTTCACTATGTTACTTCTAAACTTCTCCAAGCGACGTGCATTTACAGGAAAAAACACAATTTTCTCATCTACTTGCTTTTTGTGAACATAAGGTAACGAAACTAATTGACCACAGTGATCAGAACTCAATTTTTGAATTATACATTTATGCAACGGCTTAACATTTGTAGAAATGTTATCTATACATGTTGCACTACATTCAGTAATACGCGTTGGCTCTAAAAATAGATTAAAAAGACCATATGATTTAAACTATGATCTAAATTTAATATTGGTGGAGGAAGCTTCTAGAAGATTGATATTTAAGTCTCCACATATTACAACAGATTTATTCTGTTTATTAAGCTTAACAAAAACTTCCTCCATCTTTTTTTCAAAAGTATTGTATATAGAACATAGGGGTCTGTAGACGCTCACAACAATGAGGTGCTCAAACTTAACACATGTCATTTCTACAGTTCGCTCAACAGAGAGGCTCACAATATCTTTACGTTCTATACATGATAATAACTTACTAGCTAATATTAACGAGCCACCACTTAAAACCGTTTCTCTATTGAACGAACTGACCACCTGGTGATTACTGAAATTAAACATTATGTTGTAAGCTTTTAACCAATGTTCAGTAATACATATAATATGAATATTGTTGCTATTTAAGAACAATTCAATTTCTAGCTCTTTGCCTATCATGCCTTGTATATTCTGATGCACCAGGTGTAAACAATTTTTATTATCACTCTGTGGAGTCATACAATTAAGGTTTTGTAAGCTACATTCTAAATTATTTAAATTATTATAACTGCTAGAGATTACCTCTATTGTCTCATTTTCTAATTTAAATCACTTGGAACTGATTCAAAACCACATATTTACATTACACTGCTCAAAAGAAGCAGATGCCGATGTAGCCAAGTCCTTGGCCGAGTTAATATATAAACAATAAGATAGCACATTTGCTATCTGTCTTAAATTATATTTGGATAGGTAATACCTATCTCTAGTCAAAAATTTCTTAATGACATTATTAATGTCTATTAAATTAATTATATTATTATAATTATAACAATTAGATGTCAAGTTTAAATTGTTATTAAATGAAAAGTTATTCATTAATAAATTTAAATTGTATCTTATTTTATTTTCCTGTAGCCAACCCTGTATGTAAGGCAATGTAAACAAGATAATTTTATGTACATTTAAAGTATTTAGATGATCAATATATTTTAATAATTGAGTTTTGTTTACATTGCCTCTTCTCTAACAAAATTATTAATGTGCTATTAGGGCAAAACTTACTAGTTAAAACTTTATTCATTATATGACTAAAGGATGCTCCAGGCATACAACAGTTACTAACCTGATGTCCTTTTAAACAGTTATTTAACATTGTGCCCAAATTTTTGCCTATGTCATCACAATACATAATAACTTTATTTTTATTAATATTTAAATTACTTTTTAAGTTAATATTCTTTGTTATGGTACTGTCATAGAGTGTAGGTGAAAATAATGAGTCCTTACTGTTATCATTATTATTTACACATATTGTCCCCAATTAACCTGGTATGGAACACTGATACTCACTCTGATGTTTAATTAAGGAGTCAAAGCGCTCCTCATTATGCTTACATGACTTTACCAGATCATTCATGGCCAATATGTGTTCTTTCTTTGTTTACATTGTCTCTTCTCCCAACAAGAATTATTAATGTGCTATTAGGGCAAAACTTACTAGTTAAAACTTTATTCATTATATGACTAAAGGATGCTCCAGGCATACAACAGTTACTAACCTGATGTCCTTTTAAACAGTTATTTAACATTGTGCCCAAATTTTTGCCTATGTCATCACAATACATAATAACTTTATTTTTATTAATATTTAAATTACTTTTTAAGTTAATATTCTTTGTTATGGTACTGTCATAGAGTGTAGGTGAAAATAATGAGTCCTTACTGTTATCATTATTATTTACACATATTGTCCCCAATTAACCTGGTATGGAACACTGATACTCACTCTGATGTTTAATTAAGGAGTCAAAGCGCTCCTCATTATACTTACATGACTTTACCAGATCATTCATGGCCAATATGTGTTCTTTTATCTCATCCTGAGCCGATGCATATTTATTTGATATAATTTGTAGGGATTATGAGTTTTTAAGTGATAAAATTGTTGAATTTAGACACTCTATATCAGTCTCATAACAGTTATTCATATTTTCCACCTCAATTGAATACAATTTAAGTTTATTAATTAATTCTTGCTTTTCATTACATACATTTATAAATTTTTGACATTAATTTTAGTTTTAATTAACTTTTGTACTTTCCTAATATATTTATTTATTTTTATGTATTTCTTTAATTTTCTTCTACTGCAGGTAATCCTTGCTGCTGTTCTTGATGTGACATAATCATCACCAGTCAAATCGATTGTTGTGGAGGGTTGCAATGCTTTAGAAGATTCACATTCTATGAGCTCATTGAACAGACTTTGAGTTTGGGACGCTTTCAAGTTATCTATGTATTGTTTTAATTGCACAATCTGCTCATTAGCCTCACTCAAAAAGTGAGGCTAATGAGCAGAGTAATAAGTAAGTGGCTTGCGTTGCACCTACGTTCATCAACACCTTACAAGGATTACCAGGTCATCACTCCATCTAGTGGGAGCCGACCTACTTCGCTTACCGGTACAAGGCTGCTATTCGACAACCTTTCTTCCCAATTATTTGTCGGTTCTTCAAACTATATGATTAGCCTATTGTCAATTCAGCTTGCTTATTGATATTATGAACAAATATAAATGATATTATTATATTTTCCTTTTTGGCCGCTCTCTCAAAAACTCAAATTTCAACTACATACAAAATCAATATTTTCACCACATAAATGAAGTTGTCTATGTATATTAATTAACAAGTATCAACAAAACAAACGAAACAAGCCAATTTATGGTAATTTTAATCAGTCTTTGGGTGTACTTTACGTTAAAAGAACCATTTTAAATGGGCTTAATTTTGAAGAAAAACTCGTTATGTGCTACAGTCAATATGATTTCTTGTAACTAAATTATATCATTTCTAACTAAGGGGCTTTAATAAATACCTGGAACAAGAGTAATGATTCGACGAAACTCTTTAAACAAAGTTTTTTTTGAATTCGTTTCTCTTTAGAAAATTACGGTTCTGTACTTGTATAGATAGGTACGCTACGATATCTATACAAGTACAGAACTAGAGCACAAAACCTATCCAACTGCATAAAGGTGTAAGAATTTTTTTCCCGCTGATATAGTTCATTTTCATCGATTTTTAAGTGCATTTTTCCACCTTTGCATGTGAATATTTTTTTAAAGAATACTAGTACTACGCTACTAGCATTACTTTATCGTATCTATTTTGTTTTGACTGAAATTCCGTTAATCATCACAAAATCGAATGGCCGATACGAACCTACGCCTTTCTGAATTTGCAGTCTGCACCCTACCATTGGGCCCCGCTGCTTTATTTTACAATTAGTGAAAATGACAGGTAAACCAAATGGTTACTTATTTCTTGTTTAAAACTCTCAATATTCTACCAGCTCAACACCAAAATGTAGATAAACTATTAATAAAGGTCAATTCTTTCAACCAAAGCTAAGGGTTTACAGTTACAAACAAGTACATCCTTTTAGGGTTTCTCGCCAATCTCATTTATGAGCGGCGCGGGAGCCTTGCCAATATCAATAAGGCTTTACGATTCATGTTATCGCCACAAATATATTTACTATTGGAGTATTCGGAGCACCCTCATATTATTATTATATTTGACCTACATTTATTTGATTAAATAAGGGACATTGAAATATTTCTATCAGCGTGAGGCCTTTGAAACCTTAATGGATTACTTTCATTAATAATAGAGAAGCTGACAAAAATACCAAATACAGAAAAAATATTAAAAAATATGTATAGTTGTAAAAATAAAATTAATGCTCATGTTAGTATCACCAGTCCTGTGGTAGCGGCAGAGAATCTATCACCTTGTTTCGTTCCATGGGTATCGTAGTAGGAGACTATGAGAAAATCTCCTACTATGACACCCATAGGACGAAATGGGGTATCTTAATTTCCGATAGATGCTACATAACCAACCAGTTTGGAATAGACGTAAAATAATACGTGCAGCATGGCAATTATGGTAAATCTTTCCTACAACAGGGAGGATAATAAATGAAGAAGTACCTATCTAGGTTTATTTTACAACCTTAATTAACATAACAAACTTAAAATACAATGAATAAACTAGTCTTAAAATAATTTCAAGGAAAAGAGAAATATTTTGACGAGGAATCAGTTAAAATATATTGTAACAAAATATAGATAGCTATTGGAGAGAAAGAAAGAGAGAGAGAAAACGAAAGAGAAACCTACCCTCAATCCGATCTATTCTGTCTTCATCAACAAGAACTTTGCTCTTTAATTTAGTATTTTAAAGTTTTGGCGATATAAAGTGGTTTTGTGGTGTTAACGTCAAAATAAATTAACGTATAGTACGTGGAATCAAAAGGACTAGCAGGAACCGTGGTAGCTCAGGAATTAAAGGCTCGCCGTAAATTTCTCAGTATGCGAGCAACCCCGGGTTCTATCGGCAACAATTAAATTTTTAATTGCAATTTTAAGTAACGATTTACCACGTGCTCGGCGGTGAAGGAAAACATCGTGATGAATAAATATTACGAAGTCAGCGATTCACAGTCACTTTGCTTTAAAAAAAATGAATGATATGATGATAACAGGCCAGTGCTAAGCAGTAGACGTATATAGGCTGTAACTTTAATTTTACTTTTTTAATTTATCACTCGTTAAAATACCATAATGTAGAGTAAGTACATTGAATGAAACTAGTTTTTACGGATTTATCGCGTTTAGGTACTAGGTATCTTATTTTACACTCCCAACGTTTTTAGTACTTTACAGCACCCATGGTTACGAGGGGACTCAGGTGGTCGATGTCTCAAAGTCATAGTTACCTTCTTCGTACTACTTTTTTTTATAGGAGAGGAGGCAAACGAGCATACGAGTCACGATGGTAAGTGACTACCGTCGCCCATGAACAACTACAACACCAGGAGAATTGCACGTGCACTGAGTAAGCTCTTTTCTTGAAGGGCCCTAAGTCGTATCGGTCTGGAAAAATCACCGGTAGTAAACTATTCCACAGAGGGGTCGTACTAGGAAGAAAACTTCTAGTAAAACGTACAGTGGTGGACCGCCAAGCATCCACGTGGTGTGGATGGTATCGTGAAATTTGACGCAATGTGCGTTCGTGAAATTGAAAATGCAAAATGATGCAACATCTCTTCGAAGCGCCAGTGAATCGAGCTGGTCGGAGAGGACTCAGTCGTCTACGATTCGAGCTGCTCTGCGCTGGATACGGTCAAGTGGAAGGAACTGGCACTGGGGAGCCCCAGCCCAGAGATGGGAACAGTATTCCATGAGAGGCCGAACCTGCACCTTGTAAAGTTGCTGGTGGTGTGTTGACATGAAATACTGTCCCGATCTGCTGAGCACGCCAAGCTTTATAGAGGCCAATTTGGCCTTCTCTTCCAAGGGACTACGAAACTGCACATTATTCAATATGTCGACGCCGAGGATTCCGATACTGGCTGAGGCAACAAGGGGATTGGCACACTGGCCATAAAACGCCCTCCGTGAGCTCCACCATCTGCCAGACCGCCGTTCCTGCAGACGTGATGTAAGTGTAAGGCATCACCAACAATTGCATGATCAGCACGGCCAATTGGCCGCAGAGCGTGTCATGAGTCTACCGCGCTCACCTCAAGGGAATAGGGTCCCACGTTGCGCGGCTTTCGGCCGCAGCCTTGAGATCTTCCTCAGATTCTCCCTCCAGCTACCACCCGCATGAGGTCTACACATATGCTCCACCAACCAACACAATGGCAGATATAGCCAATAGTCAGTTATAAGATAATAGTAATAATTCGCCATCAGAAAGGGTTTGTGTCACTGACGTTGAGTATATGCATTTTTCGATCATATTTGTCTCACCCACCAACAAGTTGCCTTCAATAGATATATTATTATGTTGTTATATAAAACATCATGGAGGTCAGACAGTCTGCAGCCCCGTAATGAAGGGACCCGACTTGGACAAAGCTACTTAGGTTGTGAGTCAAACCAAGACGCAGAGAGCGCCATTGAGAATAGCGACCCGCCAAACAACCATCGCAGAGACGCAGTGCTGCAGAACGCAACAAGCATCAATACGACTATCGTTGGGCTTACACCATCCCAAGGTCCCCCATACAATCTCAGCAGACATCACCACCCGCATACCTCTATCGACCAGAACCACAAAATGCGTCAAATCAGGCGCAGCACACCCGCAGATCCATCACAAGACGCAATACCGCAAGTAGCATAAATGCAACTATCATACGGATGGCGTCCCCTCACAACACATCCACATGATCCCTATTGACTTTGGTAACAAAATTGATAATATTGTTAACTAAAAATACCACCAACGTATCATAGTAGCACGCTACTAAGACATCAGTAGCCAAAACTCCACGTATCATAACGCTATTGCACTAAGACATGGAGTTGAGTATGCTTGCTGCACTTAAAAGTACTACCAAACACAATCACCCTAATCCGAAAGATAGCCGAAGAATCATAACGCAATGCGCTAAGACGCCGCCCACAAACGGTAGGGGTGTGCGATGTCCACGGGCAAGTCGTATTGCTACAACAAACCCGCTTACCACCGGCACTAAGATGATATGTCTAGGACACATCGGTTAGCGAGTCCAAGTTTACCTCGGTCTCGGACGCTGTGAAGCAATGTACACGCCACTATAATAATCCTTTTCAAGTCCCATTTCTTTCAATATAATGCTTTTACATATTTGAGACCTTCCACATATTTGCTTTATTTCATAGACCATACTATTATATGTCTTATACATATGGGATTTCAAGTCATAACTCTGCTATCATAATACTTATACATCATAGAGACCTTCTATATTAATACTTTTGTATCATAGACCTTACTATCATAAGTCCCTAATATAGGGCTAATCATTGTGCAACAGTACTAGTAGCAGTCGGTCAGCCGACCACCCCATATATATGTACACCCATGGGTATGTGTCTCCGGCAACGCCCTTCATATAAGCAATCATTACATAAACACACTCCGGTAATACAAAAACTCCTTCTTGAACTTAAGAAAAATTTGACCCATTTTTTCAATTATATTACAAATGTTATTTATCTTTATTATTGCAATATAATTGACTTATACTTGTATTATTTAATACATTTTGAATATTTTAAGCAGAGTTTTATAAATTTAGAGATTTTTAAAACAATATTATGCGTTTACTATACTATAATATTCAATATTCGAAATTAATATATTTGAACTTAATGTTTATTAATGCATTTTAATGGTTTAAAATATAATTTCTGTGATATTTTTAAATGTCTTTATATTGAATTTAATTATTATTTATTAATAATAATTATGAGTCGTCCCAATATGCAGAAGAAACAGCTTTGGTGATTGCACGTAGCCTTGTGAAACACCAGCATTAATAGGCTTGTAATCGGAGCATGCACCGTCTACCTTGATGCTCCGATCTGCAAGAAAGCTGGAGATCCAATTGCACAATTTCTCGGGAAGACCATAGAAAGGGAACTTTGAAAGAAGCGCTTTGCGTCAAACCCGATCGAAAGTCTTCGCTATGTCCAAACTAACGGCCAATGCCTCCCCCTTGAACTCTACTGCCTCCGCCCATCTATGAGTCAGATAGACCAGAAGATCACCAGCTGATCGACCCCGACGAAAACCGTATTGGCCGTAACACGTCATACTAACTTCAATTTAAAATTATTATTTTTGGTCCGATCTACGCAGAAAGAACTTATAGTAATTTGAGGGTTTGCTGTGGTAACGTTGTTACGCAAGCTTACTGTGATGCTAACGTTATCAACTTATGAATGATATTCTGCAATGGCTCACGATAGCATAGTCGAATGGAGGGTTAGGTGCTACGACATTTTATTTTCGCAGTTTTACAATTTTTCGTTTGGGAACTCTCTTTGCAAATTATTCAGTCATCGCTAATATATTTAATAAATTATTATAAATATTTCTTGGTTATAACAACATGATTTTGACTATTAAATTTGAATAAATATAATTTCTTCTTGAACAGTTTTGTTAGTATTATTCATATCGTGAATTTACATCAAACTCTCACATTAAGGTTAAACGATTTCAATAACCGCATGAAAACGAACAGCCATTGGGTTTTTCAATCAAAGGAGTCACGCAATCTATTCGTTTGCCAATTAACACCTTGTTTTACCTTAACCATCAACTCTCCCTTGTGATTGACAGTGAGGGCATTAACCTGTAAATTTTTAGGCAAGACATAATATGCCTTGACTTTTTTGCCTTTATTGTTGATATGAAACAATACATACTATAATGTTATAATTTATCCATATACCTTTAAAAGATTTATGTGTCTAACCTGGCCTAAATGTAATTTATGAAAATAAGAAGCAAAAAAATTATTATATCAGCGTGCCTGAGATTGTTTATACAAAAATTTTGCGCTATTAAAAAATAACTAAAGTAAAACATTTAATTTCTAATCTCGCTAATTTAAATTAGATTAGTGATCCACACGAGTAGGATAGAATTGGGGGGTACAGCACGAACCGAGCGCAGCGAGGTGAAGTGATGTAGAACCTACTACGCCTATTACCCGATATGACGGCTCGAACTGTAAAATCCTATAATATTGTTTACTGAGCGATGCGAATGCTATTAAAATATCAGTCAGTCGATTAATTTTATTAATACCTAAGTACCTAATCAATAGATACCAAGTTAGGTAATACCTATAATAATAGGTACCAAGTTAGGTACTTAATTAAAAATTTAATAATTGACATTTATGTATTTGAACAATAACTATCAATTACTCGATATGACGGCTCGAACTGCAGAATCCTAAAATATTGTTTACTGAGCGATGCTACACCTGATAGACAGCTAATACAAGACAGTTACTATTATTTAGTGTGAATCGTATAAAAAATGAAAGCAAAACCTTCGCACGTTAGGGGAGATGTCTTAAATAACTTGATACAGTGGTACAGTGGCATGTGATACTTTGTGACATCTCCGCAACGACGCTTAGGTTAATGTGATATTTATTATTTGGCACTTAGTTGGTTATATAGTTGGTAGTATGGCAGGTTGGTAGGTTGGTAGTTTTCCCATGCGATTATGTCTAAAGTTGCTTTCGCGTTGCCCAAGCCATAATTACAACTAGAGAACATATGTGCATGGTTGACAATGCAACAAGTATGAGAGCGTTAGTGGATCGGGCCAATTCAACCAAAGCATCTCACACATGACCAGTCTAACAGTAGTTTAGCTTACAATCCTTATATACTTAAAGAATGAAAAACTTAGATAACGCGATGTAGATCTTAATTCTTTTTATACTGAACATCAAAAGTTTTAAACCTGAATCCATATTGTGATGACCTCTGACAATATTATATTGCTTGGAGTTCAATGTTATTTGGTTTTCCAAAAGTATTTGCATTCAATATCAAGGAAACCAATATAAGAAACATCATAGCTTATTTCTATAGCATAAATCTTATCTTTCTAGAATTTGGTCTCAAATGGCGCGACGTTAAGGCGCCGCGATGTAACTGAAACGCTTACTGTCAAGATAAGGTACCATATATACTAAAGTTGAAAAATTAAATATCAAATGTAAATAATAGGTATTCTAATCATAAAGTCTATGCACCCTAGAATACAATTATTGAAATTTAATTTAAAATCCATGCGCGTATGTGAACAAATCTTTATAATTTGGGTGTATAAATTAGTCCAGTCGGTGCTCCACGTTTTATTGTATTCCTTTCAATCTCGTAGTGACAACTGTGAATAAATAATTAGTGAATTTTTAGTGACAGTGGAAGTCGGATTAGCTTAGATTAGATTTTGTTACTATTATTTTATCTTGTTTTTACGATGTTTGATGACGACTTTGTTTAGGTTCGATTCCCAGCCTGGTTGATAAAAACTTGGTTAACCATTATTATATTAACTTCTATTTAATTTACTATTCATTAGGTAGGTAAGTATATGTCGTTAATAAAACCGTATATTTACAGGTGGACCAATCCTTTCTATTCGGACGAAGAGGTCGGTGATAGAGCATCGGAAACACCAGCTCCTTGCACATCGAACAAGAAGAGCGAGTCAAGTCGGGTGAAAAAGGACTCGAAGCCCCGCCAGCCAAAACCCAAGAAGAAGGCAGTAGCGGCTAAACCAACCGTTCAAAGCCTCTTTGAAAGCGATTTCTAATCGGATCTCGATGATACACCACTCCCACCGTCCAAGAAACGAAAATCCTGCGCACTAATTAACTCAGATACAAGTACTTGTTTTAAACTTTTTTATTTTTTACATACTTTCTTTATGCCTACTTATGTTTTTTTTTAAATTTCAATTCGTCAAACTGCATAGCAGTTTATTTGTTTCAGAAAAACTGAAGCTATAATCCTAAAATTGAAAAGCTAAAACTCTAAAACGTAGTCACAAATATTTTAACACTAATAAATGTTAGTACTTGCTAAATTACGAGTAAATTATGTATTACTGCCAAACGTGTAATATTAACGTTTCGAGATATTATACACTATACTTCTGTCTATCCTAACTATGCTGATATTTGCTGTCTTTACATTACCGAGGAGCAGCTTAATAAGCTTGAGCGCATTCAAAATTAATAAATTAGATTTATATTTGGGCTTCGTAAATATGACCACATCTATGAATTTCGCAAACAGCTCATATGGCTCCCGATCCGCCTTCGCAGGAATACTCACATTCTCTCTGCTTTGTATGGCGTGCTGTTTAATCCTTCCACTCCTCATTATTAAAAGACCGTTTCCAGTATCTTTGCCTTACGCATAATCGGTTCCTTCGATCCTCTGTCAATCTTTCTTTCTCTACTCCTTTGCATTCATCTCCTTTTTTAAGAAATCCTTTACTGTCACTGTTGTGCGTTTGTGGAAGTCTTTACGTCTCCACATTCGTCGTGCTAAATCCCTTCATTGTTTCAAAACTCTTGTTAAATCGTATTACTTAGAACGCTATTAGATAAATTACTTTTCCTTTTTCGTACGTTTTTTTTAAATTTAATCTATTATATGATATTATATATTATTTTAACTTATCTTTATTTATATTTATTTTCATTTTTTTGTACGCCCCCCTTCTTGTCCGCCCATTCATGCAGGTTATGGAAATTGGTGATTCCCTCCGTAGAAAATTTACTTTCATCTATCCACAAGATTGATTTTAAAAACCATGCATCCTCAATATCCCTGTTAAGTAGGAAACGGCAGAACTGCATTCTTCTATGGAAGTCTTGCACTTCCAGACTTTACCTATTGTTTGCAGTATCTATTGTTTGCATCAGTTCTCTACGCAAAAATTGTCTGGAAGAAATCACTTTTAGAGTGATAAGACCGCCCGTTTTACATACTATACTTTATATTTAACTCTACTCGTTATTCTGTATTTTGGTGTACAATAAAAAATACATAAATAAATAAATAACCTAACATATTACCTAAGTAACCTAAGTAAAGTAATGAAAGTAATAGTACATAAGCAAATATGCCCTTTATTTATTCGAAACATATATACCATATATACCCATAATATATATATTTTTTTTTATAGAATAAGGGTGACAAACGAGCACACAGTCCACCTGATGGTAAGTGGTTGCTGTGGCACATAGAGATCTACATCTATCTTCGTTTGCGAATTTAAATGCAGATGCGTTGTCAGCCGTGAGGACTAAGATAGAATGCCTCTTTTCCAGTAAAAAGGGTCTCCGGTTCTCTACACTCACCATACGAAACACAGCAGCATTAAGCTGCTATTTTACGCTGGTATTCTGTGAGAGCGTGGTCCTTCCCCGGTCGAGCCGACCCATTCGTGCTACAACTATACAATTAATATAGCTGCAGCATGGCTCTACCACGTAAAAAATACTATATATACCCAATACCATGGTTTCGTGCAAAGAGAGATAGATGATGGCGTCCAAATTAATGCTTTTCACACACTGCTGGGGTTTTGGAACAGGGAAAGATTAATCACACTGCCCTATTGCGTGTTCATGAACTCATTTCTTTACATACATTTTAATACAACTATAATATACTATTATTATTAGTATCTCCTCTCTTTATCCCAGGTTCGCTGGGGGCTGGTCATAAAATAAGCTTACGTGGGTAAATATGTACAAACGTGCAGAGGCCGTTTGGAAAACTTTAGTATACTTTGTATTGCGGTATACGTTGTAGTCTCTCCCCGCATACAAATAAAAATGTATCTGAAGAAGAACCCCAGAACTATTGGCAAAAAAGTGGAAAAATTTAAAAAAAACATTAGGTTATGAGGTTGGGATGCTCGATGGGATACAGGGCTATTGAAAGGAGACTCTGAACACGTTCCATTATCGCGTCTCAATGGATAAAAGGTGGCAGGTGGTGACTCCCCGCTTATAAATGGTCACCTACCACTGCAATTTTAATTGACTGCAAGGTGCAACATTGGTGTAAACAGCTAAGGGCGTAGAAAGATTAGTCTGCGGGCTGAAGATCCCTATACAGTCCGCTTCTTTTTTTATTATAGGATAGGGTGACAAACGAGCACACAGTCCACCAGATGGTAAGTGGTTGCTGTGGCCCATAGACATCTACATCTATCCTCGTTTGCAAATTTAAATGCAGATGCGTTGTCACCCGTGAGGACTAAGATGGAATGCCTCTTTTCCAGTAAAATGGGTCTCCGGTTCTCTACACTCACCATACAAAACACAGCAGTGTTAAGCTGCTATTTTATTTATTTTGTATTCATCACGTAATGTAATTTTACACTTCCAACCTTTACGTTTGAATATCTAGTGCTCTTACTTTAGCTCTAAGCTCTAGCGCTCAACTCTGGTCGGCCGACTAAGGCAAATGAAAGGTGGAGAATTGCAAACTCCCCGTGAGCACTTGGTTATAACCGTGGTGTGGGCCATGCGGGCACAGTAATTATTGTTATTACTTTCATCTTTTAAAATTTAGGTTTGCTCGCAATGTTTTTCTTTACCAAAGAGTATGTCGTAAATAAATTTTAAAGTAATACTTGTTGGTTGGTTTCGCGAGGACCACTGCACTACAAAAAGACCTAAGACGATGCAAAGATACACAAAAAGACAGGAAAACAAAATACATATGTAAAAAATGTTTCACGCCGATATGTAGGTATAAAGCATATATACATACATATACATAAACACTCACGCCTGTCACCCAGAGGGGTAGGCAGAGACTACGGACTTCCATTTGGCACGATCCTGGCACACCTCTCTCGCCACCTTTACATCCATATATCTACGCATACACGCTCGTCGGTTAAGGGTACTCTTAATCTGGCCCATTTTCAATATATCGCCAATTTGGTCGATAAACCTTCGTCTAAGGCGTCCCTTTCCGACTCTGCCGTTCACTTCTGCAGCATAAATTTGCTTAGTCACTATTTCTTCATTCATTCTTTCTACATGACCAAACCACCGAAGCATTCCTTTCTTAATCCTGGTCACAAAGTCATCTTGCCAACCACACTTTTCTCTTATCACACTTTTTATTTTATAGTATAGGGTAACAAACGAGCACACAGTCATCATTCATTTACCATCAGGTCCACCTGATGGTAAATGGCCACAGCATCCATTTACCATCAGGTGGACCTGATGGTAAATGGATGCTGTGGCCCATAGACATCTACATTTATCCTCAATTAAGAATCTAAATGCAGATTCGTTGTCACACCTGAGGACTTAGATGGAATGCCTCGTTTCCAGTAAAAAAGGGTCTCCGGTTCTCTACACTCACCATACGAAACACAGCAGCATTAAGCTGCTATTTTACGCTGGTATTCTGTATTTCTCACCCTGTCATTCAGATTCAGCCCTAGCATACTCCTTAATGACCGCATTTCTACAGCATTTATTTTACTCTCATGCCTCTTCTGCCAGATCCAACTTTCACTACCATACATTAAAGTAGGGACTAACACGGCATTATGAATTGCCAAACGTGCCTTTTTTGACAAATTCTGACTCTTCATAATAGCGTGTAGAGCCCCATTCACTCTATTTCCTGCGTTCACTCGTCGTTCTATATCCTTATCATGTCTACCATCCCTGCTAAATAAACATCCCAAATATACAAACTCATCCACTTGCTCAATCAACTCGAATCAAAAAATAGAAGAAAGAATAGAAGATTCTTATTTCACATAACGTTTTACTTTCTTCTCTTTCATAAACTATCACTTTCGTCTTACTTGCGTTCACTTTCATACCTTTCTTTTAATGACCAGTTCATTAAAGTAACCATCATTTGAAACTCGGCCGCCGACGATGCAAATATAACTTGATCATCGGCGTACAAAAGGCATTTAACGGTTAACTCACCCATTCTCAACCCACATTCTTCAACTTTCAAAGTTTGCAAACAACTGTCCATAAATAGGTTAAACAGCCACGGGGAAGCTACACAGCCCTATCTGACACTTTTTTGGATGCCAAACCAGTCCGAGTAGACCCCGTTGATCCTGACACAAGCACTAGAGTCCCTATAAAGATACCTTAATGCCTGTATCAAACCAGCGCTCAAACCAAATGAGTTTAGTGTTTGCCATAACACATTCCTGTCAACTCTGTCGTATGAAGCACGCTGCAATTTTTTGTCAAGACTGTGATAACTTTGATACCAATGATCGCAATTAATATTTATGTATAAATTGTATTCCATGGATAACATTCACAAATAATTGAACTCTACTAATCAAATGACATCTCGAATTTTGGTGGTATGTCACACCCCACCTAGTACAGCACGAGACTTTTAGTCAGTCTGTATAATACATATGCTCTCGATTATTTAAAATCTGCCATTATTCTCTTGTTTTAGAGGTTCTTATATAAGTATAATGTATTTTTATTATTGAAATTTTTATCTTTAATATACAATATTTTATTATATACAATATTAAAAACTATAATAAAAAAAAACTAAAACTATTAATTTAATTATCAAACAGTCCTACTCCACGCGGTATCGTGCCAAGAACGCTGGCTGCGTTTCCCCGCTGAATGGCTATACCTTTGAGCGAGAAAAGAGCCAGCCCTCTTATCACCAGCAGCAACGACCAGCCGCGGATGGAGTTCCTTTAAGAACTTCACCGCACGTGGACCCCACGGACCGATAGTATCTACAGCAAATGGCACAAATATGTAGTCATATCTCAGAGACTCATATTTGCGCCACTTACTCAGTTCAGCTGCCTCTGATGCCGCCCCGGCTCTAAACGAGGTACCCCTGCGATGAGAGGCCGCCAAAGTGTCTACGCAAGTACCATCCCACACTAGGGCTTTACCTCTCTCCCAAGGGACCAATGTCATACCGTCGGGTCTCCTGCCATCGTCTCTAAATATTCCACAAGGCTCTAAAACCGAGCGAACATTTATAGAGACAAGATCCCTTCGGATGATATCATTCAAAAAACCGTGCCGTGAAAACCTACCAGCACTTTTCATACAAGAAAAAGCCCAAACTTGTCGACGCTGCTACCACAGGGGCACTGATGGGGTTGACAAATCGCCGCTCCTAGTCGAATTCCTACAGCGATGCGCAAGCTTTCCCCATCAAGTAATGTGCCGAGATTACTTGATGGTAAAGCGTGTAACCAGTGACTAGATTCCTTAGTCGAAACAGCTAGAAGGCGTGCCTTATCTTAGTCACTATGGAAATTATGAAACAAATCTTAAAAGAACTGGTGATAATAGCGCCATCTCTCTTTAAATACAAAATAATGTAATTTTATTCGTATAGTTATTACTAAGGTTGTAATTTTTTTTTATAAATCGTCCTGCTCCTGAACAAAAAAAAACTCACTGAAATGAACTGACTCCCATTTTGAATTATACTTTTATATTGCATATTATGCGTTATTTTAAAATATTGTCTTTTGTTACATAACAATTTTTTTTAATGTTACTTATTTATGGAAAATTGTCACGATGTTGTACTTTATGTTATTTTCCTAAAAAATCTTAAAAGTAGACAAAATTACAGTTTTTATTTACACAAGTCTTGTATTTTTCTTTTAAAAAATATCGCTCGTAAATTCTTTTACAACATCGATATCGTTTATGTCGGTTAGACGTATGTAAAAGTATCAGTAATTATATAATAAACATTGAGATCGCTATACTCAGTTTAGTTGTCGTAGATTTAGTTTTTTTTAAATATTTATATTCTTTTTACATTTACTGGCTAACATTTAATAAATATCCTCAAAATCTTTACAATGCTACTCGGCTCAAATTAGTTATTTCTTAAAAGAATGTGGTAGACATTGTTGCCACTGATAATGATGTTTATATTACGTCTCACTGCTGGGCACGGGTTCCCATTTCTGTGAGGGTTTTACGGCAAGTAAATGTCTACCGCGATAACCAATGCGTGTGCGTGAACTTCACATGTCTTCAAATATTTTTTTTATTTCTCACACATGCAGGTTTCCACACGCTGTTTTCCTTTACTGCCCAGCATGTGATGAATTAGCACTTAAATTGCAATTGACAATTTCCTTGATGCCGCCGGGGATTGAACCCGAGTTGTTCGCGTAGTGTGAAATTGACAGCAAACGCTTAGCTTCTGAGCTACCACGGCTCATTTCGATGAAAGGGTGTTTATCACACACAACTTTCTAAACTCTCAGAAGCAGTTTTAAGGGATCAGAGACTGAAGACCTTGTCATATTACTTTATGACCTAAAAATGTCAAAAAATTATTCTTGCTTGACGTGGGCCACTCCCATTGGAGGGGTGATTTGCCATAATTGTCACGGTAGGCAGGAATATTGACAATCGCAATACGAAATACGAAAGGTACGAACCTTTGACGTTGCTGCCCGTAACCGGTCTGGATATTTTATGTTTGGCTCCAATGTAAGTGAAATGGTGACGTAAAATCGATAATACCTACGTGTGCCAAACCAACGAAGTTGTATGGATTATCGAAAATACACAAGCCCAATGCTCCACTATGTCCTATAGTGAGCCAAAACGATTCACCAACTTACAGATTAGCTCAACAGTTAGCGAAAATACTCTCACCGCTCAGGGGATATACAAGAGCACACACAAAGAATTCCTACCATTTTGTCAGCGAAATTAAATACCTACATCTGGCAGACATTGAAGCTATGGTCAGTGTTGATGTGCAGTCACTGTTCACATGCTTACCTGTTGAAAATTGCATCTCAATTGTAACTAGAAGGCTGGAAGAAAACAATATGCCCGTAGAATATGCAGTGTTACTCAGACACTGCCTTACATCTGGCTACCTATTGTGGAAGAAAGAGTACTACAAGCAAGTAGATGGTGTAGCGATGGGCTCACCTGTATCTCCCATTGTCGCCGATAAAATCATGGAAGACTTTGAGGAGAAAACCCTGCTTACTTCTCCCGTAAATCCAAGATTCTACAAGCGGTACGTAAAACACTTTTACAATTCTACCTTTAGATAAAGTAACCGCATTTTTAGACCATCTTAACTCCATAAATTCTAAAATTCAGTTCACAATGGAGTTAGAGGCAAAAAATTCTTTAGCTTTTCTAGTTATTTTAGTAATTCGGAATTCTGATAACCTTGAGCCACACTGTGTATAGAAAAAAGACCCATACAGATAGATATTCAAACGTTGATTCTCATCACCATCCTTCACAGTTAGCTACCGTGGGTAAATCTTTGTTTCAGAGAGCACTAGGGATCTGTGACAGTAAACAACTGGCCGCCGAGCTCCAACACGTCAACGTCAAGCAAGTTTTGCACGACAACAAGCTTCGGGTCCCGCGACTACGTCACAGTGAACGAGTGAAGCCGGCCACAGTCGAGCGAGTGTCTGCTGTACTGCCATATATCAGAGGTGTCACTGACAAGATTGGCTACATCTTGAAACGTGCTTCCATTAAAATATACTTCAAGCCGCCGAAGAAGATTAGTCAGTTTTTACCATCAGTCAAGTGTTATGTCCCTCTGCAAGATGCAGGAGTGTACAAGCTTGATTGTGAATGTAGTCTCTCTTATACAGGGTATTTTTGAAACGCTCCCGAAAACGAAGACAGATGATAGTACTAAGGATACCTATGATGATGAGTCACAAAGAAATTCGATCTCGAGGAAAAAAAAACATCTTTTCACAACGTTTTATTAACTTTATTCACGCTCCATCATGTTGTTACAGTTAATTGAAACGATATTTCACTAAAAAAATCATGAAAATACTGAAACATAAAACCAGCAGTGGAATTACTGAATTACAATCAGCTGACTAGGGGTCAATGTACCCGCGAACGCTGAATTCGCGCGGCCCGCAACTAGCAATGGTACCACAATACCTAATAATTTACCACACTTGTCTAAATACCTCGTGAATACGACAACATATTAATGTGCCTTGGAGAATCTCATAAGGCCACGGAGAATCGGTAAGTTGTTTCATACCTATTTTTTTTAAATAACTTAGTACTGAACTGATCTGAATAGGTACATAACTGAATACATCAGAATAATAAACGTACCTACAAAATGGATAAAAAAGCATGATTTTAACCTTGTTAACATTTTATTTAAGTATTTTTTTCATTAGCGGGGAATCGAACCAGTTATTTGGTTTATTTAATCTGTGAATTCGAATTAAAGTGGCTACGTGGAGACAAGCACAGTGGCAAAATAGTAGGTTAAGTAGATAAGTTAGTTATTTAGACAAGTGTTGTAAATTATTAGGTATTGTGGTACCATCGTTGTTGCGGGCCGCGCAATTTGGCGTTCGCGCGTACATTGACCTAGTCAGCTGATTGTAATTCAGTAATTCCACTGTTGGTTTTATGTTTCAGTATTTTCGATTTTTTAGTGAAATATCGTTTCAATTAACTGTAGTAACAAGATGGAGCGTGAATAAAGTTAATAAAACGTTGTGAAAAGATGATTTTTTTCCCTCGGGATCGAATTTCTTTGTGACCCATCATCATAGGTATCCTTAGTACTATCATCTGTCTTCGTTTTCGGGAGCGTTTCAAAAATACCCTGTATAGGACAAACTAAAAGATCAATAAAAACCCGCATTAAAGAACACATAGCTGATGTGAAGAACCGACGCTCCGGGAAGTCTGCAGTCTGTGAACACATACAGGATCGCGTCCGTCACTACATTAGATTTGGTAGACCATAAATCCTCGCTAAAGAACACCGATTCCTTCCACGGATGATTCGCGAGACTATAGAAATCAAAAAACATCCTAATATCAATAGAGAGGATGGCTGGGTGCTACCATCTGCTTAGGATCCTATTATTAATAAAATTAAATTCCAACCGAAGTATACAACCGCAAGACTTCAAGATACTGTAAGTTCATACTGCGTAGATCGGAACAAAATTAATAATTGTAAACTGGAGGTAGCCGTGGTTAACTATGACATTGGGACGTCAAACACCTCAGTCCCCCCCGTGACCATGGGTGCTGTAAAGTGCTCGAAATGTTGGGAATATAAAATAAGTTAATATACGCGATAAAATCCGTAAAAACTAGTTTTATTTAAGTGTGTAGTGTTCACGTAAATATAAGAAATCATTAAATAATTTGCATGTTTAGATTTAATTTTATATAATTCGATGACAAATGAACATCGCAATACCAGCGCACGTTGTTAACAACCAATATATTATACTAAATTGGTACATATGAGTGACGTCATATCCATACTTCCATACTAATATTATAAATGCGAAAGTGTGTTTGTTTGTTTGTTTGTTTGTCCTTCTTTCACGTCGCAACAGAGCGTCGGCATGGCATGATTATTTGTATGGCGATAGTTCGGTGGCTATAGAGTGACATAGGCTACTTTTTTCAGCGGAAAAACATATCATTCCCATAGGAAAATCGAATATGTTGCAAAATTAAATTCAGCTAGGTGGGGCCACCGTGATTCTACAAGACGGACGACGGTACGATGGACGAACACAGAAGGTCAGAATATTTAGATTATTATGTCTTTTTACCAAAATTAAGATAAAAAATGTATGGATCTGTATTTTTCCACGCAGGACCGGGAAGAGAGCGATAAAAAACATAAAATTCACCAGCTGATTTTCTTCAAACGTTTTGGTGCATCTAATTCACAGAATAGGCGATAACCTCGCAGACGATATTAAGTAATCCGTTGATGCTCTGCCTACCCGCAAAGGGTTACAGGCGTGATGATAAGTATGGATCAGAAATACTATCACCACCTGTCACGCTTTCACCCTTAACTATTACTTAACAATGGTAGAAACAGTTCTTAGTAAGCCTTATTAATAAGCCTTAGTAATATTTATTGAACGGAAATGAATACAGTTCTTATATGTGGTTATGAATGAATCGGTATTACAATAAGAAAAATTGTGCAAAATTATAAGAAAAATATTTTTTTGAGAGTTCTTATTAACTAACGTATACATAGTTTAAATTGATTCCGCTAGATGTCGTTACTAGGTTTTTAAAACGCGGTAACGAAATGTTTCCTGACATGTAATTAACTCCCGCCGTTGAGCCGCGCGTCAACTTATAGTGCATACGGTACCTATACGCTTAAATTGTTTCTATTTCGTAGCTTATTCGACTACCTGCTTTCGATTTCGGTTGTTTGTTATTTGCTTTGTGATTTGGTTAAGGTTGAATGGATTTATATTGGCTTTCATTTTTGGATTTGTGTATTTTCTTGGATTTGTTGATTTGGTTGGTATTCCTTTATACATATTTAGACTCTGGCTTTGATTTTGGATTTTGTTTATTTAGAATCGTGAATTGGTTTTCGTTGTTTTAGGTTGTTTAACAATATTTCAAAGGAATATTAATAGTATAGATAGTGTATACGGTACCTATCAGGAAGCTACAGTACTACAGTACTATGGTGTCAAGAACACAGCGCTTAAACTTATTATTTCATATTTAAGTAATAGAATGCAGAAAGTTATTATCAATGGTAAAAGTTCTTCCGGGTCACCTGTACTAATGGGTGTCCCTCAGGGCTCGATTCTCGGCCCATTTCTATTTCTGGTATATATTAATGACTTACCTTCCCTAGTAGGGGATAATCATGATATAGTATTATTTGCTGATGATACTTCCTTGATTTTTAAACTTAAACGTCAATCATTTAAATGTGACGTAGTGAATAATGCTATATCAAAATTAGTGCATTGGTTTAACGTTAATAATCTACATTTAAACGGAAATAAAACTAAATGTATTAAATTTACAACAACGAATGTTAATAATCTGGGTACCAATGTGTTTTAAATGGGAAGAACTGAGCCCTGATGAATCCACTGTTTTCTTGGCATCACTCTCGACGCAAAGCTTCAGTGGGGCCCCATATATCAAACTAGCAAGCAGACTAAGTTCTGCAGCCTATGCTGTAAAAGATTAGAGGTCTCACTAGTGTCGAGACAGCTAGACTAGTTTATTTCAGTTATTTCCATAGCATAATGTCTTATGGGATTTTGCTATGGGGAAATGCAACTGATTCAGAAACTATTTTTGTTTTACAGAAGAGGGCCATCAGAGCTATTTACTACCTAAAACCGAGAGAGTCTCTTAAGGATAAATTTAAAGAAATAAATATATTAACTTTGGCCTCTCAGTATATTTACGAAAATTTAATGTATGTTCACAAAAACAAAGGTAGTTTTAGTAAAAAAAGTGATATACATTCTGTAAACACTAGGAACAAACACAAGCTAGTGATACCAGTTTCTCGACTCCACAGAGTCAGTAATTCATTCTTGGGACAATGTATACGCTATTACAACAAGGTCCCGGAAAGTGTACAGGCTCTCTCTATTACCAAGTTTAAATGTTTTGTTAAGCTGAAACTGTATAAAAAGGTTATTATATTATAAATGAATACATAATTGATAATAACCCTGGGAATGAGGTGGTCGCTACAAGCAGTTTCTAAAATAAATTTTGTATTTAAATAGTTTGTACAACCATTAATGTAAAATTTACTTTTTAAAAAGTCCCTTGGGTTTCTTGCTGGTTCTTCCCAGGACAGAGGTTTTCGAACCAGTGGTAAATTAAAAAATGACTTTCAATAAGAATTACACATGTAATCTATATTGAATAAAAAATTATTCTATTCTATTCTATTCTATTCTATTCTATTCTATACACTTACTTCTTTTTTCGTTGGTTATATTTATATTGACTACTGCTTTCGATTTCGGTTTTCTGCGATTTGTTTTGTGATTGGTTTAAGTTGATTCGATTTTTTTTGGCTATCGTTTTCGGGTTCGTGTTGTGTCTTGAATTGGTTTTGTTGTTTTGATTTTAAAAAATATTTAAAAGGAAATTTAATTCCTTTTAGGTATTTTAACGTTTTTTTATAAATAGGTTTTTTCTTACTTCATAATGCCTCGCAAACGTAAGTCCAGCCTTTCAAGAGTATCTTCTCAAAGACAAGCGAAAAGATTAGCTCGATCGCTAGAATCTTTAGAAGATGCTGAACTGAGAAGGCAAGAACAAGCAGAGCGTCAGGCTGCTTTTAGAGCATCTGAGACACCTTCTCAACGTCAGCAAAGGCGTCTTGAACAGACAGATCGTCAGGCTGCTTTAGGAGCTTCCGAAACACCTTCTCAAAGTCAGCGAAGGCGTCTTAAACAGGCAGAGCGTCAAGCTACTTTAAGAGCTACTGAAACACCTGCTCAAAGTCAGCAAAGGCGTCTTGAACAGGCAGAGCGTCAAGCTACTTTAAGAGCTACTGAAACACCTGCTCAAAGTCAGTAAAGGCGTCTTGAACAGGCAGAGCGTCAAGCTACTTTAAGAGCTACTGAACCTTCTCAAAGTCAGCGAAGGCGTCTTAAACAGGCAGAGCGTCAAGCTACTTTAAGAGCTACTGAAACACCTGCTCAAAGTCAGCAAAGGCGTCTTGAACAGGCAGAGCGTCAAGCTACTTTAAGAGCTACTGAAACACCTGCTCAAAGTCAGTAAAGGCGTCTTGAACAGGCAGAGCGTCAAGCTACTTTAAGAGCTACTGAAACACTTGATCAAAGTCAGCAAAGGCGTCTTGAACAGGCAGAGCGTCAATCTACTTTAAGAGCTACTGAAACACCTGATCAAAGTCAGCAAAGGCGTCTTGAACAGGCAGAGCGTCAAGCTACTTTAAGAGCTACTGAAACACCTGCTCAAAGTCAGCAAAGGCTATTCGAACAAGCGGAACGTCAGGCCGCCTTAAGAGCCGCGGAAACACCTGATGAAACTCAACACAGACTCATTGAGCAAGCTGAACGTCAATCTACTATAAGGGCAACTGAAACACCAGAACAGACACAGGCGCGAAGAGATGCAAATGCACAGCTCCAAGCTGAACGTCGACAAAATTTTCAAAGAAACAATTGGTCGGTTTTTAATGACGCAGCATTCAATTATGATCTGTTGATTGATTATAAAAATCACAGGTTAGTTGTTATCGGACTGATGGACAGGGCGTGTCGATTTTGCTGCCCTTTAAAATGGAAAGATGAGACCGCAGGCATGTGCTGTTCCAATGGCAAAGTGTCTCTTCCGTTACTTCGGGAACCAGAAGAACCTTTGAAAACTCTCTTTTTATATGATGCTAATGAGTCACGGCGCTTTTTAAACAGGATCCGGAAATATAACTCATGCTTTCAAATGACGTCCTTCGGAGTTGACCGGGAAATAATAATGCCGGGATTTTCAACTACATTTACGGTGCAAGGGCAAATTTATCATAGAATAGGTTCACTTTTTCCAACTGAAAACGAACAGCATAAATTTTTACAAGTATATTTTATGGGTGACGAAGAAATTGATGTAGACCGTCGCTGCCAATTTATCCAGGGAGTTGAGAGAGACACAGTGTTCAAAATTCAAAGATTCTTGCATGAACGTAACATTTTAGTCAAAACATTTAAAACTGCTTTAGAAAACCTACCTAAAGAGGATTATGAAAATGACGAATTCACGCAGATCGGACCCCTCGAGGAGAGCATGAAAGGCGCTACAATGCACCTTTGATAAACGAAATAGCAGCCGTAATTAGTGGTGATCAATTTTCTTCACGAGACATTGTCTTGCGAGCACGTGATGATACGTTGCAACGGGTAGCCGATACACACAAGTTTTATGACGCTCTGCAATACCCATTGATTTATTGCAAAGGACAAGAGGGTTATCATTTTCAAATTCCATTCATTAACCCGGTCACAAAGGAGCCTACTCCGAACAAAAAAGTATCATGTATGGATTTTTATGCGTATCATATGATGTTGCGAGAAAATGATTTTAACCTCTTAGCCCGGTGTAGACACAATTATTTCATCAATTTTTGGTAGACATGTATGTGAAGGTAGAAAGTGAACGTCTCCGTTATATATCTTTAAATCAAAAAAGTTGCGCGTTGAGAATTATATACATTTACAAGATGCAGTTTCTAGCGACGCCAATGTAAACCCCAGAGATTTAGGTAAAATGGTAATTCTGCCCTCATCATTCGTTAACAGTCCCCGCTACCTACATGAGTACACACAACACGCATTCGCCTATGTACGAACTTACGGAAGACCTGATCTTTTTGTTACATTTACTTGCAATCCCACATGGAAAGAAATAACCGAGGAGCTAATACCGGGCCAAAAAGTACTGACAGACACGATTAAGTTGCTAGAGTATTTAGATTAAAAGTACAAAAATTAATGTATGTAATTAACAAAGGGAAAATTTTCGGAGAGGTGCAGTGCTTCATGTATTCAATTGAATGGCAAAAAAGAGGATTACCGCATGCCCACATTCTAATATGGCTTAAAGAGAAGTTGCGGCCCAGCCAAATAGACGACATAATAAGCGCCGAGATTCCGGATCCTGAGCAAGATAAAGAATTGTATGATACCATCGTCCGAAATATGATTCACGGTCCATGTGGAGCACAAAATTCAATATCGCCATGTATGAAAGAAGGAAAATGTACAAAGAAATTCCTAAACAGCTATTAAAAGAAACAGTGCACAATGACAAGGGCTACCTTTATACAGACGCAGAGCTCCGAAGATGGTGGCAGGAAAGTTACAATCAAATCTCGCTCTGGAGCGTTCGAAACCTTAGATAACAGCTGGATTGTCCCGTATTCGCCCATTCTATGTAAAATGTTTAATGCCCACATTAATGTAGAAGCATGTAGCTCTGTCCGCGCAATCAAGTATATCTGTAAGTACATAAATAAAGGAAGCGACCAAGCAATATTTAATCTCAGGAGTGAAGGTGAGGCAAATCCCGTTAATGAAGTACAGACCTTTCAAGCAGGGCGTTATGTCAGCAGTAACGAGGCAGCGTGGCGTCTCCTTGGCTTCCCTTTACACGAAAGGCACCCAACAGTTACTCACCTTGCTGTGTACTTAGAAAATGGAGAGCGTGGATATTTCACCGAAAGAAATTTCCAAGAAAGAATTGCATCATCGCCAAAAACTACACTAACAGCCTTCTTTCAACTTTGTCAAACCGACCCTTTGCAAAACGTTGTTATATTCTGAAGTCCCCACTATTATACTTGGAACACATCTAGGAAGGAGGAAACGCCGTATTCAAGGCGCGCCTGTTGCAAATTGGCCCGTGTAAAGTCATCAGATGCCCTTGGTCGTGTGTATACCGTCCATGTAACTAATTTTGAATGTTTCTGTTTACGATTGCTGCTGCACCATGTTCGGGGTCCTACAGGATATAAAGATCTTAAAACTGTCAACGGTCAGGAATGCGCAACTTATAGAGAAGCATGTGAAGCTCTGCATCTTTTAGAAAATGATAATCACTGGGATGAAACCATGGAGGAAGCTGTGCAGTGCCAGTCACCAGCCAAAATTAGGGATCTTTATGCAACTCTCATATCATCTTGCGGGCTATCTAATGCACATAAATTGTGGGACAAATATAAAGAGTACATGGCGGAAGATATTTTGCGAAGGTTACAGCAGACACACGCGAACATGACATACAATGAACACATTTATAATGAAGCACTTGGAAAAATTGAAGATAAAGTAATGGCAATGGTAGGCAAAAATTAAGCGACTTTGGAATGATAAGCCTCAGCGAACAACTGAAAATGAACTAAGTGATGAAATTATACGTGAAACAAACTACGATATACCAGCTTTGCAGCAGCAAGTAGCCGAATTTGTACCCTGCTTGCTTCCCGAACAAAAACGAGTTTTGACAAAGTATTAGGACAAATTGGATCTGGAAATGGTGCACTTTTATTTTTGATGCCCTGGAGGAACTGGGAAGACATTTTGTTAAATTTATTATTAGCGCAAGTACGTAAAGATAAAAACATTGCTGTGGCTGTAGCTTCCTCCGGTATAGCCGCCACGCTGCTAAGCGGGGCCGCACTGCACATTCTGTTTTAAAACTCCCTCTAAATCTAGCCCAGGAAGAATCGCCGATCTGCAACTTTAGCGAAAATAGTGCACGAGGTATAATGCTACGACAATGCAAACTTTTAGTGTGGGACGAAAGTACAATGTCGCATAAAATAGCTGTAGAAGCACTAAATCGAACGCTCTAGGATTTGCGCAGCAATACCGATGTAATGGGAGGAATGGTGGTTTTACTGGCTGGTGACTTTCGCCAAACTTTACCTGTCATTCAAAAGGGCACACCTGCAGATGAAATTAAAGCATGCCTCAAGTCGTCTATTTTATGGAACAAGGTGACAAAATTCAGTTTAACTACGAATTGGAGAGGGTAGATTGACAGCGACAGCGAGTAGTACTGTGCTCTTAAAGTAATCGAGTTTAATTGAATTTATTTAAGTATTAAAGCTACAACAGTGATATATGTGCTTAATATAACAAATATTGGAGATACTGAATATTAGTGTAGTGTAATTTAAAAGTAAACAATGGTAAAAGTGTAAATAAGGAAACAATCAGTGTAAAAGTACCCTTTAATTGTTGTTGTGTAGCAAGGATATTAATTTGTCCGAACTTACAAACTTATTCTATATATTATTATTACAATTTGAAAAACATTTAATTACCAGTGTACCTATCGAAGTGGAATATTACAAATTTACTTATAAAAACTAAGTTTTTTACTTTTAGTATATTAATATAATTCCTTCTGTGCCATCTAGTGGCCACTAGTTGCATAGATTAATATTCTTTGTTGATATCAATAATATGGCAAAGTGTGGAGCATGCGGCCGCTATCTTTCGGCGACAGATGGCGTTACCTGTGGCAAATGTGATGCCACATATCATCGAGGCTGCCTTAACTTATCTGAAAAGGCAAAGATATCAACTTCCTGGATGTGCCCAGCTTGTAAGAGTAAAGTTCCTCGTGCTGGGGACAATTCTAATACACCGGTAAAGTGTCAGGATGTCGGAGATAGTAGTCCCGTCCACAAAGATATTGACATAGGCCTAGAAATACGCTTGTTTCGTAATGAGCTCAGTGCAATGCGCAATGAGCTGAAGGAGATCAGGGACAATTTCGCCATGCTAAGGGATACAATGCTCGTGTGTAATAAAAATTTGGAAGAAATTGACTCACCAAGTTGGAGAACCGAATGGAAGAACGTGAGCACAAATGTGAGTCCATGGAGCTTGAGAATACAATATCTGAATTAAGGATCCAACTAAGCGAGAGGGATCAGGACCTGTTAGCCAATGACTTGGAAATCTCAGGTCTACCGGAACAAAAGGGTGAAGATGCCATTAACACTGTGATACTATGCGCTAGAAAGTTAGGCCTTGATATTGACCACCGTGAAATTGTCCATGCCGAGCGTGTCGGAATATTACGCAAATCTATTAACAACATTAATAGCTCTCAAGAAGAAGTTACTTTGGGACCACGTAGAATTATGGTGCGGATGAGCCGGCGAGCGCTGCGAGATGAATTTTTACGTTCCGCGCGTGTTCGGCGGTCAGTAACCACTGAGTCACTGGGGTTACTCGGAGAGCCGCGTCGGTTTTACGTGAATGAGCGGTTAACACTTTTGAATAGGAAGTTGTTTGGTAAGACTCGCGAGGCAGCGAAAAAAGCAAAATGGCGTTATACTTGGACGAAGGGTGGACATATTTTTGTGAGAAAGGAAGACGGAAAGCCTGTAACGCGAATCCGGTCCGAAGCAGACCTTAAGCGTGTTTTTTGTTAATCATGCGTTAGATATTTATTTACCTTTTTTAATATTACTTTTTTATTATCCTACCTCTTATGTTAGAGATAGCTTAATTAGGTTTGTTAAAACAATATTTATATTCTTTTATAAGTTAGTCTCCAAAATAACAATTACATACAGTAAGTGTATACATATTACTATACATCAACTTAATATAATACATTGCTTTTCAAAGGGTTTATTGTTAAGTTTTAATTCAGCCTTTTTTGGTTTATGTAAATCAGTATACATGTTCAGTGCACATGAAATATTTAAGTGTAATTTTCATTGTCTCGTTAGTATTTGTGTGTCTGACAAAAGTGTTCATACCGTGAGTAATCGCAATTTTATTCTACTATCTTTTTCCGGGTCATTAGTGGTACATGCAAACAGCTCATAACACAGAAGGGCATAGTTAATAAATAGGAGTATTGTTAAAGAGGTTAGACGTTAGTTACTGATTTTCCGTTTATAATATTTATTATGCTATTACATATTATTATTTATTACAAAAGCCTATTAAATATATGTATCTGTATATATATATATATATATTTATACACGCACACACACACACATATATATATATGTGTGTGTGTGTGCGTGTATAAATGTATGTGTGTATGTGTGTATATATATATATATATATATATATATATATATATATAACAAATCTTATATTATATATATAATTTTATAATATACACTGTTAAATTAAATTATGACACTTACTAATGTTCCCGTCACGTCTCACGTAGCGTTCAGCAACTTACGTTCAGCATAACTATACAATACGTATTTCATTTTATTATTATCATTCATCTGCTATTATTATCATATGTATCTACTACTCGCTTAATGTCGACACTTACGGCACGGTCTCCGAAGGACCGTATGGGGCCGACTGAAAATCAGCGTCGCTATCCCGCGGCTTATGCTGAGGCGGTCCCTTCCGCCACTTCATCTGTTTCGATTATTAAGTCATGAATTGTTGTTATATCCTCAATTTTTGTTTTTTTTTTTTATTATTTTTTTTCTTTCGTATTAATTTTGTTTGTTTATTCACCTGTACTGTAATTTGTGATTGTAATCTGAAGTGTCGGAATAAATGTCTTTAAATGTCTTTAAATGTCATTTGTATAATGATATCAATGCTGGAAACTATGCTGACACACTGTTAAAAATTGGCGATGGGCGGTTGGAAACGGATGCTGAGGTCTGCGTTAAATTGACGAGAGATTTTTGTAATTTAGTACAGAGTCATTCCGAATTAATTGCGAGCGTTACTCGTAATTCAGATTTAACGAACAACATGCATGAAGACAAATAGTTATGTGAAAGGGCGATTCTTGCACCAAAAAATGAAAGCGTTAACAAAATAAATTCAGATATATTAAGCGAAGTAGCAGGAGAAATAACAGAGTATTTGTCAGTAGACACAGTTATGGACACAGAACAGAGCACTTCATATCCCGTAGAGTTTCTAAATTCTCTAGAGTTGTCAGGTGTGCCCTCACATAAGCTTCAATTAAAATTAGGCGTTCCAGTCATGCTAATGCGAAATTTAGATGCTCCTCGGTTATGTAACGGGACAAGGCTGCGTGTGACACATCTTGGACGGAACATAATCGGTGTTACAATTTTGACAGGCGTAGGAAAAGGTGAAAATGTTATTATACCACGGATCCCTATAATTCCCATAGATCTTCCTTTTCAATTCAAAGGTTGCAGTTCCTATTAAGCTCAGTTTTGCAATGACAATTAATAAAGCGCAAGGCAAACGTTACAGGTAGCGGGGTCAACTTAGAAAACCGTGCTTCTCTCATGGTCAGCTGTATGTAGCATGTTCGCGTGTGTCAAATGCCCAGAATCTCACATTCCTTCCCCGAATGGAAAAACATATAACATTGTGTACAGTAGCGTCTTAAAATAGTGTTCAGTTAGTTTTTTCCAAAATTCCCACAATCAATTAATCAGAATTCCACAGATCTTCCTTTTCAATTCAAAATTTCCTATTTAGCTCAGTTTCTTTTCAATTCCAAATGCTGCACCTCTGACGGACCTATTAAGCTCAGTTTCCTTTCAACTCAAAAGGCTGCATCTCTGACGGATCTTTTATTTGGCTCAGTTTCCTTTCAATTCAGAAAACTGCCCCTCTGACGAATCAATTTAGCTCAGTTTCTTTTCAAAAGTCTGCATCCCTGACGGATAATTATGCTCAGTTTCCTTTAATTAAAAAAATATCCCATTTTCATTTGGAATAAACAGGCTATTTTCATGCTTTCCTATACGCTGCGTTTCAAAACATTTAAATAGGCTGACGAATCAATTTTGCTCAGTTTTCTTTTAATGGCTGCATCTCTGACAAATCTATAAAACTCAGTTTTCTTTCAATTCAAAAAGCAATGGATAGTTCATTTCCCAGTGACCATGCGGGCGAAGCCGCGGGTAACAGCTAGTCTTTATATAAAATTTCAAGTAGTACATCATATTGTTTGCATTTAAATGCTAAAGTTGTCGTTACAAATAAATGCATTTATTTTCTTTCTAATTTGAGAGTCAGGTAACTTAAGGGATTTGGGCGCTTGCCTTAAAATTTCATCGTACACCAGCAAACCAAGTTTGATCCACGTCTGCATTCAATTGTTAACTACAATTTAAGTTACCATGATGTGTGCTATGGTGAAAGAAAACGTCGAGAGAAAAACTGTGTAAGAAGTAAAAAATAAATCAAGGTTATGAAGTCTGCCAACACGTATTAGGCACAGATTATCACTTTATCGTCGCTTTATCGGGGAAGCACGGCGGATTGTTTCTTGAATCAAAATCATGTTAGTAATGAGAGAAGGCAATGAGATGTAAATATATAGGTTGATACTTAAAAAAATAATGGCTTTATTAAAGATGTTAAAATTAAGATCCGCGTAAAAATTAAAATGAAGTGTCTTACCTAGTGTAGATATTCACCTCCCACCATTGCCACTAACTCCATTACCACTACACTAGAAAAGACACACCACTGTTAATAAACACGATTACGCAAGATTTTAGCAAAAACGCCTGGTTTTATCAATTACTGACTGCTCAGGCATACGATGTTCTGCCCTTTCCGACTACCCTTTGTCCTATAAAAAATCCTTAAATTCGCAATAAAAAATATTGGGAGTCACTTATCAGGATAAAAATTATCCTATCTATCAAATTGGACCAAACTGCACAAAACCTGAACTGTTATTTAGGTAAACACCAGGTTATACAATTGCTAAATCTAGATAGTGGACACTATATAAAGGGGTGAACTTCATCTGAATGTAATTTATACTTTATATCCGTTTTGTATAGGATTAAGTAGAATACAATAGGACACGAATACAATTCATAACACAGGCTTGAAAATTATTGAATTGGAAAAGTAATTTGCGTATGAATTTGCTTCGATGGATTTCAATTGTATTATGGAACTAACCCAAAACGTTTGTTACGAATATACTCGTAAGTAAAGAAATACAAAACGAAACACAATAATTACTTTTAATTTTTTTTAAATCAATCCTTTTTAATTAGTTCTTGAAAGTGTCTATGTATTTGCCTACATATGCTAAGATTGGTGTAATCAATTATTTCTTGAGCTAGAATCATTCATTAGTCCATATAAATACTCCACTATTGGACGTAGGTCTCACCCATAATATGGAGAACTTGCTGTCATTATCTTAGGCAGGCACAGTAGCGATTTTATAATACCGGATATCTGTTTTTATAGAAGAGGGGGCAAACGAGCATGCGGCTCACCTGATGGTAGCCCCCATGAACACTGAAACACCAGGGGAAATTCAGGTGCGTTGCCGGCCTTAAAGAAAGGAGGAAGCTCTTTTCTTGAAAGTCCCTAAGTCGTATCGCTCCGGAAAAATCGCCGGTGATAAACAATCCCATAGAAGGGTTGTACGAGGAAGAAAACTCCTAGTAAAACGCAAAGTGGTAGACCGCAAAGCATCCAGATGGCCTTGAAACTGAGGATATACGACAAATAGGTTCTTTTTAGCGGTAAACGCGCTCTAACACCCTAACGCCGCTCCCTCGACACAAGTTTGGATATTTTATATGTAGTATATACAAGAAAGTTATCGCCATTAAGGGGATGTCCGGGCTGCAAAAAAATTAAAGAATAGATTTTTAACGATCCTTTGCTGTGGTGTGGTACCAAGCAACCAAGCTAGGGAACTGAGAGGGACAGCTGCAACTCGGACGCGTTATACCTATGAAAAAATCACGAAACGAACCCCGTATTCCTGTTTCCTCGTCCAAAACCTGTTTTTTCCCCCAAGAACCATATAAGGAGCATTGAGGAAAGCTTCGTTTTGTTTGTTGGATGTGTAATAACGACCTGGGCAGTTTTAGTAATTTGTCCAAAATGAAAATAGGTTCATCGTTTTTAAATTATTAATTAATGGAAACAAACATAGGAACGTGACGGTGGTAGTTGTCGATTGTATTGAAAAAAAATTGCATTATTAAAATACTTGCATTACTGTGTTTTAATAATGCAATTTTGTATTGTGTAATAAGTGTCATTACTCAGGGAGAAAATAGAGTAATACATTTGTATTAATTAAACGCCGCCCGAATATCCTCTTATGTTATCTTCTCAGCATCTTTCGTAGTTAAAACTTACGACACATTAAATAGGATCGTGGATTGCAATATATATATTTTCTAATAATAATGAAACCACACATACATTAATACCTTAATTATGAAAGCTCCCACAGAACGCAAAAAAGTAAACGGCACTGTTGAAGTCTTCATAAGAAATCCTTATATAACACCTATCACTCCATGCAACACATCTTTATCTGATTGGTTTTCCTGTTACGAAAATTAAAACAGTTAGTCAATCAAATGAAATTTTAATTTTTCATTGGAATTCTTGTTTAATTGGTTCGATTAATTCTACTACTTTAACAATCTCAGTCGAATCGGGCATGATGATGTCATTGAAATAAAAATAAAAAATTTGTTTATTGAACAAAACAGTTGAAACTTAGTGATTATAATATCTTTGAAAGCAGTCATGAGACATAAAATAAACAGACAGCTAAAAAAATACATAAAAAGAAAATTGAAGTGTCTCTCTGTTATATAGAATGGTTCAGCTCTCATAGAATACAAGCGTAATACAGCAGATTAATGCAGCTGTATTAAGTTTGGACAATGAGTAGAGAATCGGAGAGCCTTTTAACTGCATCTATATTTTGAATTTTAATCAATGTTAGTTGTACTCGTAGGTGACACGGCATCTACTTACAATCAGGGGATTTGTGCTTGTTTGTTGCCCTTATTCTATGTAAAAGGGAGCAGTGAGCTACTCGGACCTCATTTAGCCAAAATAGATTGCACATTGTTTAAAAAATAATAGCACAAAATTAAATTATGCATGAAGTGGTTTTTCAATAATTGATCTTCTTGTCCAAAGACCATTATTATAGATCTGCAGGTTTTTTTTGTAAAGTTCTACGCAGACGAAGTCGCAGTTAAAAGCTAGTTTCATAATATAAACGACTGTAAACCATCGTGTAACAATAAATTCAAATTAACTTTTATTCAGCTGACATATAAAAATAAAATTCTAATGTATTTTCCAACGCGATAACTTATTCAGTCCAATCCGATGGCTTTAAAATTTCTTGTAGATGTTTAAAAGATAAGCTTATCTCTGAAAGTTCTAAAGTAATGCTAAAAGTTTCCAAAATACCTAAGCATTAATTTTGTTTAAGCTTACTTACTATTTTAGGATAAGGGGGAGTATTTATTAAATAGAGAATAAATTGACTATGTAAAATGTCAGAAGGATCTCATGGCTATCATGGCATTATGGCGGTGCAGCCATCGCCTTTACACCAGATGAAAAATAATCAGTCTGGCGACGGGGAGTGGTGTGTAAGGTGCGTGATTTGACATGCTATTATGACAAATCCTCCCTGTAACAGGAAAAATGCCTACTTGTTAACGTCGGCTTTATAATATAAAAAAATATATTTTTTTATAAATAAATACAATGTATTAACGTTGAAGAATCATTTGTTTACACTTATGTTCTCGTATTGGGTCTGTACCTACGAAATTGTCGTTTTATTGAATTTGTCATTTTGATTTGTATTCACACTACGTCAAATAGGTTAGGTTTGACTTGAAATTCTAAATTTAAATAATTTTATGTGTAAAGGGTTATTCCTTTTTCAAAATTAGTTGTTCATTTGTTTCTTTGGGTATTGCTTCTTCTGCAATATCGCTATTTTAAAAGCTTTTATTTAATTTGCAATTTTTTTATGTTTGTTATCGTCAAATCTTGCAACTGAGTTTTAAAGCAGCTATCCTCCATCGATTGAGCTGAAATTTTGCATACATGTTTCGTTTGTAGCATAATTATTTGTAACTATGGAATTAAAGAAAATTTGTGTAATTTTAAATCGATTTCCAAAATCGAGCAATAGTAACAGCTTGATTTTGGAACTCTACGCGTATGTTTTTTTTTATGTTCACCAATATCTCGGAAAAGACTAAACCGATTATAGTTCCTCTTATATTGAATAGGTTATACTTCAAGGGTGGCCCCATGTAAATATTATGAAAAAATTTAATCATTAAGGGTGGAAAAATAACGGATTAAGTTTTTTTGTGTAAGTATTTAGGGAATAGTTGTTATCTTGAACATGTGATATTCTTAGTCCACTTTAAGGACGCGTTTGCAAGATTGATAGGTATAGAATCGAACTATTACAACATTGACACGGGTCACACACACAAGTGTACGCACGGTTAGCTACGGGTGCGGGAATCGTAATCAAGTAAAAACATTTTGATAATTTGAAAGATTGATTTTTTTCTCATTTCTTATACCTACAAAAATATACTTACATACGAAATACGAATAGCTGCTCCAGAGACTGCTAGGCACTAGAAGCCCACTACTAGCAGTGAGATGGTGGCTGTGGACTTTGGGCTGGTTTTGTGAGTTATGATAAGACTTTAGCTTCGGACTTGGTGAAGTGACTTGAAGGTATACTTCGGTGACAGCTACTGGAACTCCTCGACGAGTAGTACTAGGTGTGCCGAGTTTGGGCTCGTTTTGTTAGTTACGATGAGAACTAACCTCCAGGCTTGATGTAGAGACCTGATGGTGTACTTTGGTGACTACCACTGGAACTCCTGGAGGAGTAGAACTAGATGTGCCAGTTTGGGCTCGCTTTGTTTGTTATTATGAGACCTAACCTCCAGGCTTGATGGAGAGACTTGATGGTGTACTTCGGTGACTACTGCTGGAACTCCTAGACGAGTAGAACTAGCCCAAAATATATATAATAAATATATATAAATAGAGCCCAAACTCGGCACATCTAGTTCTACTCGTCTAGGAGTTCCAGTAGCAGTCACCGATGTACACTTTTAGATCACTCCATAAAGTCCAAGACGAATAGGCATTTATTTATATATAAATCCACTTACTTTCAGCGAAACAAAATATTATAATAAAAATGTGTGATTATAAAAATAATAATATTATTTTACCTTGTCTTGTATGTATCAAATTCGAATATTTTGTGTATGTACAGCTAAGATGTACAGCGATCTTTTTCAGCTGCTGCAATCAGGCAGGCGATACAGTATCCACTCACGACGGCGGCCGAGAGCGGACTGTGGTTTCATCGAAATTTTTGTACAACAAATCAAAATAGGCACCAAAAATAAAATAACCCTTATTGCAATCCATTATGATTCATCCATATTAGCAAAATATGTGAAAAAATAAGCATCAGTTTTTATTTTTTTTACGACTATTTGTGACATTTTGATAAAAAGTAAATACCACTATTTTTTATTGAATATGTCTGCCTACTTATAGTATTTTTAGAAATCTTAATATATGTTGATAATAGAACAAAAAATGTACCTAAACATGAGCCGGTATCGTTAATTTTGTAATACATGGCTAGGGAAGATCGTTTTTACAATATAAAAAACTATAATTTTCAACAAAAAAGTTACCACCATTTGAAGATGAGGAACCATTCTATACGTGGTAGCTATTAGCTATCTTTGGTTTGGTTTAGTTTTGTCACAAAATGTACCGAAAAACAGCATAATATTGCCCGATTTGCAAACGCACCCTTAAAGGGTAACAAAATTAAGCTTTTTAAAAAGAGTAAAATCTATTTCAAATGCAAAATCTCTTAATATAAAAATCAATTGCTGTGCTATGATTCGGGACACGTTAATAGAAGACCGTGTTTGAACTGAGACTGACTTTATTTTCTACCCCACATGCAAAACATAAAATATAAATATTCAAACCACCCACAATAGTCCTCATCGTAGTAATGTTAACTTAGTTAAGGAAGTCAGTATTGCCCTGAGTTAGTTTTAATTCATTATTGTAATGAAAACTATGTCTCGCTAAAACTCGAAAATGGTTCAACCGATCTTGATGAAATTTTTTGTGTGTGTTTAAGTGAGTCCCTTGATATTCCTAGATAGTCCCTAGGATTCACAGTTAGATCTGGTAGGTGGCGCTGTTGTCGAGATCCAGAAATCCCCCGTGTGAAGCCTGGGCGGATCGCTAGTAAAATAATAAAATAAACGTAATTTCCACATATTAATAGTCTTAATACCGACTCCAAAAGCAATTCTGAGGACATTTTTTTTTAATTATTTGCCTTGAAGTCGGCTTTAGTTGTTTTAAGTTTAATTATTGAATATTAGTTTCTACGTGGAAACAAAGCGTCTCAAACGAAAAACAGTGAAGGAAAACATCGTGAGGAAACCTGTATACAAGGGATATTAAAAAAAAATTCGAAGATATGTGAAGTCCGCCAGCAACACTCATTAAAGCAGCGCGGTGGATCCTTCCTTGCTCTAAAACATTATCAGCAATTAGAGGCGGCCTGTGCCCAGAAGTGAGACGTATTAAACCTATCTCTGCTAATGAATGAACCGTACATTATTGGTTCAATCGCTTTCGTTCCAAATTTTGACCTCACAAACGAACTTTATGGCCACCCACAGGAGATGATTGCTAATGACGAACCATTGGCACTAGATGGAGTGACGACTTGGTAAGAGTTGCACAAAGCCGATGGATTCTGATGGTTCAGGTAACTTTTTGATAAGCAAAAATTTCAATACCGAAGTAGGAGTAGAGAACGGCTTTGAAGGATTCAACGATGGCAATTTCATAAGCAAGTACCTTACCAGAGACTAATTCTTAGGGGTGACAACATATTTGTTTCTTTTTTAATTTGAAATTGATTGCAGATGAGCTATAGTAGTCATTTATCTGGTGGTAAAGGTCGTTTGTCTGCATAAATTATACAATAATAAATATAACGTTTTAGACCATTCCCAAATCCTCTCAGAAATGAGAGTAGGCGTGTGTCCTGGGGTGAGACGTATTCATATACAGACTGTAAATTTTTTTACTTTATCTCTAGACCATTTTCGTGGTAACATAAAAGTAATGTATAAATCCAATCAACTATCGTATCAAATTATAACGACGTTATCGACGAAAATTACACTTCGAGTGGGTGTATTCATGGGGCTTCTTTCATAGAAATATTCAACCAAGATCTATACTCTATTTTATACACAACTGCCTTATTCCTTCATACTCTCTTTTGTAAACCTAGTATATACTAGGTGTTCCTAAATATTATTTTAAAATGCTAAAATTTATAATATTACAGACACATAAACATAAATAGAATATTTCGCCAAGGACAGAAATTTATGCGGCTTACAAATAAAGGAAAATTCAAATATGCTTTGGTTTATACTGAACAAAGTAGGACAAAGAATATCCTTTACGAAAAATATGACGCATTTTTATTTAAGTGGCGACGGATTGAGAAATTGACTATGGAATGTTGGAACGTTCTTTACTTTATGTACCGTGCGATAAAAAAACATATTATTATACATTTTGTGTTAAGGTTTTCGAGAAACACATTAGAAAAAGTAATTTTTCTTTCATTCTTAACTAACATATTGTTTTTGAAATTGTGCGAGAATTCCTCTCACACTTGGATCGAGAAATAGCGACGTTGGTTTGATAGGAAGCCCAGCTCTCGCCGAATGCAATAAATATTGTGCAATTAACTGTTATTATTTAAATTCCATGGTTGATCCTAATATAGCGATAAAGTCTATGTCCATACAATCGATGCCATCCTCGAGAGTCCAAGTTACCTACAGCTCTTCGCAACCTTCTTCAATGTCGTAGTGCGATAGGCCGGTCGGTGGAAAGCTTACACAGTATTACACTTTAGGAAACAAAACTATTACAGTTTCATGGTGAAAATTATGTTTGAATGAATTAAACATCTTCATAATATATAATATATTATCTTTTGCATCGGTTGCGTTAAGGCTCTTGAAAAAAATTTTTTTTTTTCAGGAATGAGGGTAACAATCGGGCGCACAGTCCACCTGATGGTTAGTGGATGCTGTGGCCCATAGACGTCTACATGTATCCTCGATTAAGAATCAAAATGCAGATGCGTTGTCACCCCTAAGGACTAAGACGGAATGCCTCGTTTCCAGTAAAAAGGATTTCCGTTTCTCTAGACGCTGGTATTTTGTGAGAGCGTTGACCTTCCCCGGTCGAGACAACCCATTTGTGCTACAACCATAATATAGCTGCAGCGTGGCTCTACCATATATAAATTGTCTTCGGAAAGACGCGAAGATGACACTCAAACGTACAGCTTGCGCCCTTCCTTGCGGAAAATTCTAGGTTTGTGGCGCTTTCACGCTTTTCAATAGGTAAAAACCAATCAGTATCATAAGCTGTTAGTTCTCCGCAAATCAGTGAAGATTTGAATAAAAACTCAAACTTAGGACATTTGAATCTATGCTTACGTACTAACGGAAGTTATTGATCTGGAGTGAGATTAACGAAATCGTGTTTAAAGCTGTTTTATAGTACTTTAGTGCCTTCATCATAGGTTGTGCTACTGTGTATTGTCTTACCCTTAAGGAAATATCTTGTTTGAGTTAAGAGATCAGGCTTAATCTTATTTCGTGATTGTATAAGCATAAATTATTTACGGAAATAGTATTTCGATTATACCCCCACGTGCCAAATACAAAATGAACCAAAAACCAAACGCTCCACTGCGACCAGTAGTCACAGAGCTGAATTTTTCAACTCACATATAGGCTTAAATCTCTGTAAAAATACTCTTTTTCCTCAAATATTAGGTACACGAAAGGACACGCAAAGGATTCATACCATTTTGTGAATGAAATAAAAGACCTACATCTCGCTAACAATTAAACTTAGGCCAGTTTTGATGTCACTATATTTATCTCTACCTGCTGAAAAACTGTATCTTAATTATAACTGGAAGCTGGAAGTAACAAGCAAGCAATACATTTCTTAGAATTTTTCTTAAAAATTATTACTTAGAATTACTTAGAAATTGCCTGATATTTGGATACAAGTGGATGGTGTGTATCTTCCATTGACGCCGATATACGGAATATATGAAAGGCTTTGAATAGAAAACCTTTCTACTTCTCTTCTAAAGTCAGGACTCTAAAAGTGGTAAGTAGAGGATACTTTCAAAGTAAAAGTAACAAAACTTTTTTTTACTTTTATTCAGATGAAACTGAAAAAGCTTATCAAGAATCATATGAATATTGTTGCCTTTTTGTACGTATTATTTGCCTGTTCGAATTAAACAAGCTAATCATAATTTATTACAATTAAATAAGATACTTTTGTTAATCTTCAATTTTTTTTTAAAACTTTTAACGTCTTAAGCTATTGCTAAAGTAAATGATGCAAGTTGTATTTGAATATCTGCAAAAATATTATAATTACTCAATAAAAATAATTTTTTACATTGTTCCACAAACACCACATAATGATTTTTTTTTACCTTATACAAAAGAAAATACATGAACTTGTGGAAGACTGCCTAATCTAAGATTCCCCTAAAAACCCCGAAAAGGTTACCCTGAAAAATTGCAAACAATCTTACAACAAACAAGTTTTTGGATATTATTCGCTAAAGTTTAGTAATACTTTTCGTTGCGCCAATGGTACAGATAATATAATAATTCGGAAAGCGAAATACTACAGCGCATTTTTAAAAATGTTGTGATTTGACTTTAAAATTTTGCAACCACTTGTCATGTGAATTGTAATTCGCATTTCTATAAACTTAGTTCTACTATAAAATAATATTTGGGTTATCACGATCGTTGTTATTATTAAATGTAAATAAAAAGAACAACCATTAAAGTCTTGCAAAATATTATTGCAATATCGACTTCTTCTCCTTTATCAGGCTGAACCAATTTATGATGTATTTTTCTTTATGACTGTCTCGTGGGGTTCCAGATTCGAATTCCGTTTTTCTGTCAACATAATCTCAGTAGCAGCCCGGAGTTAGGAAGTCGGCGATTTTTAAGCCATGTGCCTCGGAAAGCAAGTAAAGCCGTTGCTTTGCGCCTGATCTCTTTCCAGTCGTATCGGGTTGCCGTCCCACTATCGGACTATGAGAGTGTGAAAGTTAAGAGTGCACCTGTACCTGCGAACACACGCGTGTGTTAAAATTCTATCCTGCGCAGAAGGCTGGTCTCCGTTGAGACTGGCCACCGTGATCGAAATTCGATCTGGAGGATTTATTATTATGTGGGGTATCTATATAGTTTTCTCATCTGGTTGGCTTATAATTATTATTAGTGGCCATAGAACATTGAAGCAGAGAAACATAATCTCATGCCTGTTACCCACTCACGCCTCATTCACATCCATAAAATTTACGCTCGTCGGTTAAAGGCACTCTTAATTTGGCCCTGCTACTCACTTCTGCAGCATAATTTTGCTTTTTCGCTGTTTCAATTATTTTTCTATCTGCCGAAACATTCCTTACTTAACTAACTTGATTATAACGACTTTTTGCAAACCACACATTTCTCACCCAACGTCACATCATACATACTTCTTATCAATATACTTTTTGGATAGAATCTGCCATAATGGCCACGTTAGAATTGAATATTAAGGTTGATTTTTTTTATTGAAACAGCTTTTGCCTAGCAGCTTTGGACTCAATGTAGCTTCTATACATATACACAGTTATATACAGTTGGGAGACACTATTGAGCATAGCGCTTAGGTCCTTCAGCGATTCTGCTATAAGGACTATATAGTCGGCAAATCGAAGGAGAGTTATGTACTCGCGATTGATGTTAATACCGTATCCTTTCCATTCCAGTAGCTTGAAAACGTCTTCCAATGCAGCGGTGAAGAGTTTCGGGGATATAACGTCACCTCTCTGCAGTTGGATAGGTTTCGTACTCTGGTTCTGTACTCGGATAGCCATCGTAGCCCTACTGTACAACATTTCAGCACTTCGATATACCGACAGTCAACTTGGCACCGCTGAAGGGACTGTAGCACCGCCCATATTTCGACGGAATCAAAGGCTTTCTCATAGTCCACATACGGAAGGCAAAGTGGCAGATTGTACTCTTCTGTCTTCTGTACAATTTGCCGAAGGGTGTGTATGTGGTCTTTGGTACTAAAGCCTCTTCGGGAGGCTGGAAGTCGTCGAGTCTGCGTACGAGACGATTCGTAATGACTCTCGAAAACAGCACGTAGACGCGGCTCAAAAGGGAAATCGGTCTGTAGTTTTTCAAGAGAGCGTTATCGCCTTTCTTGAAGAACAAGACCGCCGCACTTCTGCTCCACGCCTCCGGAGTAGTGCCACCATGAAGGACGGAATTAAGGAGCTTCTGAAGGACTTCAAGTACCGGTATTCCACCCGCTTTCAGAAGCTCCGCTGTTATTCCATCCTCACCCGGGGCTTTGCCGTTTTTAAGGTGCTGGAGCGCCATTCTAATCTCGCTCAGACTGACGTCCGGGATATCATCGGAATAGTGTCGGATAAGACTCACTCTTGGATAGTTACTCACACTTTCGTGTAGCTCCAACGATGACGTGTACAGCTGCCCATAGAACCTCTTAATATCACTCAAAATCTCAGGTGTCCCGGAAACGATGCTGCCACATTCGGTCTTCAGCTTTGACAGTTGGCTCTTTCTGGCAGACCGATCTCTGGCAAAGACTTTGGAGCCTTGGTTCCGCTCGATCGCTTCTTCAATACAAGCTGTATTGTAGTTGCGTAAGTCTCACCGCATGCATTTTGAGATATTCAGTTGCCTGTATGCTGTCAAATCTGTTGAAGACTGCAGCTTCATTTCCCGTCTAACAGCCATGAGATTAAGAGTGTGATCGGAGAGTTTTTGTGTTCTTCTGCGGCGGCTCTTGCAGAACTTCATTGCAGTCTTCTAGGCACTGAAAACGGTTTTGTAACTCGAGCTGAAAGGTTTCGGGACTTTGGATTAGAGTACGAGGTGGACGGAGCGTTGACTTCATTAGACGAGACCTCTCCAACTTAACGTTAAGGTTCAGTGTGCCTCTAACCATTCGGTGATAGCTACCAGTTTTCACCCTCGCGATCACTGAGACATCACTGAACAGTTGTCGTCTGGTCATCATAATGAATTCAATCTCATTTTTGTCGAACCGTCGGGGCTCCATGAAGTTGGCCAGCTGCTGGCCCCTTGAGTTCCGTTGCCCTATTCCAAATTTCCCTACCTTCAGCTCACGGTTCTCTCTTATGCCTAGTTTTGAATTGAAGTCTCCCATTAACACCGTATAGTGGGTTTTGGAGGAATGCATGGCTTTAGAGATATCCTCATACATTTCCTCCATCTCCTCATCAGGATGTGCCGAGGTTGCTGCGTAAACCTGTATGACCTTCAACGAATACCGTTGGGTGATTTTGAGTATAAGGTACGCAACCCTCGTTAACACACTCACAATCTTTACAACGTTGTTAACGAGAGACTTGTGGACGATAAATCCGACCCCTCCTTGGGACAGATGGTCGCCCTCCCGGTGATAGAACATGTTGCCGGATTCAAGGATTACCGTGTCCTCCCCCTCTCTTCGGATCTCGAATAATGCTATAATATGCCAGCGTAATTTGTCTATCTCTTCTTCCAGCTCCAGGATCTTCTCGTCAGTCCTGAGGGTGCGTGCGTTGTATGTTGCCAGGTCGAGTCGTGTTAGGTGGCAACCGAACCTCCACCGGAGATTCTTAGCACCCCCTGCCCCGCCATTTACCATGGTCGCCACCGTAGCCAGGAATAGCGGGGCCACCGGGGACTGGGGGCCATCTCTTCGTAACTCTCATCATGGGGGGATATTTGCCATAGTTGCCACGCCTGGCGAGCGGGTTGGCAACCGCATTTTTTTATTTTAATATTGCTGTTATCAGAAAGATGCTGCTGCCCATCTCCTGCCTGTTTTCCATTGTCGCCTCTTACGACACCCACGGGAAGACACGGGGTAGTGCATATTCTTAACCGCCACTACACGGCTCACTGGAAAGATCATGTTTAATACCCATGTCACACCTATGCCAGTAGTTGTTGGGAGCACTAATCTCGAAGTTGTTGACGAGTATGTTTACCTGGGACAAATAGTCCGACTAGGTAAGTCCAACTTCGACCGAGAGGTTAATCGACGGATTCAACTCAGCTGGGCAGCGTTCGGGAAATTACGACACATCTTCTCGTCAGGTATACCTCAAAACCTGAAAACTAGATTGTACAACCAGTGCGTGTTGCCAGTGATGACTTATGGATCTGAGACGTGGTCCTTCACTGCTGGTCGTATGAGGACGCTCAAGGTCGCTCAGTTTCTCTGCGTGATAAACTTAGAAATGAGTATATCCGCAGTAGAACCAGAGTAACCGACATAGCCCAACGGATTAGTAACCTGAAGTGGCAATGGGCCGGCCATATAGCTCGAAGAACCGACAACTGATGGGGAAAAAAGGTTCTCGAGTGGCAGCCTCGTACCGGTAGGCGAAGTGTAGGGCGACCCCCCACTAGATGGAGTGACGACCTGGTAAGACATGCAGGAAGTCGATGGATGCAGGTGGCTCAGGACCGTGCTTTGTGGCATTCCTTGAGGAAGGCCTATGTTCTGCAGTGGACTTGTGAAGGGCTGTAATGATGATGACATTATATTTATGTTAAGTTTAAATAGCTTAAAGAATTTAAGGATAAAATGTACCATAATTTCTTCTGCAATTTTTATACCGTAAACACGGGTTAAAACCTGTTTCTCAGCACGAATAGTTTTCGATTTAGAAATGGGTCGTTTTCAATCTCTTAATCGTTTTTACGACCTCTACAAATGAAATAACAATTTCAAACCGCACTCTAAGGAGTCCTCTAAATAAGTGGTTCCATCCTATACATTTAAGTTACTCGATCGCTATCTTCCGTCAATATCCGGATGAAACTTAAGGAAACTAGATTTAATGGTCAACGTTAATGGTGGCATCGGTGAAGAATGGCGCTATTACTAGAAATGGGACCAATTTTTTACTTTTGCCCCGTCCTTCAATTTATGGACGATTTTCGTGGACAAACTTTCGTTAAATACGGTCGGCTATAATTTATCGGGCAGAGATAACGTATTTAATATATAAAATTTCACCATTATAAAGCTTTCTTCTTTATGCCGACTTCGAAAAAAGAAGAGGTTCTTAATTCTATGATGTGTTTTTTAAATAGAATAGTTTATTTTTTAATCAATATACCTAGATGACAAGAATACCTATTGAAAGTCATTTTATGCTAATACCACTGCTTCGTAAAAAAACCTCTGTCCTGAGAAGAACCAGCAAAAAACCCAGCGCGACTTTTTTTTTAAATATTAATTTACAAAAGCACGACAATATCATCATCATTATTATAGTCCCTTCATAAGTCCACTGCCCTTATTTAATTTTTTATTTATTTTTTCGTAATATACTATACTAAGTATTTTATATACTTATATCCGACTACTGCCTGGCAAATGTGAGTCTTCTATATAATATCAGCTCTGTGGCTGTGGCTACACTGCTACAGCTTTATGCTGAGTTATATGCCCTTTCGTTGCTTTAATCCATTCTTTTTCAAATAAATTTGAAGTGACAAGCGAACTTCCAGTTCACACGAAAACAACATTAAGCAAAGAATGCTACAGACGCGTTATCATCACAGAGGACTTAAGGCCCTAAGAGCGGGTGAAATGCCTAAATTCTTGCCTAAAATCCTGCCTAAAATCACAATAACTCTTAATTTAATTCGCAAAGAAAAAACATAGAATGATAGATGAGAATATAATAAATGTTTTTTTTCTTTATTTTAATTAAGTTGTTTTTTGTCAACCCCTTATTAGAAAAAAAATCCTCAAAGAGTACCTAATTTTGCAATATTTCTACAAAACGGCACAAGCTCTTTAAATAGTTTTTACACTTAAAAAAGTTCTTAAAAATATTAATATGTTTAGTTGAGAGTTTTATTTTTATTCCTCGTTTTATTCGTAAAAATATAATTTTTCTCCGAAACTGAATTTATCCGCACGATCATGCCTGCTCCGTCGCCCTATATACCGGTTTCTGATGATGTTTGTGCTGTTAGCCTTTTGGCTTATACAGGCTCATCGGTCTCTAAAAAAAGGGATGAATTTTTATTACACTGCATCGTTACTTGCGTAACGATGACTCCTAGGACAGTTTATAGTACACGTGGATGAGCTATCTAACGGCCGTCAGAACAGGGGGTAGTGGACCCCGGCTCTGACGGCTAACTCTTATCGTTCGATGTTCTCGGTGAGGACCGCCCAGGGACGCAGGTGTACGGTATGTACGCAGTGTGGAGGGGTGTGCGGCGTGCCCGTTTGCGGAACGGGGGGTTCGATTAGAACGTTTCGGGGTCTCTGGAGGCTTTCCGTAACGTTCGGAGTCGGAGCGTAGGTGGCTGCGTTTACCACTAGCATTAGCGTTAGGTTGGGATGTGTCTCGGCCCTTTCAAAACAGCACCGAGACATTTCCTTGAAATACTCAGAGATCGTCGGAAGTTGACAATCTCTGTGTAAGTTGGAGTTTCGCTGGTACCACCGAGCTCCAGTGGCTATGCGAATTAATCAATTTTGGACGACTTGGAGGTCGTTCAAATGTCTATGGACCGCGTGCGCGAAAACTACGCTTGCGTAAGACATGATAGGTCTTACGCATGCTTTGTACAGATGGAGCTTTTGTCTTAAGGACAGTTTGTTCTTTCTGTTGAATGTGACCCCTAGATATTTAGCCGTCGATTGCCAGGGGATCTGGCGGCCGTACAAGGTGATCGTACCTATAGTTTTCTTGGGATTTTTGTTTTGACGATTGAGAGTGGGGGTGGTTTGAAAGTGTATTGCTATACTTTTCTCAGGATTCACTTTGATTCTCCATAAGCGGAACCAATCGCCTAAGCGGTTGACGGCTGTTCACTACTGGGTCCTTCAGGATGTCGCTCGTAGAGTGTGAAGAGAAGTGGGGAGAGGACGGAGGCCTGTGGGACTCCAGCCTTGAGGGGACGCTTTGTAAAACGAGTACCCTTTATTCGATAGTGAAAGTGGCGATTGGCAAGACAGGCTCTGATAATTTGGGTGAGCCTATCAGGCACGTTGAGTTTATACAGCTTGTAAAGCAAGCCGTCGTGCTAGACTTTGTCAAACGCTTTTGCAACATCGAAGAAGAGGGCACCGATCGAAGTGATTTTACGACTTCTTCTTGGGGGTTGAAACCTTTCAGAATGTATTCTGTAAGGCGATGTAACTGGTCGGTGCATGAGTGTTCCGGTCTGAAGCCGAACTGCTCGTCTGGAAGAAGTTTGTTAGCGAAAATGTATTTACAAATGCGATTCAATATGAGTCGCTCGTAAACTTTCCCCAATGTGCCGAGGAGACTGATTGGTCTATAACTAGCTAAGTTGCACGGTTTCCCTAGTTTCAGGATTCCTATTACGTCTGCCTCATTCCAGGCATCCGGGAAGGAGCACCTGGAAAGAAGATCGTTGAATATGCATACTGGGAGGCATACGAGTGGTGCGGAGAGAGATATCAGTACCCTGTTGCTAATGCTATCGGGGCCGGGTGCTGATTTCTTTTTGAGGTTTTTTATTACTTCTGTGACTTCGTCGGCTGTCACAGGATCTAAGGGGTCACCCGTAGGTGGTAGTGCAGATTTACGCTCGAACTCCGCTTCGACCTCTGCAAGGTGAGTGGGATCTATCGGTTTGCTAGAGGGAGTATATTAGCTCTCTAAACTGTCCGCGAGGCATTCGGCCATTTCAGAGTCGTCAAAGGCGAGATCGGGGTTTCTGACCTAATAAGAGGCGACATAGGTGAGGATTGTTCTGCTTTCAGAGCTTGGGTCAACTGCCAGAAGGCAGTATGTGATGGCTCGATATTCGTCAGCAGATTCTTCCATTTATCATGTCTAAAATCCTTAACGCGCTGTTTCACCTCGTTTTGGAGGTGATCGTATAGTCTTAGAGCTGCGGTCTTTGCTCTGATCAGTTGTCGAATATCACTCGGAAGCTTCAAGTGTCTTTTGCTCGACACACGAACCTTACGAGAGCATTCATCAACTGTAGATGTGAGGTGGGCCGATCGCCTAATTGGCCTCCTCTGGGAAGTCTATTTTGTCAGGGATTTTGTCTAAGTACTGGGAGGTAGTAGACTCAAGTTTGACCTCGAACTTACGCCAGTCCACGATGGTTTTGGTCTGAAGAACCTCACCTGCGGGCTAGTCCAGCTGCATTAGGACTGGTATATGTAGTTGAGTTCCAATATTGTTTCGATCGATGATATATTTCAACCATCTCCAGCGTGCGGGAGCAGTCAGTGGTGCCGTGGTCACCTAGGCACTTGACGCACCTAGGCCTGACGTAGCAGTTTCTGGCCGAGTGGCCGTACAGTTGACATCGCTGGCACTGGCCAACGATTCCCATGTTTCGGGGGCCTTCAACTGCAATTCCCGTTCCCGCAGTGCAGATGCGCCTAACGTTAAAAATCTCCTTGCCTTCCGGAGACAGGTCCAGAGTGACAAAGCACATATCTAAGAAATGCTTTTTATCGGTCTGGTGGTGCATCCTTTGCACCTTACGGACCAAGAGATTTTGGGCCTTGAGGTCCTCTAAGATGTTGTTGGTCTTGAGCTACTTGGGGAGCCCGTGGATGACAACTCGTAGGTTACGTTCCTCAGGGAGGGCGTTTGTATGAAAACTGACTTGTTCTCGCAGTGTGACAACCACCTGCGGCGCGGAGGTGGTTGTCACACTGCGGAAATCCTCAGTCTTATCTACGAAAATACGGATGCCCTGTCCGGTGTTTTGCACCTTCGGGCAGTATATTTTCTTAGAGTTCAACCAATTGGAGAGGTTATTCCATTTGGTTTTATCTTGAACGATGATGGGTGGCGGCGGCTTTACCCTACGTTCAGCAGGAGGCCCTTTCACTGCAGGCTTAGCCGCAGGCTTGGGGGGTTGAGCGCGCGCCGCGGGGCTGGCTATTTAGCCGGAGTGGTGGTGGGGGACGAGGGGTCCGAGTTCGGCTTGGCTGTCTTTTTAGGGGCTGCGCGTTTGCGCTTTTTGCCCTGAACGAGGGTGAAGCGTTCGTCTTCAGGCTTAAGCAGGACACGCGTGTCGGTTTCCATGTCGGAGCCTAATTCGGCATCCAAGAAAACCGGAGAGGGGTCACGGATGGACATCGCGGAAGTTGCCTGTCAATGAACACGTGGGTCGTGGGTCCAGTGCTTGACGACATAGGTTCGTCAATTAGCACAATCGGACGATCGGCAGGGGGTGCCGGACACCTATACATCTAGCGTGTTGGTACCTAGCTGTCGCCTAATGCAACACAAGCAACACAAAAATTAAAACAACACACCCGCCGCCTTAGAGGCAGCCAGCCTCTAAGGCGGCGGGTGTGTTTCACTCTACTTATGGTTTCCGATACCAGGAAGCCAGGAAGAAGAGTTACGCACAAAACACACTTTGCACCACAACAAGTGGTCACTATGCTTCACTGTGAGACTGCTGTCTCCAGGGACGGCGTGCTTTACGCGCCACGGATTGGGCACCAATACAGTCACCAAAGTCACAGCACCAAGCAGTACAGCGTACTGGAGGCGTGGTGTATTAACATAATTTGTGCGCATGAGCTAGGAGTGACGGGAGTGAAATCGACCGACACGTCCGAAGTTTACAGAGCCCAAGCGCAGAAATTGTAATGAATCGCTCTGTCGCCCTGTAATCCCCCGCGAGCTCTGTCGCAGTCCATTTCAGGACATTGTCGAGGGTGGACCGCGCGTCAGTGTTGGAGTGACTTCGTTCAAATACATTGTAGTTTTTCAAGAGTTTATACTCATTTGTAAATATTTTATGAATAGAAATACTTAATTTAGTTAATATCTGTATATTGATAACTGTAAATATTGTTTTCTAAATTTTAGTAGTTTTAAAATTCTTTAGTGAAACTAAATTAATAGTCACGTCTTCCTGATGTCTTCCATTTCGTAGCACGTACTCGTGGAAGCTGTTTTGTTGTGATTACTGTGTGTAATCAAATAGATAACTTAAGTGATTTCTTTGTATCTTGGCACCCTATACATAATTATTTTTTCGGGAAAACTTGTCGGGAAGAGTGACCAAAAGAGTTATTACTCCGTAATTATTATTATACAAAGTATGTTTTTAGAGTACCCTTAACCGACGAGCATGTATGCGTAAGTAAATAAATGGACGTAAAGGATGCGTTTCATCACGAGTATTAACAATGTCGTGAATGTCAACCGTGAGTAAAAATTCAACGCAACTTTTGCATTTTAATCCAGATCATCCAAACTCGGATATAGAGGGACGGTGTAGTGTAGTAAAAAATATTGCACAAAATAAACACTTAGATAGAAAATGATTTGATTTATCAATGGCATTAACAATTGCTTTACAAGATCATGCAGCTAATTGTCTTATCAAGCTTATGTTTACTAAAATGGCATGTCCATGTAGTAAAGAAACCAGAGTTAAAGAAACAGCGTCTGAAAGTGGTCTTCGCTTATAATCCCTCATCGAGTAAATTCCTAAATGCCTGATGAAGTTATTACTGGATTTGTTATCTTAGTTTTATGTTCATGCGAAATATGATTTAAATGGGGTACATTTTAAAGTTCGAAATGTTTAGCGATGTACCGGGGAAACGTTTAACTTTATTATGCTATGAATTGATAGAATGAGTGGCCTTTTTGTGTTCTAATGTGTTGATGAGTGTAGCAGTTTCGCTCTGAATATTGTGTGGTCGACAGAATTGATTTTTGATGTTGAGGGTTGGATTTGTGTGAAGCTGGTCGAAGGGACAATGTCGTACCTGGCCATATTGCGCGGCTGGTTGAAAAGACACATTCGTCCGGTTCAGGCTTATGAATGTTTGATGTTAAGGGTTGGATTTGTGTGAAGCTGGTTGAAGGCACAATGTCGTACCGGGCCATGCCGTGTGGCTGGTTGAAAGACACATACATCTGGTCCAGGCTTATGAATTGTGGAGTTACACTGGTCAAAGGGATAGTGCCGTTCAGTCCATGCGTGATTGAACGGACGCACCTGTTCTTTCCAGCCAGGTTGGTCGAACAGAGTACAGATAACAGTATCGTCCGGGCCAGACCCGAGCGGTTAATCGTAGGGACATTCTAGTTAGCAGCTGTTTGTGATGCCTTGACCTGTTATGACTTTTGACTGTAACATAATATATATTATTAATAAGTCATCCCCATAATATTTCGTATTATTTTTTATATTGCCCTATCTGAAACACAACACAACAACTGTTCAGAAAATGTGGCGTATGAAATGATTGACAATCACTAGTTCAGTTTATGTAGGTATAAATATGTTTTACGTTGTCGTGGCCTCCACATGATATTTTTCTCAGCATTAGGTACCCTTCTGTATCTAAAGCGAATATGAATATTGCATATGTATACGATACAAAAGTAAAGTAAAGTAAAGTAAAAGCCTATATACATCCCACTGCTGGACACATACCTCCTCTAATTTCAACAAGGAAATGTCTGCTGCGCTGCCCCAATGCGTGTTGGCGAACTTTACATGTCTTCGAATTTTTTTTTCTTATTCCTCAGACAAGCAGGTTTCCTCGCGATGTTTTCCTTCACCGCTGAGCACGTGGTAAATGAGCACTTTAAATTGCAATTAACAATTTCATTGGTGCCGGCGGTATTGAACCCAGGTAGCTCGTGTACCGTGATATTTAGAGCAAACGCTTAGCCCCAGAGCTACCACGGCTCTAATACGACACAAATAAATACGATTCTACAAATATAATAAAAACACTTACGTATTTAAAACTTAAACACTTGATAGTTCGTGATGCCTACTGGACGAAGCTACAGCAGCACACCGTGCAATGGAATTGAAGACGCTTAACACCGCGCACGTTGTATGACTCTCAGTGATGCGCAAGCATTATAGGCAGTATATCACTTATATACTTGTCATCTCTGCAGTCTATTAATCTTTGCACTTTTATAAGTAATACAGAGCGTAGCCGCTAGATGGAGTTGACGTCGGCTAAAATCTCTGCGGTCGCCGTTACGTCCAGGTTATTCAGGCTTCTTAAAGCCTTAAACGGAATGCCTCTCAGCCTATCATTATACTGCCTCTCCATACCCTTCATATCTTAATATAGTAGATGCAATGCTGCAGATATATTTTTGCCGCCAAAGAAATATATATGAGAGCGTTACATGCTTGTCCTAAATCCCACACTAAAAACACTAAATGGGAGAAGGCCTTTGCCCAGTATTAGGACGTCTTATTAAGGAAGTCAAAAGTTGGAAAGGTAGTAAAACAGCACTAAACCATAATATGGCTATATATCCGTATCATTTTTTCGGCCGCCATACAGCAATGCTTGCACTGCTGTTTTGGTCTAAAGGCTGGGAGGGATTCCATCGTGGCCTTTAGAGGTGACAACGCATCTGAAGCCTTCTTTGTTTGAAGTTGGCTGCAGGTGTCCATTGACTGCAGTAGCTACTAACCATCAGGTGGACTGTAAGTTTGTTTGTCACATCAGTTTTATTAAAAAAAATATGTTTCTGTAACAAATTTTTCACTGAAATCGAATATTGAAAATTTCTTTATTTTGCCTTAAAATTTGAACAAAGGCTAAAAACGACTACGCGAGGGAGGCGGATTGATGGATAGACGTTTATTTACAAAACACGTCACTTTACTACTGTCGGCAACGTTTATTTAGAACGATAATATATTTCCTCGAGCGAGTCACGCTTTTTGTGTAAGTCCTCGTTTAGGTGTTTTTGTTATGAGTGACAAACGATATACCGAAACGTGGGTTCAGAATTTTATTGACAGCGTAATATAAAAATACTTTTCAAAGACCCCATGACACAAATATGGCTACAAAATTAATATAATAGAATGTAATCAAAGTAGAAACAGACAGTATTATTAATTGGTAAGAATAGGTCTCGTATCAAAGGGTTACATTTATGGATCAGGTATAAGCTACTCCTTGTTTGAATGATACTAGTTTTTGCGGATTTTATCGCGTTTATTAATACATTTTATTTCCCGAATGGGACACAGGGGGACTGTAAAGTGCTGGACTGTCTATGACTAGACCATAGGTGCTCCAAAGTACTCGAAACGTCGGGTAAATGATCCGTGAAAACTAGTTTCATTCAAATGTGTACTTTTCGCGCTCTCATTGTTTTTCCTCCAGCAATATTTAATTTTTATTTCTCAGTCAGGCAGGGTTTCCTTACAATGTTTTGTTTAACCTGGCACATTTTTAAACAACAATCACACTAAATTTCAATAAACACAACCTCAGTGGAGTCAACGAGTGAAATTTAAATTGTTGGCGTAGAAATAAGTAGTGAACGACACTTATTTTCACGTTGTCCCTTCATCTAGTGTGGACCATCCTACACTGTCCTAGCGAGTATAAGTCCTCTTTTCCACATTAATGAAAGGTTCCTACATGGCCGTAACATTGCAGCTTTCTGATCCGTTGGGTTTCGTTTACAGTTTGCTTCTACTGTGGTGTTTATCCTCTTTATGGATTTGGATCATAACGTTTTCCATAGCTCTCTGAGTGATTTAAAGTTTCCTCATGAGACCAGTAGTGTAGAATCACGTTTCAGTTCCATAATTTATCACTGGCAAACACGCACTGGTTGTAATTCTGAGAGAAACTAGATTAGGAGAGGTGTCGCAAATCCCCGATCGCTGGAATATTCACACTTAATTTTTTTTAAATGCAATACACAAAAGGGAAAACGTGTTTTGAATTTGAGTTGAAATTACCATTATTTTTTCTACCAATTCGGCATTCTCAACGGTGAAACTTATTGATTTACAGCATTTTTATTTTGGGCACGTAGCAGGAGAGGGTATTGGATTCCTTAATTTAAGTTATCTGCACGACTAAATACGGAAATATTTTAAATGTTAATCTTGATTTATAGCAACCCTTGGTTAAATTTAATGTACTTTTTCCAATAAAGAATGAAATAATTTTTAAACTGTGGTGTTTCTGTTTTTTTTTTTAAACTAATACTTAAGCCAGTATTATTAAATAAGCGACAGTTTTCGTACATAAATTGCACGTGGACAAACACTTGACTCGGAACAATAATTCTAGATCATAAAAATACTTGTTTCTGCGCGGGAATCGAACCCGCGACCTACAGTGTCGCAGGTACCGAGTAAAATACCGGCCGATTCGATAAGTATAATGTATGGATTTCATAGAAGTAGCGTGTGTTTGTCCTCTTCTTCTAAAAATGTGTCAAAAGACACGCCAAATAGAACACTGTTTGCACCCAATGACTAGCGAAGGGGCAGTTTGTCCATTCCTACAAATATGTGCTTCATTATTATTTTTTCAAAATCGATGTGTGTATATTTTACATTTTAAGATGGGTTAAAGTATTTTATATCTTTATATTAACTTATATAAAGATATAAAATACTATACATATTTATTAACAACCGTAAAGCAATCCATCAAGTGTCCCAAATTATCGTTTAATAAATAAACTACGAGTATAGTAGACTACGTCACATTGCCGTGGGTGGTTACGTAAGAAAATCCCTAACCCCCTTTCATCCCATCGGTTTCGTGAGAGACGATTATTGAAAATGCCCGAAAAACTCATGACTGCCGATAATTAATGACAGTATAATCTCGTATAATAGTCTCATTAACTGCTCCAACTAAGTCCGACTGTTTGTGTTAGAAGTGGTTCATGACCGCAGCATTAAAGTAATATACCGGCTGATTTTTTAACAGCTAGAGGGGAAAAAATTGGGTGTAATTGTTATACAAAAAGCAAAAATATTTATAAGAAGAAAAGATATTTTTAGATTTTTTTTTAAAGTTAACTTTTTCAGTTTGAAAACTAAATAATAATAAAAATAACGAAAATCAATTCATGTGCAACCCTTACATACGTGGCAAGTATCAATGAATTTGTAACACCCTTGACCTTGAATCCTAGGTAAAAAAAAATACAACAATTAATTAGTAGTAGGTACTCCAACTAAGCATAAATTGTTTGTGTTGGGAGTGGTTTACGACCGCAGCATATTTCTAGTAGTTTACCGCCTGATTTTTTAACAGCAAGGAAAAAAATATAATGTGATAGGTGAACAAAGTAGGTAGAAGTAATCATTTTTATAAGAAGTAATTATATTTTTCGATTATGTTTGAAGTTATTTTATAAATAGTAAAATAAATAATGCGATTAAAAATAACGAAATTCAAATAACCTACGTAACATGTTGTGGTAAGTATCAATGAATTTGTTACGCTCGTGACCTTGAAACGGTTTATTGACAGATCTAATTTCATAAAATGTTGATGAATATTTGAAAATATTCTATGCCAAAGGCTTTTACATAGTTCATCTATTACATATATGGTGTGTTGGTTTTTACCTCATCATGGTAATAAGATCAGCCTATATGTATAATAACATACCTAATATAGTAAAACCAATATTCAAGCTTTGATTACATAATAAAATATAATCAAAGTGCTTAAGATAGTATGCTGAATTTTTACCAACGATATTAGAGTTTCGCAGTTCGTACCCTTAAGTGTTAGATCATTGCCGCTTCTTTAAATAATAGAATCGTTATGAAGTACTGTAATTTTACGCGCTGTTGAAGACTTACTCCGTAATAATTCCGTAGGCGTTGTGAAAATCAACCAAATGAGTGGCAACCAAATTTATCGAAATGATGAAATAACAGCTTTATACATAGCACACACATTTATTGCAAATGTTGATAAAAGAGCACACACTCTACCTGATGATAAGAAAAAGATGATATGGCGCACAGATATCTACATATATGATATCTACATATATGATTAGGAATATAAATGCATATGCGTTTTCACCCCTGAGGACTAAGATTGAATGCCTCGTTTCTAGTAAAAATGGTCTTCGGGTCTCTACACCAACTATACGAAATACAGCAGCATTAAGCTGCTCTTACAGAATACCAGTGTAAATATTCTGTGAGAGCGTGGTCTTTCTCCATTCGAGCCGTCCCATTCATGCTACAACCCTAGTAGCTGCAGCATGGCTTTACCACGAATAACATTTATATTATTTTCAGTTGCTATCAGTATCAGTAAAAAAATCGGCCAAGCGCGAGTCGAACTCGCGCATGAAGGGTCCCGTAATATCATAGAAGATTTAATACTACATATTATGAAGGTACTTTTAAAAATATAATTTTATTTCATTATATTTTTTAGCGGATATAGCAATACAAACACTGTGAGCATTTCAAGCGTCTACTTGTTGCCATTATTAAAATGGACCAAAAAAGCCAAAAAAAAAACACGTTTCTATTAGGGGATCCCCTTTAATTTTTAATTTATTTTTATTTTTATTAGTTGTTGTACGGCGACAGAAATACACATTCCGTGAAAATTTCAACTGTCGAATTATTTCGGATCATGAGATACAGCCCGCTGACAGACAGACGGACGGACAGCGGAGGCTTAGTAATAGGGTCCCGTTGGTTACCCTTCGGGTACGGAACCCTAAAAGTGAAGCAATAATTGTTATAATTGCTTTAGTTGCCTTTACCGCCACCATACGACACTATTAATATGTAGGATTTAATGTCTTCGTTTGATACTAATTCTAATATCCAACAGGCGTGAGGAAAAGCTAAGATCCTTTAATCTTGTGGGAAATTTATTAAATTGCTCCCTTGTCAGTGACAAATTGATACTCATTAATGACCCTTTCATGTGCTTACGTAATTTTACTAAGTGTTCCTTAGCTTTATCTGTGCATGTTATAAAATGCCGCTAAAGTAGAAATTTTCCATATAAAAAGAACAAATTGAGTGTTTTGAGTGTGCGAGCGAGCGTTTATTTATTTCAAACATTTGGCAAATATAGATCATCATCATCATCATTACAGGCCTTCACAAGTCCACTGCTGAACATAGGCCTCCCCCAAGGAATGCCACAAAGCACGGTCCTGAGCTACTTGCATCCATCGACTTCCTGCATGTCTTACCAGGTCGTCACTCAAATATAGATATAGACAAAAAATACATATACCTACAACAATATCAGAACAAAAGATAAACTTATTTAACAGGATTTTTACGTGGTATAGCCATGCTGCAGCTATATTAATAGTATAGTTGTAACACGAATGGGTCACAGAATACCAGCGTAAAATATCAGCTTAATGCTGCTGTGTTTTGTATGGTGAGTGTAGAGAACCGGAGACCCTTTTTACTGGAAAAGAGGCATTCTATCTTAGTCCTCACGGCTGACAACGCATCTGCATTTAAATTCGCAAACGAAGATAGATGTAGATGTGTATGGGCTACTGCAACCACTTACAATCAGGTGGACTATGTGCTCGTTTGTCACCCTATTCTATATAAAAAAAAGTAAAGATTATAATCTATTATTACTAAGCGTTGAATAAAACTATTTTTACAGATTTTATCGTGTTAAATTTTACTAATTTCTAATTCCGGCGTTTCGGATGCTATGCAGCACCCATGGTCACTGAGGTGATTGACTTCCCGATGTCAAAGTTAACCAGGAGTACCAGTCATCAGCTTTTAATTATTACTTTTACAAAACGCTTGAGTTTATTAATAATTTTATTAATTACAGGATCCCAAGCAGGTGGTATTACCCAGCCTCCTTCTCTATTGAAATTCGGATGTTTAATTTCAATAGCCTCTAGTGTCTTCCTTGTTCTTTCGCGAGGATTTATGGTCTATGAAATGATAAAATGGTTGTGGTCGTCTAGGATATGATGACAAACTGCTTCTCGGAGCTTTCCGGAGCGTTGGTGTTTCACGTCAGCTATAATATGTTCTTTTACGCGGATTTTTATTGATATTTTTGTTTGCACTATACAAGTAAGACCAATTTAACAATCAAGCCTATAGACTCCTGTGTCTTGTAGAGGGATATATTGCACTTGACTGAAACGTAAAAATGTTTTATTCAATGTGTAGTGTTCGCGTAAATATAAGAAATCATTATATTACTAGGCGATTAAAAACAGAAGAATGAAACTATTTTTTTATCTATCAAATCCGTTCTTTTAATGTGTGGCCATACATAATGTACGTTATAACACACTAGCTGTGGCTCGCGGTTTCACCCGCGGTTTAACCCGCGTATATCACGCGTCTCTTATACGTTCGCTGCTTATACCCTAGCCGCCCTATGAGAACCGAGAGTGGTTTCTCTCGGTTCTCATCGGGCGGTTAGGGTTAGGCGTCGCTCTCTCGCCTAAGCCTAACCGCCTGATGAGAATTATAGAGATTAATAATTTATGGGTTATTAATCTTCATTATGAGATGTCTGGTACTGCAATGTTCAATCCGCCTGCCAAGCGAGACGATAAAGGCAAATCTTCCCTACAACGAGACGGCACAGGTCTAGGAGTGGAATTTTAAGAGCTGATAAAGGGGCATTTATTCTATTCTATTTGAATTTTAAATGTTTATTTTTGTTAGAGAAAAAGTTCCTGAATGATAAAATAAAAGAAATGAAAGAAACCTGATGTTGAATGACTCCTGCAGGCCATGGACACTTGCGAATAAATTCAAAGAAATAATGGTACAGATAAATTGTCACCACATGGAATAAAGCAAAAGCTTCACAGCGTATAATTATACCGGCTCTCCTTTCAAACCAGAACACAACAATGGTAAGAGAGAATTATCAATACAAGCATACTTCTAGACAGAGGTGGAGACCTATCACATAGTAGAAGCGTCACCGCGCAAAAGTCGGCTTTTCGCCCTAAATATACATTCCATTTTTATGCATTACTTGCCAACACAGCAGTTAAATTGAATGAAAATAAATAAAACAAATGAAGACTATAACAAACTATTATAACTAGCTGTTAGCCGCAAACTTCGCAGAGCCTGTATACCTACATATCAATGCAAAACCTTCGCCTAAACTTCATGACATTATAAAAAGCATGCTATCTCATATGCTAAATTTTATTACACAAACGATACAGAAGATAAGTAATACAATAAAAAAAGTGTGTGTACTTATGTGTGCGTACTACGTACGCATGTAGGAAGTTATACTTCTTTAGCGTAACAAAACTAAAAAACTTGAGAGACAATTACCCACTGAAGTTGTCGCTTTTAGGTGTCAGTGTGCGCGCGCATCGTAACAACTTCATGGTGTCGTTTTTAGGTGTCGGTGTGCGCGCGCATCGTAAAAATTCACTCTCATCATTTTTCCCAAACGCCCCAAAAGAAGTATAACTTCAATAATTTTAACGAATTCTATCTTGCCGTTTCGAGTGATATCCTTCATACAGACAAATATACAGATGGATTTGAAAGCTGTATAGGAAGGCTCATATTGTGTTCCAGCGTCGTTTACCTAAAAAAAAAATAGGGAGAGAAGTAGTTCTCTCCCGAAAGGAGACTGCCATGGGCCTGTCGGCGCTGGTGGAAGTGTGGATGTGTGAGTAAGCGTTGGCTTTGCCCTGCCGATATGCGACAGAGGTGCAACTCCATGGGGTGAGGCGGGTATGCGTAAGCATTTTCCCATGAAAAAAGGGTAGCTTGAATCCCTTTGCACACGCACAGTGCGAATAATAGGAAAAATAAACAAGAGGAATGATTTGCGGGCAGTGGTATCGCAGTGCAAATAGAAATAAGTCTTACTTATATAATATATTTAAGTAAGACTTATTTCTATATTATTATAATATTTTCGCTTGCGGTCAACCGGAAGGCTGACCGCCAATGTACAAGTACCGTTAGACTTATAAATTAATAGGTATGTATATTAAATTCTTTACCGTATTTTTCAAATAAAAAAAGAAACACTTTTTCCACTTCAGGTGTTCTAGTTTTTTTTATAGGACAAGGGTGCCCAACGAGCACACAGTCCACTTGATTGTAAGTGGTTGCTGTGGCCCATAGGCATCTACATCTATTCTCAATTACAAATCAAAATGCAGATGCGTTGTCACACCTGAGAACTAAGATGGAATGCCTCGTTTCCAGTAAAAAGGATCTCCGGTTCTCTACACTCACCATACGAAACACAGCAGCGTTAAGCTGCTATTTTATGCTGGTATGCTGTGAGAGCGTGGTCCTTCTCCGGTCGAGCCGACCCGTTCGTGCTACAACTATACCAGTAATATAGCTGCTGCATGACTCTACCACGTAAAGAGTTTTAATTAATTATTTTGCAAGTGTATAAGAGTATATTTGTTTTCAGAATAAAAATTTTATAGAATAGAATAGTTTATTTTTTTTATATAGATTTCCTGTCATTCTTATTGAAAGTAATTTTTTCTTTTATCACTGATTCGATAAAAAAACCTCTATCCTGGGAAGAACCAGTAAGGAACCCAGCGCGACTTTAAAAAAATATACTATGATACAATCCTTTAACGCTTTTAATTTTTAAATTTAGTTATGTGTATCTTTTGTTATGAATCACAGCATTATATTCACAACTTCTAGAATTTTTAACCCATCTGTAGGTATACCCAACATGAAAACAGTAGATACAATTTTTCCAAAATTCTTTATTTATTTATTAAAAGTTCGTTGCACAGAAATGTACAAAGTTTTTTCGTTGCATTACGTCTAAGCATCGACTTTAGTAGCTATATAATAATTATGTAAATTCCTTTTTTTAAGTTTATAATGATAAAATTTAATTACATCTTTTATTTTATAACCTCAATGCACTAAATGTAATCGAATCTTAAAACAGAATGGGTACAACAAATTCCTAGGCGAAAAATCTAATGGTACGCATTTTTTGAGTTTATTGTAACCAAACACATTAGTTTGCAATGAGTTCAGTTCACGTTCAGTAAACAAGTACTAAGCCACAAGTATTCATATAATGATATCATGATAGAGATGTTTATTGTTCTAATCGTAGATCTGTCAATAAATTGTTCATATAATTTTATAGGCAATCTAACATTTATAAATCGTATTATCATAACATTTTAACCTGTTATGTTTTATCTCAATACAATAAATTACGATTAAGGTAAAGTAACAAAATGTATAAAAAAACTGTCAGTCGTAGGACTGCACGTCAGAAGTGAAAACTTGTTATCTTCACAGACATATATATATAGAGAGAGAGAGAGAAAGAGAGATATATAGAGATGAAAAAAATGTTAACCGAATGCGGGGACGTCGAAACGTTGCATTATGTGCATTATGTAATATATATATATATATATATAATTTTTTTGTCATCTCTCTGCGAATATTGCTTAGTTTTTTGATTTCTTATATAATATAGAATTCTTTTCCGCAATATTCTTCTTGCAGTTGCGCCCAAGCATTTATGACCTCCGATCCTCGATGATGTATTTTAGCTTCCTGTATATATTGATCACGATTTAATTATTGCGTCGACATTTTGAAATCCAGTGCCCTTGTGCGCGTAAATGCGACTCATATATCTAAACTAGCTAGCAAATTTAGTTCTGCAGCATATGCTTTAAAAAAGATTAGATGCCTTACATGTGTTGAAACAGCTAGGTTAGTTTATTTTAGTTTTTCCATAGCGTAATGTCATATGGAATCTTGCTATGGGGTAATGCGATTGACATTGAAACTATCTTTGTTTTAAAAAAGAGAGCCATACGAGCAATTTATAACCTAGGTCCGAAGGAATCCCTTAGAGAAAAATGTAAAGAAATAAATATATTAACTTTGGCCTCTCAATATATTTACGAGAATTTAATGTATGTACACAAAAACAAAAATAGTTTTATTAAAAAGAGTCATGTACATTCTGTAAATACTAGGAACAAGCACAAGTTAGTTATACCAGTTACTCGAATCCAAAGAGTCAGTTACTCCTTCATTGAGCAATGTATACGCTTTTACAACAAAGTTCCAGAAAATATGCAGACCTTATCTATCAAAAGGTTTAAATTATTTATTAAGCAAAAATTGTCTAGTAAGGGTATTATACTACCAATACCACTACTTCTAGTATCGGTCGTCCGCATTTACCAGATTTAAAGGGTCTTTTTTTAAAATTGAGTTTATTGATTTTATATCATATTATGGATTAAGTAAAGGTGGGCAAGATCCGTCATTTACATAGTAGGCTTCTGAAAATGATAGTTGAAGAAGAGAGAGACCTAGAAAACGCTTATGAGATGACTTGTTCGCCTATGAAAACAATTAGATGGAGACGGCTTCTGACATAAATTCATAAATGAAAACGGGAGAGCATGCTCGAGCAGGGGTAGATTAGGAAACAAAAAGAATAACCACATATTAGTGACGCAGAAAATAGATACTAACAGATTATTTAAATCATTATGAGTAAATCATTATTCCTATAGTTATTAGGTACCTGTGTGTGCTTATCAGACATTCGTTATACCATCGTATTATATCCGTATATACTCTTAGCTATGGGACGTCCGTATATTGTTATCAGATGTATACAAATATTGGGCGACCGTATTTTATAGTTGTCTAATGCTTGCCTAATTTACCTAAATCCTTCCTTTACGTTTATAGTTTATTGGTACAATATGTTTGAGGTTTTTAAAGTAATAAAAAAATATATAATTACAGGCCGACGGTTTAACTTAGAGTTCACACTAAATTTGTTATCTAATATTTGGGAAAGATGGATAAGGTCGAAAAGGATTTATGAAGGCATTATCTGTAGCATTGAGGATTGTCTGTATAAAAAAAAATATCCATACTAATATTATAAATGCGAAAGTGTGTTTGTTTGTTTGTCCTTCTTTCACGTCGCAACAGAGCGTCGGCATGGCATGATTTTTTGTATGGGGATAGTTCGGTGGCTGTAGAGTGACATAGGCTACTTTTTTTCGCGGAAAAACATCTAATTCCCGTGGGAAAATCGAATATGTTGCACAAGTTTGTCCTTCTTTCACGTCGCAACAGAGCGTCGGCATGGCATGATTATTTGTATGGGGATAGTTCGGTGGCTGTAGAGTGACATAGGCTACTTTTTTTCGCGGAAAACATCTCATTCCCGTGGGAAAATCGAATATGTTGCACAAGTTTGTCCTTCTTTCACGTCGCAACAGAGCGTCGGCATGGCATGATTATTTGTATGGGGATAGTTCGGTGGCTGTAGAGTGACATAGGGACACGGGAATGATACTTTTTTCAGCGGAAAAACATATCATTCCCGTGGGAAAATCGAATATGTTGCAAAATTAAATTCAGCTAGGTGGCGCCACCGTGATTCTACAAGACGGAAGACGGTACGATGGACGAACACAGAAGGTCAGAATATCTGGATTATTATGTCTTTTTACCAAAATTAAGATAAAAAATGTATAGATCTGTATTTTTCCACGCAGGACCGGGAAGAGAGCGATAAAAAACATAAAATTCACCAGCTGATTTTCTTCAAATGTTTTGGTGCATCGTAATTCACAGAATAGGCGATAACCTCGCAGACGATATTAAGTAATCCGTTGATGCTCTGCCTACCCCGCAAGGGTTACAGGCGTGATTATAAGTATGGATCAGAAATACTATCACCACCTGTTACGCTTTCACCCTTAACTATTACTTAATAAAAAATAAAACAATGGTAGAAACAGTTCTTAGTAAGCCTTATTAATAAGCCTTAGTAATATTTATTGAACGGAAATGAATACAGTTCTTATATGTGGTTATGAATGAATCGGTATTACAATAAGAAAAATTGTGCAAAATTATAAGAAAATATTTTTTGAGAGTTCTTATTAACTAACGTATACATAGTTTAAATTGATTCCGCTAGATGTCGTTACTAGGTTTTTAAAACGCGGTAACGAAATGTTTCCTGACATGTACTTAACTCCCGCCGTTGAGACGCGCGTCAACTTATAGTGCATACGGTACCTATACGCTTAAATTGTTTCTATTTCGTAGCTTATTCGACTACCTGCTTTCGATTTTGGTTGTTTGTTATTTGCTTTGTGATTTGGTTAAGGTTGAATGGATTTATATTGGCTTTCATTTTCGGATTTGTGTATTTTCTTGGATCGGTTTTGTTGATTTGGTTGGTATTCCTTAATACATATTAAGACTCTGGCTTTGATGGCAAAAATATCTAAAAGGAATATTTATTCCTTTTAGATATTTTGATTTGCTTTTAAAAATATTTAAAAGGAAATTTAATTCCTTTAGGTATTTTAACGTTTTTATAAATAGGTTTTTTCTTACTTCATAATGCCTCGCAAACGTAAGTCCAGCCTTTCAAGAGTATCTTCTCAAAGACAAGCGAAAAGATTAGCTCGATCGCTAGAATCTTTAGAAGATGCTGAACTGAGAAGGCAAGAACAAGCAGAGCGTCAGGCTGCTTTTAGAGCATCTGAGACACCTTCTCAACGTCAGCAAAGGCGTCTTGAACAGACAGAGCGTCAGGCTACTTTAAGAGCTTCCGAAACACCTTCTCAAAGTCAGGAAAGGCGTCTTGAACAGGCAGAGCGTCAAGCTACTTTAAGAGCTTCTGAAACACCTTCTCAAAGTCAGCGAAGGCGTCTTGAACAGGCAGAGCGTCAAGCTACTTTAAGAGCTACTGAAACACCTGCTCAAAGTCAGCTAAGTTGTCTTGAACAGGCAGAGCGTCAAACTACTTTAAGAGCTACTGAAACACCTGCTCAAAGTCAGCAAAGGCGTCTTAAACAGACAGAGCGTCAGGCTGCTTTAAGAGCTTCCGAAACACCTTCTCAAAGTCAGGAAAGGCGTCTTAAACAGGCAGAGCGTCAAGCTACTTTAAGAGCTACTGAAACACCTGCTCAAACTCAGCAAAGGCTATTCGAACAAGCGGAACGTCAGGCCGCCTTAAGAGCCGCGGAAACACCTGATGAAACTCAACACAGACTCATTGAGCAAGCTGAACGTCAATCTACTATAAGGGCATCTGAAACACCAGAACAGACACAGGCGCGACAAAATTTTCAAAGAAACAATTGGTCGGTTTTTAATGACGCAGCATTCAATTATGATCCGTTGATTGATTATAAAAATCACAGGTTAGTTGTTATCGAAGTGATGGACAAGGCGTGTCGATTTTGCAGCGTTTTAAAATAGAAAGATGAGACCGCAGGCATGCGCTGTTCTAATGGCAAAGTGTCTCTTCCGTTACTTGGGGAACCAGAAAAACCTTTGAAAACTCTCTTTTTATATGATGCTAATGAGTCACGACGCTTTTTAAACAGGATCCGGAAATATAACTCATGCTTTCAAATGACGTCCTTAGGAGTTGACCGGGAAATAATAATGCCGGGATTTTCGCCTACATTTACGGTGCAAGGGCAAATTTATCATAGAATAGGTTCACTTTTTCCAGCTGAAAACAAACAGCATAAATTTTTACAAGTATATTTTATGGGTGACGAAGGCGAAATTGAGGTAGACCGTCGCTGCCAATTTATCCAGGGAGTTGAGAGAGACACAGTGTTCAAAATTCAAAGATTCTTGCATGAACGTAACATTTTAGTCAAAACATTTAAAACTGCTTTAGAAAACCTACCTGAAGAGGATTATAAAGTCGTCATTCACGCAGATCAGACCCCTCGAGGAGAGCATGAAAGGCGTCGACTACTACGACTACGTGTCGATACGCGTACGAGGTAGTTGTGTATTCCGTGCGTTAAGTTGTTTACTGTAAGTGAATCGACGATCGTATACTGCGCGCGATATCGCGCTGTCGAGCGTACCAAACCGGTTTGCTGTTTATCGTAGCGATGTATCTTATCTAAGTACCGGGCGTTCCGTCTGTTATTATAATGGACGAGTATAATGTGCGTAAGGAATTTAGCGCTGACTTACTGCGGACGTCGAGTAGCAGCCCTAATATGGAGTTAAATAAATCTGAATCTGAATTGGAGCAGCAAGATGATGAAATAATATCTCAAGTACAGATGGATAGCGAATTTTGTAATATAGGTCATACTAAAAGAAACAGGGATGAAGAAGAAAATGAGTGGATGTTGGTAAAGAGAAAAGAAAAGATTGTTAAAGTTGAGAGCGATAAAATTGAAGTGTATATTTCAAGTAATGAGAGGTTACCTAAGCAATTTGGCTTAGCTAGGGTGTTGAAGGAACAACAAATTTTAGACATAATTAGAGTTAAATATCTAAACCCGTACAAGGTGCGTTTAGATATTACGAATGAGATGAGTGTAACCAAGTTGGAAACATGTAAAGCTCTGATTGAAAGAGGTTGGAAAGTTCAAAAAGCTATGGAGAAAAGCGTTTCATATGGGGTTATTAGGGATGTTGATATGGAACTAGGTGATGAGGAAATCCTTAAGACAATTTTATGTCCCAACAACGCAGAACTTCTTTCCATCAAGCGACTGCAAAGACGAAGTGCATCAGGAAGTGGTTGGGTTCCTAGCGAGTCCATACAACTATGTTTCAAGGGATCGTTTCTACCAGCATATGTACATGTTGAGGGTTTGAGAATTAAAGTGGATCCATATGTGTTTCCGGTGTCACAATGTTCCCGATGTTGGAAACTAGGTCATACAATTAAAAAATGCCCAAATAATAAAATTGTATGTCCCAAGTGCGGTGAAAATCATGAGAATTGTAATATAGGTACCTACAAGTGTGTTAATTGTGCAGGTAATCACATGTCCTTGACCAAGACCTGCCCAGCATATCAACGGGAGAAAAGACTGAGGGAATTGATGGCAGAGTTTAACTGCACATATAGAAAAGCGCTTACAATTTTTGTTACACCCAACTCTCCGGTGCTAGAGATAAGCACCTCAAACAGTAAAATAACCATCTTCAAGTCGGAAACTCCGCAGGCTCAGTCTACCTCTTATAACCAAGGCCGCGAACACGACCCGGTTACGTTTGCCCAGGTGGTTAAGACTGAGGCAACAATACATAGCGAATCGGAACCGAAACATAACCCCCGGATCAAGAAAACACGACGGCAAGGCGCCAGGAGAACGGTCTCCCCTGAGCGTCACGTTAATTCCATGAATACGTCAACAATAGTCAATTTGGAAGAAAAACCATCCCCAAAAAAGGAAGTGAACTTTAGTGAATTATTGAATAGATTGAAGGAGATAATTTTTTTAAGAAGTGCTTCTATGCAAGATAAGATAAAAGATGTTATAAAATGTTGTGTGGAATGGTTAATTTTAGTTGTTGTAGATAATATTTCGGATTGGCCTATTCTAAAATTATTACTGGACTATTTAAATGGATAGTACAAAAAAACAACTCAGACCCAAATTAGTTGTATTTGAACAGTTATTGTCACAGGAAAAGATTCACATTGCAGTCCTAAGTGAAACATGGTTAGAGCAGGATAGCCCATTAAAAATAAGTAAATATAACATACACCGTAGGGACCGCATCGATTCCTACGGCGGAGTAGCAATAATTACCCACAAATCAGTTAAGTGTCGCTTACAAAATATACCAATGGTTAACCCGGGCATAGAGGTCCTTTATTTAAAGATTCACAATTGTGTTGATATCGAAAATATTATGTCTGTTTACTGCCCTCCCTCTGTACATACAACCGTTAGTGACTGGGATCATTTACTATCTTTTAGCAATAAAAAATCGCTTATACTTGGCGACTTCAATGCACACCATAATATTTGGTCAATGAAAACAGATACTAGAGGAGTTCAGATATTTGACGCCTTAATAGGTAACTCGTTAATAATATTAAACAATGGTGGACCAACGCGCATTAGGTTAGTTAACGGTAGCTTGCAGGAATACTCTCCAGATATTTCTCTAGCATCTGCGGATATAGCTCTAAAACTCGATTGGGACATAACAAATGAAACATTAGGCAGTGATCATCAAATGATTAAAATATCTACTAATATTAGAACTAGTAGTGTGAAGGTTCGAAGAAGAAACTTTAAGAAAGCCGATTGGATGGGGTACAAAGATGCGCTTCATAGGAAGTTTTCAGTTATGTCACTACCTATAGACCTCCAAAATGCATATAATTTATTCACTGAATGTATAAACGAAGCTGCTAAAGAGCACATCCCTCTTATAAAAATTAACCAGGACCCAAGCAACGATTTTAAACCTTTACCCTATTGGAATGACACACTATCTAAAGCAGTCACTGAACGACGGTTGGCACTATCAAAATTTAGACGAAACCCTACTCCACAAAATTTAGATATCCTGAAATATAAAATTCATATAGCGCAGAAATTAATACGAACAGCAAAAACAGCGCTTGGCAAGAATTCTGTTCTACAATTGATCAATCGGCCTCTCAAAATGACTTGTGGCGTAAAATGAAATGGTTGAAGGGGTATAGGGCTCACAACCCATTTATTGATAAATATTTAGCTTCAGAGTTGATTAATACTTTGACACATGATTTTGTTTCCCCCAGGAAACCTGTTGTTCTATCTAAGAACGAAAAACTAGAAATGAAAATCTCATTACAAGAATTAGAAAAGAGTATACGGCCAACTGACACATCCCCAGGGGTGGACAATATTGCATACTCAATGGTTAAAAATATCCCAAATAATGGAAAGCACTTATTGCTTGATCTATATAACAAGTTTTTGTCAAGTGGTTTTGTCCCTAATCAGTGGAGAGATATATTAATTGTGCCAATCCCTAAACCAGGGAGAGATAATAGTTTGGTATCAGCATTACGACCCATTTCCATGATCTCGTGTATGTGTAAAATTTTTCACACTATTATTAAAAACAGATTAGAATGGTATATCGAAAAAAATAACATATTATCGAATAACACAATAGGTTTTAGAAGAGGTCGTTCAACGTTAAATAACCTTTCTAATTTGGTCTCTGAAATTCAGTTAGGCTTAACAGATAGAATAGCTACAATTGGTTGTTTCATAGATATAGATAACGCATACAATAACGTGGATATTTCTAGTGTAATTCAGGCTATGGATCGTTACGGTATAGGTTCAACTATGTGTAATTACCTATGGAATTTTCTCAGACAAAGATCATTAAAAATACAAGTTGACAATGCCATAATTTGCCGAAATACAGGTCGGGGCTTGGCTCAGGGGGACCCACTGTCACCATTGTTATTTAACATACTTACTGCACATATATGCAAAGAGGTAAAAAATGTTCGCATATCACAATATGCAGATGACTTTGTTTTATATGTAGGCCGAAAAAATTTATTGGAAGCTGTTGACAATCTGCAGGAGGCGTTAGATTTAGTAAGTACACTACTTTGCAACATAGGTCTAAAAGTATCTCCTACAAAAAGTAAAGTGTGTGTGTTCTCCTGTGGATTTAGACGTACGTTAGTTGATTTAAAAATTAATGATATTTCCTTACAAGTGGTTGATAATATAAAATATTTAGGTTTGTGGTTGGATCGTGGTCTTAGATGGGGAAGGCATATAAATGAACTTGCGGAAAAAACGCTTAAGTTTTTAAATATTCTTAAATGTCTGTGTGGATCCAGGTGGGGCCTACACCCATCACATTTACGTCGTTTGTATATCTCAATCATAAGAAGCAGAATTGATTATGTTTGTTTCCTCTATGATAGTAGTTGTATAACGCACCTTAAAAATTAGAACGTGTGCAAAATCAAGCTATGAGAGTTATTGGTGGATTTTAAGAAGCACGCCAATACATGTGATGGAGAATGAACTTTGTATTGAGCCGCTACATATTCGAAGGTATTATCTGGCGGGAAAATTTTGGCTTAAAACAAAATCACTTTTAGATAATGAATTAATTGTAGTATTAGATAAGTTAGATGAATATTTTGTGGCTCATCCATTGCGTAAGAAAAAGAAACCTCTGTTGGCAGTCGTACATAATTCTCTTAAAGGCTCTGATATTCATATCTCAACGCAACTTGAAATGTTCTCCTTGGATACCTGGGTTAGCAATGTGGATCTTTGCGGCATTGTATTTCCTCTGATTGAAACAATTGATAAAGCTAAACACGGTTATACTCGTAGCAATGTGGTTCTGAGACAAATATGTTTAAAGTTTATTGATGATAAATATTTGCAATCTTATAAAATTTATACCGATGGATCTAGCGATAATGATATTAACATAGGAGCTGCGTTTTTTGACCCTCAGTTAAACTTATCAATGAAATTCAAAATTAATTCTAAAGTTTCAATAATGTATGCTGAACTGATAGCTATTTCAGAAGCTGTATCGTACATTGCATCACTCAATCACAAATATCAATATGTTATTTTGACAGACTCTAAGAGTGCTCTGCAACACTTGGCTCGATGTACCTCGAATTTTCGAGGAACACCGATAGCCTACAGTATTTTGAAGTCTATTGATAGTTTAACCAAAAAAATATAACTGTTGTGTTACAATGGATCCCTGCTCATATTGGCCTAGTAGGTAATGAAGTGGCGGATAGATTAGCGAAGGAAGCTTCCTCTGACGGTATTTTACTGCATTGTTTACCTTTTTTCGCAGACTTTCTATACAAAGTAAAAGAAAGATGTGTCAGTTTGTGGAAGGAATACTATAATGAGAGATCTCTAACAAAAGCAATATGGTATAAAACTATTCAACCAAATCTTTCCGGTTCTTCATGGGTGGATAGGGCTAATATGGGCAGGACCGATATTATTACTGCTCTAAGGCTTCGATCGGGACACATACCAATGAACAGCTTTGCATTTTTGATGGGAAAGGTCGAATCCCCTAACTGTGTAGAATGTGGCCAATTAGAGGATGTATTGCACATTTTGGTGGAGTGTGTTCGTATCGAGGCTGAAAGAGTAAATTTTTGCAGTAAATTTAATATAAATAGATTAGATATCGGATTTTGTAACAGTATTCTGGCTTCGCCATTGTCTGAGGAAGCCAGAATGTTGTACAAAATGGTCCAAATTGGACTTAAAAGAAGATAAAAAAAATGTAAATACAATGAGGGTGGCATTATAATAGTTTTATAAAACCCTCTTTAAAAAAAAAGATTTAAAAAAAAATTGATTATAAAAATCACAGGTTAGTTGTTATCGAACTGATGGACAAGGCGTGTCGATTTTGCAGCGTTTTAAAATAGAAAGATGAGACCGCAGGCATGCGCTGTTCTAATGGCAAAGTGTCTCTTCCGTTACTTGGGGAACCAGAAAAACCTTTGAAAACTCTCTTTTTATATGATGCTAATGAGTCACGACGCTTTTTAAACAGGATCCGGAAATATAACTTATGGAGAGTAAGGTTGTGGTAGTATGGTGTACCTGATGGTAAGTCCGTCGCCGGAATAAACAAATAAATCACGGTCAGACAGTTATTTATTTCACGGTACAACACATAGAAAACAGTCTCACATGAAGAAGCAGAAGGCGATAAATACGATTACAAATAGATAAGAGATGATAGCAGAAAGTACAGTTTACAAGTCACTAACATAAAATAGGAAATGAACACTAGAACAACACTTGTTATACGTAAGGGCAAAGGTCGGCGTAGGCGCAAGTGGCACAGTATTCGCATCAGACGGCTAGATCGTGACTGGCTGGTCGTTGAACATATCGCGACGTAGGCACAGTACTCAGGTACACGGTGTTGATAATAAAACTTAAATTGAATGTTTGTTTCCAATGTCCTTCGACCGGCCGGCGCCGAGAATTATACTATAATACAATACTAAAATAAAATGTACTATAATAAATAGAATTAGTATAATATATATGTGTGTGATTGTAATTGTATTGTAGATATATAAACAAGATAAATATTATAATAATAATATTAAATTTTATACATACATATCTGTGGAATAATTATTATTTCTTTAAATAAAATAAATAAATGTGTGAGTCGCCACATCACTCCCCTCCAGAGACCGTGTCTACGGGCGATAATAATCTGGAAAATGTACTCTGCGCCCAGAACGAGTTGATTTGCACGCAGTTGTTGACGATGGGCTGATATTTGGAAGTGGAGTAGGTGTGGGATTAGGAATAGGTTTAAGTGGTGGAGAAGGAGTTGGAGTGGGGTCATTGGAGTGGGACAGTATGTAGGCTGGTTTCAGTCGGTCTACCGATACTGTCACGACTTTGCCCTTTACTCTGATTTTGAAGGTTTTTTTATTTCTCTCAACCACCTCGTGAGGGCCAGTATATGCCGGTTGTAACGCACCTCTCAAACTATCTTCTCTTAGGAAAATATGCGAACAAGATGTTAGATCTTTATAAATAAAGATTTTGTTTTTTGCGTGGTGTGAGGTTGGGACTGGCTGTAGCTTATTGGCAAATGATCTAATGCGGGCTGAAAAGTCCGTTATATCGGTCGTACATTTGTCAATTTTGTGGCCAAAAAATTCACCAGGCAGTCGCAATGGCTCGCCGTATACTAACTCGGCTGAGGAAGACTGAAGATCTTCTTTGAAAGAGCTTCTTATGCCGAGAAGCACAATTGGCAAAGCTTCAGTCCAGCTGCTATCGGCATGGCACATGATTGCTGTTTTCAATTGCCGATGGAATCTCTCGACGAGACCATTGCATTGAGGGTGATAGCTGGTGGTCCTGCGATGCTTAAAGCCAATGAATTTTGATAGCTGCGCGAACAGCGCTGATTCGAATTGCCTACCGCGATCGGTAACAATATCGGTAGGGCAACCGAATCGCGCTATCCATCCCAATAAAAACGCTTTAGCCACTGATTCCGCGGTGATATCTGTTAGTGGTACAGCTTCAGTCCATCGCGTGAAGCGATCGATAGCTGTTAAACAGTACCGATAATCACCAGACGGAGGTAAAGGTCCGATAAGGTCTAAGTGGACGTATTTGAATCGCGCCGTAGGTAAATCGAGCGTACCAAAAGGTGTCGAAACGTGTCGATTTACTTTTGTGCGCTGGCAAGCCAAACACGCCTTAGACCATTCGCGACAGTCTTTCCTCATCAGTGGCCAGACGAAGCGTTCTGCCACAAGTTTTGCGCTAGCATTAGCGCCGGGATGGCTTAGCGAGTGCAAGCTATCAAAAATTCGTTTGCGTAAGGCTTTAGGGACTAAGGGCCTGGGAGTCGTTGTGCTGACGTCGCAGTACAGTTCATTGCGACTACCAGGTATCCTTATCCTTTCAACTTGTAAGGAAGTGTCCTGCCTTAGCAAATTTGCAAATTCAGGATCGGAGTCTTGAGCCTTGGCAATGACATCTAGATCTACAGGGCTTAGCAGTTCATCGACCTGCTCAACCCGGGAAAGCGTGTCAGCAACGACATTATCTTTCCCGGCGATGTGTTGTATGTCGGTTGAGAACTGTGATATGTAGTCTAGATGCCTAAATTGCCGTGGACTGCAATTTGCCTTTCGCTCGCGAAATGCAAAGCACAGCGGCTTATGGTCGGTATAGATGGTGAATGGTGTTGCCTCTAGCCAATGTCTAAAGTACCTGATGCTCTCGTAAACAGCAAGGAGCTCCCTATCGTATGGTGAGTATTTCCTTTGCGACGGGCTCAGTTTACGAGAGAAAAAGGCTAGGGGTTGCCAATCACCACCTATTTGCTGTTGCAAGACTCCACCGATTGCAATATCAGAAGCGTCAATTACAAGACCTAGCTTTGCCTTTGAGTCAGGATGTGCCAACAATGCTGCATTGCATAAACTTTCTTTGCACTCTTCGAAGGCTTTCAAAGAGTCTCCATTTAAATGGACCGGATGCGATGCTTTAATGGCGCCAGTCAGTAAGGCGTTCAAGGGAGCTTGGATTTTGGCAGCTTGGGGGATAAACCTCCTATAAAAGTTTATCATGCCCAAGAACCTCCTAAGCTGTTTGGCTGTTTTAGGGACAGGGTACTCCTTTATAGCCTGAACTTTACCTTCCAGAGGTTTCGTTCCATGTTGTGAGATGTGGTAGCCTAGAAATGTTACCTCTGACGCACCGAAAACGCATTTAGCGGTGTTGATGAGCATGCCATAATCCTTCATCCTCGTAAATATATGACGAAGGTGCTCTTCATGCTCTAATTCATCGTGTGAAAATATGAGGAAATCGTCAAGATATGGGTAACAATAATCTAGACCACGGGTCATCTCATCAACGAACCTCTGGAACGTCTGACTAGCTCCGCGCAATCCGAACGTCATATATGGAAACTCGAAGAGTCCAAAAGGTGTCGTAATGGCAGATTTGGGAATGTCCGCCTCAAATATTGGTATCTGGTTATACGCCTTCACTAGATCTATGGTTGAAAAAAATTTGCAACCAGATAAATTGTGGGCAAAGTCATGTATGTGTCGGATAGGGTACTTATCTGGCACTGTCCGGGCGTTGAGCATGCGATAGTCACCGCATGGTCGCCAACCATTGTCCTTTTTGGGAGCGAGGTGTAGTGGTGACGACCAGGGGCTTTCGGAAGGACGAGCAGTTCCATTAGCCAACATTGCCTCGAACTCAAGCTTGGCAATTTTCAGCTTGTCCGGGGCGAGTCTGCGTGGTGTACATGATACTGGAGGGCCTGGCGTGGTACGGATGTGATGTACTGTGTGATGCTTGGGTGTGCGATGAGCGCCTGCCGGTCGTGTCAGTTCTGGAAATTCAGAAAGTATTTTATGAAATTTAGAATCACCAGTCACGACCTTTACACTCAAAATATGGCTACCGCTAGAAGCAATAGAAGCTACAGCTGACTATTTAGTAGTGCCATCAATCAAAAGCTTATTACGAACGTCGACAATAAGGTTAAAATGTGACAAAAAATCTACGCCTATAATAGCTTTGGTTACATCAGCTACAGTAAAGCGCCACATAAAGTCTCTACGTAGGCCTAAATTAAGGTTGAGCTCAACATAACCATAAGTACTTATTGGCGAACCGTTGGCTGCACACAGTTGATAGTCCGTCTTCGCACGTCGTTGATGAAGCGCAGATCGTGGGAAGACGCATAAGTCGCTTCCAGTGTCCACCAGGAATTGAACGCGCGATCTGCGATCTGTCACGAAAAGGCGACCAGTAGTAGGGGACGGGCAATCTTCAGTCGCCATTATAGATTGCCTGTTGCGTTTCCCGACCTGTAGTCACATGGCTGGATGCACCTCTTCGCTTTGCTGCCATATTTGTGATGGTACCAACAGTTGGGGAACTTCCTATAATTAGACTGGGACCTTCTTGATGGCGTACGGCTTCGCCCACGTGACGTCTGTCGTTGGCGGGGGCGAGAGCGGTCGTTAAGTCTCGTTGTGAGTGCACTAACCTGTTTCGTCAGTTCCGTGATTTGCCGTGCCATAATTTCTAATGTGGAGTCCATTCTGGAGCTGGAACTGGAATGTTGCTGCAACCAGTGGCGATGCCGGTGAGATGTCGTGGACCCTGTCTGCCAGGTCAGCGAGTTCGCTGAGGGACAGGCTCATCTGGGATGCGATGATGGTCTGCAGGTTGCTTGGAAGGCGGCTCGTCCAAAGTGACCTCAAAAAATCGTCTGGTATCGTAGGGCCAGCGAGGTGTTGCAGGTGACGCAGGAACTGTGATGGCTTGCGATCACCTAACTCTTCCGACTGTAGGAGCTGTTTCACTTTTCTTTCTTTAGAAATAGAGAGACGCTTGATTAGCTCACTTTTAAGTTTCTCGTACTTCCCCGTGGCTGGAGGCGAAGTAATGATGTCTTCTACCTCTACTGCATACTGCCGGTCTAAATGCGAAAGGACGTAGTGGAACTTCGTCAAGTCGTCCGTGATTCTCGATATGCTAAACTGACCTTCTATTTGCGAAAACCATATTGTCGGTTTTTCAGGCCAAAACGGTGGTATTTTCACGCCAACACGAAATATATCGGATGCATTATCGTGCGAGTCAATGGACACGCGCTCACGTTTTTCGTTGACCGCGCCCTTCTTTGCGAATGCGTTGTGTCACTACCTTCACTACTCATCTTTTTTAAATGTTCTGCTCGGGGTCACCAGTTATGGAGAGTAAGGTTGTGGTAGTATGGTGTACCTGATGGTAAGTCCGTCGCCGGAATAAACAAATAAATCACGGTCAGACAGTTATTTATTTCACGGTACAACACATAGAAAACAGTCTCACATGAAGAAGCAGAAGGCGATAAATACGATTACAAATAGATAAGAGATGATAGCAGAAAGTACAGTTTACAAGTCACTAACATAAAATAGGAAATGAACACTAGAACAATACTTGTTATACGTAAGGGCAAAGGTCGGCGTAGGCGCAAGTGGCACAGTATTCGCGTCAGACGGCTAGATCGTGACTGGCTGGTCGTTGAACATATCGCGACGTAGGCACAGTACTCAGGTACACGGTGTTGATAATAAAACTTAAATTGAATGTTTGTTTCCAATGTCCTTCGACCGGCCGGCGTCGAGAATTATACTATAATACAATACTAAAATAAAATGTACTATAATAAATAGAATTAGTATAATATATATGTGTGTGATTTTAATTGTATTGTAGATATATAAACAAGATAAATATTATAATAATAATATTAAATTTTGTACATACATATCTGTGGAATAATTATTATTTCTTTAAATAAAATAAATAAATGTGTGAGTCGCCACAAACTCATGCTTTCAAATGACGTCCTTAGCAGTTGACCGGGAAATAATAATGCCGGGATTTTCGCCTACATTTACGGTGCAAGGGCAAATTTATCATAGAATAGGTTCACTTTTTCCAGCTGAAAACAAACAGCATAAATTTTTACAAGTATATTTTATGGGTGACGAAGGCGAAATTGAGGTAGACCATCGCTGCCAATTTATCCAGGGAGTTGAGAGAGACACAGTGTTCAAAATTCAAAGATTCTTGCATGAACGTAACATTTTAGTCAAAACATTTAAAACTGCTTTAGAAAACCTACCTAAAGAGGATTATAAAGTCGTCATTCACGCAGATCAGACCCCTCGAGGAGAGCATGAAAGGCGCTACAATGCACCTTTGATAAACGAAATAGCAGCCGTAATTAGTGGTGATCAATTTTCTTCACGAGACATTGTCTTGCGAGCACGTGATGATACGTTGCAACGGGTAGCCGATACACACAAGTTTTATGATGCTCTGCAATACCCATTGATTTATTGCAAAGGACAAGAGGGTTATCATTTTCAAATTCCACTCATTAACCCGGTCACAAAGGAGCCTACTCCGAACAAAAAAGTATCATGTATGGATTTTTATGCGTATCATATGATGTTGCGAGAAAATGATTTTAACCTCTTAGCCCGGTATAGACAATTATTTCATCAATTTTTGGTAGACATGTATGTGAAGGTAGAAAGTGAACGTCTCCGTTATATATCTTTAAATCAAAAAAAGCTGCGCGTTGAGAATTATATACATTTACAAGATGCAGTTTCTAGCGACGCCAATGTAAACCCAGAGATTTAGGTAAAATGGTAATTCTGCCTCATCATTTGTTAACAGTCCCCGCTACCTACATGAGTACACACAAGACGCATTCGCCTATGTACGAACTTACGGAAGACCTGATCTTTTTGTTACTTTTACTTGCAATCCCACATGGAAAGAAATAACCGAGGAGCTAATGCCGGGCCAAAAAAGTACTGACAGACACGATTTAGTTGCTAGAGTATTTAGATTAAAAGTACAAAATTAATGTATGTAATTAACAAAGGAAAATTTTCGAGAGGTGCAGAGCTTCATGTATTCAATTGAATGGCAAAAAAGAGGATTACCGCATGCCCACATTCTAAAATGGCTTAAAGAGAAGTTGCGGCCCAGCCAAATAGACGACATAATAAGCGCCGAGATTCCGGATCCTGAGCAAGATAAAGAATTGTATGATATCATCGTCCGAAATATGATTCACGGTCCATGTGGAGCACGAAATTCAATATCGCCATGTATGAAAGAAGGAAAATAGACAAAGAAATTCTCTAAACAGCTATTAAAAGAAACAGTGCACAATGACAATGGCTACCCTTTATACAGATGCAGAGCTCCCGAAGATGGTGGCAGGAAAGTTACAATCAAATCTCGCTCTGGAGCGTTCGAAACCTTAGATAACAGCTGGATTGTCCCGTATTCGCCCATTCTATGTAAAATGTTTAATGCCCACATTAATGTAGAAGCATGTAGCTCTGTCCGCGCAATCAAGTATATCTGTAAGTACATAAATAAAGGAAGCGACCAAGCAATATTTAATCTCAGGAGTGAAGGTGAGGCAAAATCCCGTTAATGAAGTACAGACCTTTCAAGCAGGGCGTTATGTCAGCAGTAACGAGGCAGCGTGGCGTCTCCTTGGCTTCCCTTTACACGAAAGGCACCCAACAGTTACTCACCTTGCTGTGCACTTAGAAAATGGAGAGCGTGTATATTTCACCGAAATAAATTTCCAAGAAAGAATTGCATCACCGCCAAAAACTACACTAACAGCCTTCTTTCAACTTTGTCAAACCGACCCCTTTGCAAAAACGTTGTTATATTCTGAAGTCCCCCGCTATTATACTTGGAACACATCTAGGAAGGAGTGGAAATGCCGTATTCAAGGCGCACCTGTTGCAAATTGGCCCGGTGTAAAGTCATCAGAAGCCCTTGGTCGTGTGTATACCGTCCATGTAACTAATTTTGAATGTTTCTGTTTACCCTGTCCTAAAGGATATAAAGACCTTAAAACTGTCAACGGTCAGGAATGCGCAACTTATAGAGAAGCATGTGAAGCTCTGCATCTTTTAGAAAACGATAATCACTGGGATGAAACCATGGAGGAAGATGTGCAGTGCCAGTCACCAGCCAAAATTAGGGATCTTTATGCAACTCTCATATCATCTTGCGGGCTATCTAATGCACGTAAATTGTGGGACAAATATAAAGAGTACATGGCGGAAGATATTTTGCGAAGGTTACAGCAGACACACGCGAACATGACATACAATGAACACATTTATAATGAAGCACTTGGAAAATTGAAGATAAAGTAATGGCAATGGTAGGCAAAAATTAAGCGACTTTGGAATGATAAACCCTCAGCGAACAACCGAAAATGAACTAAGTGATGAAATTATACGTGAAACAAACTACGACATACCAGCTTTGCAGCAAGTAGCCAATTTGTACCCCGCTTGCTTCCCGAACAAAAACGAGTTTTTGACAAAGTATTAGGACAAATTGAATCTGGAAATGGTGCACTTTTCTTTTTAGATGCCCCTGGAGGAACTGGGAAGACATTTTTGTTATTTTTTTTTTTATTAGCGCAAGTACGGAAAGATAAAAACATTGCTGTGGCCGTAGCTTCCTCCGGTATAGCCGCCACGCTGCTAAGCGGGGGCCGCACTGAACATTCTGTTTTAAAACTCCCTCTAAATCTAGCCCAGAAAGAAACGCCGATCTGCAACTTTTGCAAAAATAGTGCACGAGGTATAATGCTACGACAATGCAAACTTTTAGTGTGGGACGAAAGTACAATGTCGCATAAAAAAGCTGTAGAAGCACTAAATCGAACGCTCCAGGATTTGCGCAGCAATACCGATGTAATGGGAGGAATGGTGGTTTTACTGGCTGGTGATTTTCGCCAAACTTTACCTGTCATTCAAAAGGGCACACCTGCAGATGAAATTAAAGCATGCCTCAAGTCGTCGATTTTATGGAACAAGGTGACAAAATTCATTTTAACTACGAATATGAGAGTGCATTTGTATAATGATATCAATGCTGGAAACTATGCTGACACACCATTAAAAATTGGCGATGGGCGGTTGGAAACGGATGCTGAGGGCTGCGTTAAATTAACGAGAGAGTTTTGTAATTTAGTACAGAGTCATTCCGAATTAATTGCGAGCGTTTATTCAGATTTAACGAACAACATGCATGAAGACAAATGGTTATGTGAAAGGGCGATTCTTACACCAAAAAATGAGAGCGTTAACAAAATAAATTCAGATATATTAACCGAAGTAGCAGGAGAAATAACAGAGTATTTGTCAGTAGACACAGTTATGGACACAGAACAGAGCACTTCATATCCCGTAAAGTTTCTAAATTCTCTAGAGTTGTCAGGTGTGCCCACACATAAGCTTCAATTAAAATTAGGCGTCCCAGTCATGCTAATGCGAAATTTAGATGCTCCTCGGTTATGTAACGGGACAAGGCTGCGTGTGACACATCTTGGACGGAACATAATCGGTGCTACAATTTTGACAGGCGTAGGAAAAGTTGAAAATGTTATTATACCACGGATCCCTATAATTCCCACAGATCTTCCTTTTCAATTCAAAAGGTTGCAGTTCTCTATTAAGCTCAGTTTTGCAATGACAATTAATAAAGCGCAAGGGAAAACGTTACAGATAGCGGGGGTCAACTTAGAAAAACCGTGCTTCTCTCATGGTCAGCTGTATGTAGCATGTTCGCGTGTGTCAAATGCCCAGAATCTCTACATTCTTTCCCCGAATGGAAAAACATATAACATTGTGTACAGTAGCGTCTTCAAATAGTGTTCAGTTAGTTTTTTTTCCAAAATTCCCACAATCAATTAATCAGAATTCCCACAGATCTCCCCCTTTCAATTCAAAATTTCCTATTTAGCTCAGTTTCTTTTCAATTCCAAATGCTGCACCTCTGACGGACCTATTAAGCTCAGTTTCCTTTCAACTCAAAAGGCTGCATCTCTGACGGATCTTTTATTTGGCTCAGTTTCCTTTCAATTCAGAAAACTGCATCTCTGACGAATCAATTTAGCTCAGTTTCTTTTCAAAAGTCTGCATCCCTGACGGATAATTATGCTCAGTTTCCTTTAATTAAAAAAATATCCCATTTCCATTTGGAATAAACAGGCTATTTTCATGCTTTCCTATACGCTGCGTTTCAAAACATTTAAACAGGCTGACAAATCAATTTTGCTCAGTTTCCTTTTAATGGCTGCATCTCTGACAAATCTATAAATTTCCGTTTTCTTTCAATTCAAAAAGCAATGGATAGTTCATTTCCCAGTGACCATGCGGGCGAAGCCGCGGGTAACAGCTAGTTGATAATATAGATTTAGAGGCCATACGCCATATCGTCTATGTTACGTCGAAGCTCAGCGCCAAAATTAAATCTTCCCAAAGAATTTAATGCATTGAAAAACTTACGCAACAGACCAGATCTCACGATTCTCCTCGAAGATAAAAGTAATGCTACGGTTATAATGGATACGTCGGATCACAATTTTAAAATACAACAACTTTTATTGGATGAAAGTACGTACAGAAAGGTCAAACAGACCCTACAACTAATACGCTTAAAACAACTAGCGATCTAATTAAGATATACTCCGAGAAATTGAATCCAGACGTTAATTCGATAACACCTGCATGTGCCAAACCACCAAAGTTGTATGGGTTAACAAAAATACACAAACCTAACGCTCCATTACGTATAATAGTGAGACAGATCGATTCGCCAACTTACATATTGGCTCAATACTTAGCAAAAATACTCACTCAGAGGACACACAAGAGCACACACTAAGGATTCATACCATTTTGTCAGTGAGATAAAAGACCTATGTCTTACTGACAATGAAACCATGGTCAGTTTTGATGTTAAGTCACTATTTACGTGCCTACCTGTTGAAGATTGCATCTCAATTGTAACCAAGAAACTAGAGGAAAACAACATGCCAGCAGAATATGCAGTATTAATCAGATATTGCCTTACATCTGGCTATCTATTGTGGAAGAAAGAGTTTTATAAGCAAGTAGATGGTGTTGCGATGGACTCACCGGTATCTCCCATTGTCGCCGATATATTCATGGAAGACTTTGAGGAAAAAGCCCTGCTTACTGCACCTGTAACTCCAAGGTTCTACAAGTGGTACGTAGACGATACTTTCACAATTTTACCATCAGACAAAGTAACTGAATTTTTAGAACATTTCTAACTTTAAAATTAAATTTACTATGGAGTTAGATGCAAATAATTCGTTAGCTTTCCTACATGTGTTAGTCATCCGAAATCCTAACAATACAATAGGTCACACTGTGTATAGAAAAAAGACCCATACGAACCGATATTTAAACGGTAAATCCCACCATCATCCTTCACAGTTAGCTACCGTGTGCAAATCTTTGTTACAGAGAGCACGAGGAATCTGTGACAGCAAACACCTGGACGCCGAGTTTCAGCACGTCAAGCAGGTTCTGCACGACAACAAGCTTCGGGTCCCGCGCCTACGTCACAATGACTGAGTGAAGCTGGCCACAGTCGAGCGTGTGCCTGCTGTACTACCATATGCCAGAGGTCTGTGACAGACAAGATTGGCTACATCTTGAAGCGAGCTTCTATTAGAACATTCTTCAAGCCGCCGAAGAAGATTAGTCAGTTCTTACCATCAGTCAAGTGTAATATCCCTCTACAAGATGCAGGAGTGTATAAGATTGATTGTGAATGTGGTCTCTCATATATAGGACAAACAAAACAATCTGTCAAAACCCGCGTAAAAGAACACATAGCTGACGTGAAACACCAACGTTCCGGGAAGTCTGCAGTTTGTGATCATATCCTAGACGGCCCCCGCCATTACATTAGATTTGACAAACCACAAATTCTCGCGTAAGAATATCGATTCCTGCCAAGGATGATACGTGAGGCTATTGAAATTTAAAAAAAAACATCCTTATTTGAATAGAGTAGGGCTGGGTACCATCACCTGTTTGGGATCCTGTAATTAATTAAATTAAAACTAAACACAAGCATACCACTGCAAGAATTCAAGACACAGTAAGTTTATTCTGCGTAGATCGGACCAAAACTAATAATTAATAAAGCTGAAGGTACTCCGGGTTAACTCTGACATCGGGACGTCAATCACCTCTGTGATTGACATCGGGACACGGAGGTGATTGATTTCGGGTGCTTTATAGCACCCGACGTCGGGAATTTAATAAAAAGAAGTTAATTAAACGTGATAGAATCCGTAATAGTAGTTTTATTCAAAACAAGGTAATATTTATTTATTATTTGCTTTTGAATAACTACTCTACAACCGGAATAATACCAACATTGATACGACCTTTCATATAAAAAAAATCATATTCAATAAAAAAGAAAGGAAACCATTTATTTTTTATTTTTTCTAAAACGTTACCTACATACTAGAATTTACTCCTGCATCGTGGGTATTTCCTCCTGTATCGAAGTTTGTGTACATAAATTTCAGAAAAACAAACATCCAGACCCGAAACAAATATTTGTAGGTCATACAAATACTTGTTTCGTACAGGATTCGAACCGGTGGCCCTTAGCGCTGCAACTCATGCACGCTAAGCCACTGAGCCACGGATCCGTTTGTATGAAAAATTAAACATCTAATTTTATTTTACTGAATTTAGTCCTTATAATTTGTTAAACACTACGGAAAAATGTAATAAAAAGAGGATATCTGATTTCGAGCTCCTTTTCAGTCTGAGTGATGTGTAAATGTACATAATCGTGAATAAAACTCCATTCCTGAATATAATATTATTAGGCGGCCGCATGTAACAATCAGAAGCCCGTATATTGCAATTGGGCGTCCGTATATGTTATCAGACGGCCGTATATTGTATGATGATATAAAGAAACGCTGCGAAGTTACGTTATAATTGAGATGGGGCACGTATACGAACGTCATGAAAATATTGGTGGGTAGTAACTTGAGACGGACGGCGTAAGGCCGAAGTCGCGAGAAACGGTAATCTGACAAAGTAAATTGGGAATTTAATGCGTAAAAGTTTACAAATAATATATTCGAGTTATTTATGAGTGAATTCTATGTTATGAAAATAGAAATTAATATTCGTGGAACATGTTATTTTTGGAGGCGCGACGGGGTTAGTGTTTCAATTGTATTCGTTATTAAATGAAACCAATTTTTACGGATTATATCGCGTTTAATTTAAACTTTTAATTCCCGACGTTTCGGGTGCTTTACAGCACCCATGGTCACGGGGGATATGGAAGGATGGTATCGGGAAGTCTGCAGTTTGTGAACATGTTCAAGATCGTCCCCGCCATTACATTAGATTTGATAGACCACAAATCCTCACAAAAGAACACCGATTCCTACCAAGGATGATTATGAGCTATTGAAATTAAAAAACATCCTAATTTCAATAGAGAAGATGGATGGGTGCTGCCATCTGCTTGGGATCCTAGAATTAATAAAATTAAATCCAAACCCAAGTATACCACTCCTATGGCCAAATACTCAAACGCTACTCAATTTTAAGATGTCGTTAAGTCTCGTGGTGTCACAGTCACATTAACTTAAAGTGATAGAGACAGCACGAGGTTTAACGGCATCTTAAAATTGAGTAGCATTTGAGTATTTGGCCACTAGACTTCAAGATACTGTAAGCTCATTCTGCGTAGATTGAACCAAAAATTAATATTAAAAAACTGAAGGTAGCCGGGCTAAATATGACATCGGGATGTCAAACACCTCAGACCCCCCGTAATCATGGGTGCTGTAAAGCACCCGAAACGTCGGGAACTAAAAAGACAAAATTAAACACGATATAATCCGTAAAGATTAGTTTCATTTAATGTGTAGTCTTTGCGTAAAAATAAGAAAACATTATGTATTCGTTATTTTGTAGTCTGAGTATCGGCAAAAAGCGAGAGTAGCCTTATAGTAGGGTGTGGACCGCGAAATCAAAAGGTCGTGGGTTCAAATCCGCCATTAGACTACTATCGTGAACCACTCTTAACACAAGCTTTTTAAGCTTACTAGAAGTGGTTAATATTAGTTAAACAAAAAAAATTGTATTCTGAGATTATGCATTTATTTCAGTCTGTGGAAACGCCAATTAAGTTGATTGTAACAATAACGCCTTCCTACTTCTCTGACAATATGTTCATCAGAAAAAATATTTGTTGTAAGGATATAAGAATGGCGAAAGACGATACTAAATCCTTATTTTAATCAATTCGTTAGTTACAGGTTTAGCCTATCGGCAGAACGGACATATACATCGTGCAACTTCAAGTTCATGGTTAAAATCTTCGACTACATAGAAAAGTTTTCATTTTGCTTTCTTAATTTGTTTGGTTAATTTATTACATCAAAAACGATCTGAGAAGAAATTTCAAAGTTATTTAAAAAAATACTTTTGTCGAAATTTTTCGTTAACGATTTTGATGCGTTGAAGAGAAATCGTTAGTAGCCATTTACCGTTCCCACCAGAACGGGTTCCCATCTTGTCGCAGCGAGAGGGCTTAGTAAAAACCCTGGCTTCACTCACGGTGAACAGAGAGGAATCCGTTTGGCTGGCCTAATTTGAAGGGCCCGGAGGGAAGTGTAGGCATTTCTTCATGTAAAAAAAACTCTGCTTACCATTAGATGGATAGTGATCTTGTTTGTCACTCTCATATTGTTAAAAATCCGTTAAGTAGGTGAATATAATCATCATCATCATTACAAGTCCATTGCCGTAAATAGGTCTCCCTCCTGAGCCTCCTGAATCCATTGACTACATGTCGTCACTCCATCTCGTGGGGGTCGCCCTACACTTTGCCTACGACGAGTAAACGGTACGAAGCTGCCACACTGCACTGGTTAGTTATTGTCGGTTTTTCGAGCTATATGTACGGTTCATTGCCACTTCAGCTTACTGATCCGATGGGATACCTCATTTACTGTAGTACTACTGTGGATGTAACTATTACAAATTTTATCACCCAGAAAAACTCCGAATATAGCCCTCTCCATAGCTCGCTGAGCGACCTTAAGATTCCTCATACGGCTAGGTGTGAAGGATCACGACTCAGATTCATATGTAATCACTGGCAACACGCAATGGCACTGAGGTACTGGTACACTCTTGTTTTTAAGTTTCGAGGAATACTTTTTTTTAGTTGAGATGGATCCGACCAACACACATCACTCACGAGTTGAAAGCAAATATACAAAATTGATTTCTTTGAGTAAGAGCACAGAATAAATAATAGTAATACGCAGTAAGAGCGTAATACTTAACCAGATCCATATAACCTAAGAGCCCTACACCTCGTTTAAGCTTTCTTTTTATTTACGAGCCCCTTCACTATTGGACATTGGCTTCTACTATTGTAAGGAGTATTTAAATTAATCGCCACGAAATATCAGTGCTACCCTAACTCTGTTACTGTGGCATTTTGCTGAGTCGGTGGCCTTTTTTTGCAATCTATATTTCTTTTTTAAGTATTTTATTAAGTTTTTTTTTCTTTTTTTTGTAAAAGTAATGTTTTTAAAAGTAAGATGCAACAATGAATAAAATATGTTCTTCCTTTCTTTTGATTAGAAGGCGGATTGGCACTCGCAGATCCAGACTTCTCGCACCTTTTCCGCTGCTCCCCGTCTCTGGTCTGGGTATTTAATGTTTGGCGCAAACAAGGTGTTTATACCGCTATCTATCGGAATAGATTGAGTGTCATTCTGTTAGGAAATTCAAGAATTCAATGTATGTAGGTGGAGGGCCGTGTTTTTGTGCCATTTTTGAGGCCTATGTTCAGTAGTATAAAATGCTGTAATGATGATTGTTATATCATAAAGAACTAAAAGGCCTTTCCGTTGATTACAGTACACCTAATATCCTTCAACATGTTTGTAAGTTTCTTTGAGAAAAAAACAGCGTATTTAATTAAACGTTGGTGTACGTGACATCAAGCTCCTATGCTCCAAGATTCATTATCAAGTACAGCAAATAGTACGTGAACTGGTCTATGGAAAGTAACTAATTACACTTAGGACATTATTTAGGACTCGTTGTAATGAAAAGTGGTATAATTATTGTGCCAAGTGGTCGCAAAGTGGTCAAAGACAGTCATTCATTAAATTTTTATGTTTGTATATTAAGCAAGTTGTATTTCACTTTCAACTGCACATTAAAACACATATCTCACATACAAAATATAAAATAAACGTTTTTTTCTTGACATAAACTCAACAGACTATTGAAAAACGAACATTTGAAATCACACATAATTACGTAGTAATTATTTGTAGGCAACATTTTCAAATTCCTTGGTATAATCTCTACTCTGTGCTGTTTGACCACAGATTTTGTTTTTGTCATTGGCAGTATGAACGTACACAATTAATGTTTTATTTTATTTAATTTCATGTATGATATGTAACACTATTTATTATATAAATGTATGTAAATTTTAAGTTTCTGCACTCCTCCTTAATATTATAAATTTTACCGCTTATCATTAATAAATATTCATCAATAAGTTTTACACTAACAGTTAATAATTTTATGCTGTAAGGGTTACAACGAAAATTTTAATCTAACAGGAATAACTGTAGGGTATCGTTTATTAAGAAAAAATATAAGTAGAAACGAAGAATAGCTAAAATTTGTTATTCTAAACACCATAATAAAAATTAAATCCCTTTAGCTTGCTAATTCTATTATAACAAATTTTCATAATGGGAACGACCTTCGTCGGTAAATTGACAAATATTTATGATGTGAAATGTACTAAATAGGTTGTACAGACTGCGCAGATGGCGGAGCGCTTAGTATACACGTTTCCCCATTTATTTTCAATTCATGTTTGACAGGACATTAAAATGATGAATACGGACAAAGAAAACGCTGTAATGAAGTGTTTTGCGAACATCATTGAATGTTCAAAATGACTTTAAAACCGCTCGTATCGCAATATATTACTAAAAGTAATATATGTCGTGTGGTAAAATTACATTAGTATATAAATGTTTGAGACTGGTGGTAGGGTTCCCTTTCTGACTAAAAGTCCGTCCGAGTAGGTACCACCCCCTTGCATAATGCCTGCAATGCTGTGTTCTGGTCGAGATCCGGTCGGCTATCGAGAGCCAGTATAATTACAGGCTGAAAGGCATTCCATCTTTGCTTGAAGTTGTCTGCATTGCAGGTGTGCATGGACTGCAGTAGTCACTTACCACAAAAAGAAATGCTTTATAACATGCGGTTAAATGCATTTATTTTTAAAAATTGTACAGATACTTATTTTATTGTTAATTATTCTTTCAATAGTGTTGACGTATAAATATCAACATTCAGTAGCACTTCATAGTCTAGACAAATAAGGTCTGAAATCAAAATTTTGGCACTCAAATTTGCATTTTTGATATAACGTAAAGGTTTTTGTGTCTGCAACCTCCGGCAAGGGTTGAAAAAAATTGTCTAAAGTGGTTTTTCGCAATTACTCGAAAAGGGTAAAAATTAGACAAAAAAATTCTTATAAAAATGTGTAGAATTTAAAATGTTGTGTTAAAATCATACTTTTATACTAATTTTACTGATACTGATATCATACCGTGCTTAGTCAGGTCTAAATCGTACTTTATCGCAATTCTTTTATACTTAATTGATGTTTGTTTTCGAGGGGTTATTGAGACAAAAGTAAAGCAAATGATCATCTTAGCTACCTTCATGATTTTAACTTTTAGCACCTCCCAACAAAGGACTGGGTTCTTGATATTGAAGTAAATAAAAATGTGTGAGATTTAGAAAATATTGTTTTTTTTGTGATAGATTAACCAAAATAATAATTTGTAAATACTTTTATCGTTCAATGTTGCTGTGTCCTGGCGAACAATTAATTCAATTAACTCTTTTTACTTACCTATCTTGACTTTTTCTTGTTGTTTGAGATTTCTACGGGTGTCTAAATTCTAAAATTAAGCTGCACCAAACATATCTCCATATAATTTCTATTTATAATTAAAACGCGCAAAATATTTAGAAATTACCGGTGAAACATTGTTCATGGCGCAAATAAAACGCATCGTACGTACATTTGATTTTATTAGAATTGTAATAAAATAATTATAATAAACAACGAATTCGAAAATATGTATTTCATTTAGCAATGACTTATTTTAAAATCATAAATCGAGCACATTACGTTCATTATTTTCTTTAAGGTGTGCTCCAGATACTGATATGCCAAATTAAACAAGTTGGGCAATAATTATCTAAAATCCCATGAGGCGTCCACACATTGGATCCAATCTCTATATTATGTTCCTAGCAGAATAAACAGCAATATGGCTAATAATAGCTCTTTACCTATGAAATTGCCGTTCTGCAGTACTCGCCATTTCAAATCAAAATAATTTTAATTTGGCTAAAAATACTAATTTCAAATTAGTTTTATTTTGAAAACATGGTATTCTTTCTTTCAAAATTAGTCATTTGTTTATTGATTAGCGTTATGTATTCATCGCATTTGAATCTTTTTCGTCACCATGGATAGGTTAAAAATTCAAGTTATTATGGAATATGAGTACTGTCGAGGCAGCAAAGTGGCACAAGCGGCAAGCAACATTAACGACATTTACGGAGCAAATACTTTAAACGAACGCACCACCTGTAATTGGTTCGCCCGCTTTCGTTCTGAAAATTTCGACCAGAAAAATGAACCCCGTGGTCGTCCGAAAACTCTGGTCGCCAATAATGAATTAAAGGTGGTTGTGGAAGCTGATGATACTCAATCTACGGCTGAATTAGCAGCAGCTTTCGACGTTAGCATCAAAACAATATTGGTTGGTCCATTTGCGTCAAATTGGCAAAGTAAAAAAGCTTGCAAATGGGTGCCCCACGAACTCAATGATCGCCAGCGCGAAGTACTTGCTCAGCTCAACCGGTATACAAACGAAGGAACTTTGAACCGCATTGTTAGCTGCGACGAAAAATGGATTCTGTTTGACAATCGCAAGCGCTCAGCAAGTTGGTTGGATCCTGGTTCAGCACCTTAACAATACCTTAAACGAAAACTTACGCCTAAAAAAGTGATGGTCACTGTTTGGTGGTCTAATGCCATCACAGCTTCTTACCAAACGGGATGAACATTACTGCAGATGTGTACTGTGAAGAACTGAACACAATGATGGAGAAGCTCGCACGTCTCCAACTAGCTTTGGTCAATCGCTTCTCCCCGCTGACCTCATACTGTACCGTGTCTCAAAGTTACGAGAGCTGGGGTTGGAAGCTCTCCATCATCAGCCGTACTCACCAGACCTTGCGCCTACAGACTTCTAATTTTTTCAAAATTTGAATAACTTTTTGGCGGGAAAAAAATTCAATACTCGAGAAGCAGTACAAAGTACCTTTGAAGAATTTGTTGTCTCCCGTCCAGCTAATTTCTTCAAGAAGGGTATCACTAAACTGCCACTGCGTTGGTGAAGATGCATCGATTGCATGGGTGATTACTTTGATTAATAGAAATAAAAAAATGTAGAAAAAAGTAACGTTAACTTTTGTCATAAAAAGCAGCAATTTCATAGGTAAAGACTTAATATATGTGTTGTAGCCGTTGTGTTTCTTTTATTTAATATATGATGTACTTTATTCTTCATCATTACCATAATTCCCCTTCAAAACTTCACTAGATAACTGAACTTAAGTCTCCCCAAGAAATACCACTAAGCACAGTGCTAAGCTAGCTACATCCATCCACTTCCTGCATCTCTTACCAGGTCATCACTCCATCTAGTTGGGTCCGTCACTTAATTTATGATGTACTTTTTATTTTTTATGACTGACTCGTTGATCTAGTTAAGCTGTACTGATAGCGTGGTCAGGGTTTCAAGTCCCAGGTCGGGTTGAAAATTTTTTTTCCACAAAATTCATTTCGTCAAGGTCGACCCTCAACTGCGAACTGTGATCACTGAGGAAAATGTGGCTACTGTCAAGCGACTAGTTGAAAAAAAAAACGGCGCGTCACATATGAGGAGATTTGAGGACATTTTTCAACATTTAAAATTTAGAAATTTTTTTTACCGCTTGAATCCTCAGTTAATGCTGAGTGTTTGTCACCACTATTTGTTTGCCAAGTGTTTTTTTCAAAGTTAGGGAAAAACGACTCGCATCCTATTGCACTACGACAATGTTTCGGTGCATACCGCGAACAAGACAAAGTCATATTTTTCCAAAAATCAAAGATTTGATGAGAAGTTTGACATTTACGGAGCTAGAAGAAGCCGTTAAACGGCAAACGAGCTTTTAAACGGCACGCGAAAAATATGTCCTCAGATGATCATAGGTTCTTATGTTTTCAAAATAGGTTTGATATACGGTGGCTTGGTGCATGGTGATCACTAATTGTTTTAAGCGTATTAGTTTTTGAGTCTGCTTTGACCCTTTTTTACTTTTCTCCTTTAAAATTGTTTCTTTTTAAAATTATTAACTGACGTATCTATTACTAAAGAATATTATTTCCCAGAATTTCTATCTAAGAAATTTTTCCTGCTTCCTTACTTTATAAATATGAAATTGTTTCTTAGATAATGGATATCAAAAAGTAATGCCAATATTTTCGTGGTATATCTAATTTATAAAAATGCCTCAAATTTATGCAACTTATTTCTTAAAAAGACATGGTCTTCGAATACTAAAAATGTGAAGTAGGTAGAATTCGCTTCAGCGTGGGTGCTTAGGAAAAATGATACATATACTCGAGATCGTCTGCCATAATAGAACTTAAATTAAATTATATTTTATAAATAGAAACTAAATAATGTAATAATATTATTATCATAAAATATTTATTTGCACATAATATTGTTATTTGGTAAGAGTTAAAATGAGAACAAAAGTCAAGAAGAGATGAGAAGAAAAATTATTCAAAATCATGATTAACAGTGGTAGAGCCACGCGGCAGCTTTTGCTATCGCATGGATGGGTCGGCTCGAACCGGGGAGGTACCACGACCTCACAGAATAGCAACGTGAAATAGATCCGCGTAGGCGAAGTAATCAGTTGTGTCAGACCATATTCCAAGGCAAAGTCATAAACAGATATTCCCGTATAATTGAATAAACGGGAACCAAGCCATTCAGCGTGGTGGACTTTGAAATCACCGAGGACCACGATCTCTGTCTGAGTCGGTCTGTATCGGCCTTACCGCTATGGAACCTATAGAGGCACTCGTAGACGCGAGGATGGTTAACGCTGTCTACGTGCAGCCAAAGGATGGACAGATCCGTACCTACAAGACTGCCGAGGCGTCGAAAACAGATGTCCTCTCTGATGTATACGGAAACTCCAGCTCGAGGCCCAAACGAGTGTTCTAATTAGTACCCGGGTAGGAGAGATAGGAAGTATCAACCGGAGAGGACACCTGCATCTCGGTTAGAAAGAGCAAGGCCAGCTTCGCCGTCTCCATCTGGAGATAGTAACAGATGGCGTTAAGATTCCAATGAAGTCCCCTGATGTTGCAGAAATTCACGGACAGCGTGGCAGGGGTCGCCTTTGCTTTATTACTCCGAGCAGTTTTAGTCTTGAGCGGAATTTCACACCCACCCCAACAATACGCGGGGCAGCCTGAGCGCCCACGCTCAGAAAGAGTAGGGTGGGTTGGGCGTGGGTTCTCCAGTACCAGAGTTGCTGGTACCCTCTTGGGATAGTATTTTATGTAATTTCGCTACCATGTACTAGACGAAACTTCTATTTCACGTTGCTATTTTGTGAGGTCGTGGTACCTCCCCGGTTCGAGCCAGCCCATCCATGCGATAGCAAAAGTTGCCGCGTGGCTCTACCACTGTTAATCACGATTTCGAATTATTTTCTTCTCATCTCTCTTCTTGACTTTTGTTCTCATTTTAACTCTTACCAAATAACAATATTTTGTGTAAATAAATATTTTATGATAATAATATTATTACATTATTTAATATTAATGTAATAATGTTAAAATAAACTATATTTATAAAATATAGTTTATTTTAAGTTATATTATGCAGACGATATCGAGTATATGTATCATTCTTCTTAAGCACTCACGCTGAAGCGAAATCTACCTATTTCACATTTTTAGTATTCGAAGACCGTGCCTTTGTAAGAAATAAGTTGCATCGATTCGAAGCGTTTTTATAAATTCGATATACTACGAAATTATTGGCATTACTTTTTGATGTTCTTTATTTAAGAAACAGTTTCATGTTTTTAAAATAAAGGAGTGAAAATTTCTTAGATAGAAATTTTGAAAAATAATAATTTTTAATAATAGTTACGTCAGATTATAATTTCTCTTATAATCTGACGTATCTATTATATAAGGTATAGATTCTCTTGCCAAAGCTGCTCAGGTAGGATGACTCACTGGCCCATGCCGCAAAGAAGAAAGCCGATCTGTGAGGCTCTCTCTTTGCGTCCAACTCAACTCTCGATGACGGGACCACATACCATCCCGCGGTGTGAGCGCTCCATGCCGGATGTGCTGTTTACACAGTGCTCTGTAAACAACACCTTTCCCTAGACGTCAACAAGTCGAGTTGGCCTGATGGAGTCCCTCCTATTGTATTGAAGACGTGTGCTCCGGAGTTGGCACCGGTTTTAACGCGTCTTTTCCGGTACTCGTACTCCCTAGGCGTAGTCCCGAACTCATAGAAAAGAGCTTTGGTGTATCCGATCCCTAAAAATGTGACCGCTCAGACCCGTCCAACTTTCGCCATCACCTCTTTGTTCAAATAATGGAAATAGTTATAAGCTTCCAGCTCTTGAGGTACCTTGAGGATCACCAACTGATTAGTGACCACCAGTACGGTTTTCGTCGGGGTCGCTTAACTGGTGATCTTCTGATTTAACTGACTCATAAAGGGGCGGAAGCAGTATAATTCCATGGGGATGCCCTGGCCGTTAATTTGGATATTGCGAAGGCCTTCGATCGGTTTGACAAAAAGCGCTTTTTTCGAAACTTCTCCTCTAGTTTAGAAATCACCAGTTTTCTTGCAGATCGGAGAATCAAGGTCGTAGTAGACGGTGCATGCTCCGATTACAAGCTTATTAATGCTTTTGTTCCACAAGGCTGCGTGCTATCACCTACGCTGTTTCTTCTGCATGTCAATGATATGTAGCAAACCAGTAACATTCACTACTATGCGGACGACAGTACTGGTGATGTTTTATAACACCGGCCGTGTCATTATTTTGCGAAAAAACGTCACCGAGAACCGGAACAAACTTGTGTCCGAAGTCGGGTCTTTTTTTAACAAAGTCTCGGATTGGGGGCGACTAAATCTAGTCCAGTTCAATCCCAAGAAGGCACAACTTTGCGAATTTACCGCTAGCAGGAAACCTTTTGTCGTATCTACTCAATTTCAGGGCACTCCCCTTGTTGCGCCAGCCAGTATCGGAATCTTCGGTGTTGACATACCCAATGACGTGCAGTTTCGTGATCACTTGGAAGAGAAGGCTAAATTGGCCTCTAAAATGCTTGGCGTGCTCAGCTGAGCGGGACAGTGTTTCATGCTGGCACACCGCCTGTGCCAGCATGAAACACTTTACAAGGCGCAGGTTCAGCCTCAAGTGGAATACTGTGGAGTTTTTTTCCTCGCACGACTACTTTGTGGAATAGTTTACCATCGACGATTTTTCCGGACTGCTCGTTTCTTGAGACGTATGTCTTAGGGATCTTCAAGAAACGAGCTCACTTCTTCTTAGAAAGCCGGCAATTCCCCTGACAAAACAAATATCAGTAATGACGCTGCCTCCTTTTCTCAAACGCAAATTGCTGTTTGCATACAAAAGCAGACAATTAGGTTTTCGTATCGTCATCGACTAAAATTGTAGTCGCACTGGCTAGAGGCGCTGTTTATTGTTTTAAGAGCGCTGTTCATTTTTCATAGTGTCAAAATTTGCACTAAGATTTAGTTTGCTTTATTCCTTCTATGACGTTTTTAACACATATTACTTCCTATATTTGTTTCATATATATTACTCCCTACTTCTATGATGAATTGAGTTACATCATAGAAGTAGGGAAACTGGTCGAAATAATGATTCAGAGTCTTAGTTTATTTCCATGTACTGAAAAATAACAAGTCATCAAAAATCGACAATCAATTTTATTTAAAATGACATACATAACATGGTATGGGCTTCTGAAAGAAAAAATATGCATTTATTTTTCAAATCTGAATAACTTTTTTTGTTTTTGTGGGGTTGAAATTTTTGCACAACACGGTCCAATTTACAATTTTGATTTCAATTTTTTAATAACTTTTAAATAATATGTAAATGCCATATTTGTTCAAACTCATAATTTTCAATAATTATCATTTTAAAAGTAAAATATAAATTTTGATTGTTATTAATTCATTGTGAATAAAAATACGATCATTAATAACTATGAGCTTGACGTATTTAGAACGTTATACGATGTACAGTTGATCTGTATATAACTTTGGTGTCTAAGGCATTCAACAGGTATACCAATATTTGAGTTTCTAATGTCATCAAACCAATCATACATAATATAAAGAGTGCAAATTAACTGGGTAGTGAAAAGAGCGTACTATGTCGAATCACCAAACATTAAATTTGGTCATTCGACATACGACATATTGCTGGTACGATACATTTCAGAAAGAAATGTATATTAGGTGGAAGGATTCTTTTCATGCCTAGAAATTCGCTTGGTTAAATATCAGCGTTTTACCTATATCTACCGTCAAATAGCAGTGCTTGTACTGCTGTGTTCCGTTCTGAGAGGTATATAGAGCCAGTACTATAGTTATAGGCTATGAGGCATTCCATATTAGTCCTCAGAAGTGATAGCGCATCTGTAGCCTTATTTGTTTGAAGTTGGTTGCAGGTGTCCATGCTTTGTAGTACCCACTTAAAATCAGGTGGATAGTAAGTTCTTTGTCATTTAAATTTTATATTTTTTTTTATGTAGATACAAAAATGAAAATGTCAAAAAACTGCAAAGGACAAGCAGAAATGGAGAACTCCGATCGAAAGCTATTAACACTTTTGGGTCGCTTAGTCAATGTTGTTAATTACTGCTAGGAGTAAAAAACGATGGTTCTTAAAAATTTCTCCCAAAATAAATAAAACAAATTGAAAATAAATTTTAAATAATATTTATCATTAATATAACTTAAATAATGTTTGTCCCATTTTTTCATTAAATATAATGTTTTAGACAAATAATTTATTTTGTCTACTACTTTATTTTCGGCCGTTTTCCTTGTTCTATTGTCTTTATAAAAGCGTATCAGGCATGCAATTTATTTTAAGTGCCTATTTCGGACGCAAGGGAATTCTTTAGCAATTGCCTGCATCGTATTTAGAAGTGTTTCGTGCCTTTCTTTAATTAAAGAACAAAATATGTTGTGTAAAATTTATCCTTATATTATTTTATTTAAAAAAAATGTTACAGTTAAATAAATAGTCAATTTTCTATGACACATTTCTTACCTTTTTAGAAACAGGAAAAAATCGTTGCTACAAACAGTTAAAAAAAGAAACCGTTATAACAAAATAATAACTTATCAAAACACGTTCTAACCGGATTGCAGCAACGAAAATGCTACCGACTAAGCATAATGCTACAGCTAAAGACTTACCACAGCGCTGATATGCTATGGGGGAAACATAAGGCGACTCGCCTTTCGTTAGTCCATCGTTGGTAAATAAATGCTGCAGCTCCCGGACACTCCAAATATGCAGATGCTAGAGCTTCATTGCATCACTACCAGGATAATTTTCTCCAATTCTCATAGCCAAAAATATTATACCATTTTGTCCACAGTCATAATACGCTGCATTATGACTACCATATAGCATAATATAGATTAGAATAAAAATAATTATAAACAACATAAGAGTAGTATAAGATTCTGGTTTCCAAATATTTGTTTTATATTTCATGTAGATTGATTGTTCGATTACATTTCTCAATCGTATTTAGTAAATATACGTAAAGATATCCTTTATATTTCCAATTGTAATGTTCAATCATTATTGTTTGCTTAGTTTTATTAGAAAACATGCTATAATTTCAAGAATCTATCATAAAGTGCCTAAAGGCACTTTAAGTCACTCTCGACCTTGTTTTATTGATAAAAAGCTTTATGAAGTAAAACAGACTAAAAAAATATTATAACAAATGTTACATTTTTAAATAATCTCATTGACAAAATTTTTGATTGGAAGGCATCGATGCTTAGCGATAAGGCCACCTAAATGTATATATATATTCATTTGTAAAAATATTAAATAGTCCATTGTAATACTCCTCTACAAGACGCAGGATTGTACAAGCTTGATTGTGAATGTGGTCTCTCATAAATAGGGCAAACGTGAATAGGTTTTTGTTAAGTCAGTACTCTTCACCATCTTTGGTTGCATCACCACTTACCATCAGGAATGATAGTAGTTAAGCGCTGACTTAGATAAGTAAAAAAAAATCTTTAAAAACCCGCGTAAAAGAAAATATAGCTGACGTGAAATACCAACGCTCCGAGAAGTCTGTAGTCTGTGATCAAATCCTAGACGGCTCCCGCCATACAAATTTGATAGACCATAATCCTCGCGAATGAACATCGATTTCTACCAAGAATCATAAGTGAGGCCATTGAAATTAAAAAACATACTGAGCTCAATATAAAAGGAGGCTGAGTTATGATGAACTACCTGCTCGGGATCCTGTAATTAATAAAATTAAAACTAAGCCCAAGCATACCACTACAAGACTTCAAGATATAGTAAGCTCATTCATTCGTAGATCAGACCAAATTTAATAATTAAAAACGTTGACTTCAAGACGTCAAGCACCTCAGTCTCTCCATGATGCTGAAAAGCTCCCGAAACGTCGAGAAGTAAAAATAAGTAAAATTAAACGCGGTAAAATAATTTTATTCAGTATTAATGTTTATTAATGTGTGTAACAAAGTGTCTAGCACTGGACATTTTATCTTTTATAATAACTTATGCTACGTGTTAGAGCTCTGCTTCAGCTAAATTATGTACGTAGCATGAATGGGTCGGCTCGATCAGGAAAAGACCTCTCAGCTTAATACTGCTGTGATTCGTATGGCGAGTATAGAGAATCAGAGACCTTCTTTACTGTAAAGAAGTCACTCTTCATCTAAGTGCTCGGGGGTGATCATCATCAGCCTGCGGCAGTCCACTGCTGGACATAGGATTCTCCCAAGGCGCGCCACTTAGCTCGATCTTCGGGACGCATACAGTTGCTGCCAGCTGCCTTGCGCAGATCGTCGCTCCATCTAGCCAAGTGGCGTCTCACACTACGTTTGCCTAAACGTGGTCTCCAACGGTTATCGTTTCTGCGACAAATGTGACCAGCCCATTGCCACTTTAGCCTGCAAATACGGAAGGCTATGTCGGTGACCTTTGTTCTCCAGCGGATTTCTTCGTTGCGAATCTTATCCACCAGAGAAACTCCGAGCATAGCTCTTTCCATCGCCCGCTGGGTGACTTTGAGTTTGTGGAGTAGTCATACTGTTAGTGTCCACGTTTCGGCACCATATGTGAGTACAGGCAGGACGCACTGGTCAAAGACTTTCGTCTTCAAGCTTTGCGGTATGGGCGACGAAAAGGCCTGACGAAGCTTCCCGAATGCTGCCCAGCCCAACTGAATCCGCCTATCGGCTTCTTTCTCGAAGTTATTTTTATCTAACTGTACTATCTGGCCGAGGTAGATATACTCTTGAACAACTTCAAGAATCTCACTATCAACGATAATCGAATCTGGTATGACGTGACCGTTAAACCTGACTTTCGTCTTATTTAAATTCATACGCAGTCCGACACGTTGAGAGGATTCATTTAGGCTGCCAAGCATGTCTTGTAGTTCCTGCAGCAATTCTGCCATGATGACGATATCATCGGCAAAGCGTAAGTGAGAGATGTGTTCGCCATTTATATTGATGCCGCGTCCATTCCAGTTTGACTTCTTAAAAACATCTCCCAATGCATTTGTGAACAGTTTTGGGGATATTGTGTCCCCCTGTCTCACTCCACGATGCAACTGGATAGGTTTTGGCTCGGGGATGATAACGCATCTTAATTTTGATTCTTAATCAAGCATATATGTGGATGTGTGGTCACGGAATAGTTGCTGTGTTTCGATTCGAGAGTGAAAAAAACTTCGTTGTTCAGAGGTAAATATTTGTGTGTTTTTAATATATATTGATGGTAAGTGAATACTGTGGGCCCATATACATCTACATCTATCCTCGATTAAGAATTAAAATGCAGATGTGTTGTTACTCCTTGGGACTAAGATATTTATTTATTTATTTGCTTTTTAGTATGTATGTTACATGATATACTGTAAAATACTATGTATTACACACTAAGTCCCTAATGGAGACATGAAAATTTATTTATTCTTAGATAAAATAGAATGCCTCGTTTCCAGTAAAAAGGGTCTCCGGTATTCTACACTCACCATACGGCCCTTTCCTGGTCGAGCCGACTCATTTGTGCTACAACCATAATATAGCTGCGCCATGCTTGCTGGCTCTACCGCGTAAAATAATATATGCCACGTAAAATATATTATTTTGTTGAGACCATTGTTCATAGCTACGCTTGGATCTGATAGGTGGCGTTTTTATTAAGTTATTAACTGTATGCACAATAATTTGTTATGTTAGTTTACTTAGGTTTTGTGCCGCAGGTGGCGCAGTGGTCGAGTTATTAATTATTTCCTTATCTACAGATTTAGACTAAAATTTCCGGAGTGAACTCGCAGTGAACTTTTCGCGCCACCTACCGGAAAGGGTAGAAAAACATCTGCTGGGCCAGTAATTGTATCTATAGTTTTTGAATTTAATTGAAATTATAACTTAAGAGATAATTTTTATCCAACTCAGTGTTTACTGTTACTAGCACTAGATACGTCAAAATATCGCTGTATAGAAAGCAAAACTGATTTATGCGTAAATATGTATACGTTATTTAATATTTAGACGATAAGTGTACATAATTTCGCAGGGATCAGTTTGCGTTTGGAAAGTCTTCTAAATTTCTTATGCATTAGTTTATATATAAACTGTTGAATAAGAAATTATTAGAACCTAATGCTGAAGTTTATTTTGTAAGCGTTCGCCGTAAGCCAGTGTTATTTGTTAGTTCAGTTCGATTTATTGTCTCTACGCGTCATCGTACGCGTCGTTGTGTTATGAAGCAATTTACATATTCTATCATTCCAGTCCCTCGTACTCCTTGTCGAATATATACTCTTTGTTTGCCGAAATTTTGTACAAATTACATTTATTATACATACAAAGTCCTTAACATACCTTCTGCGATATTATAACAGAATTTAATATACGAACATTCGTCATGCTGTTAGTAGTATTCTCTTTTTTCTTTAATATTTTATCAGCCCGTAACAGGCCAATATTTGACCTCTATCCCTGAGGAACAAAGGAAGAGCAAGAACAACTTCCTTTGTCTGTAACAATTCACCGCTTCATACTACTTGATCACTGCCGGAACGATTACCCGTAAGCTGTTACTTTTTTATTTGTTTATTGTCTGCAGAAACAACAGCATTTTGTAACATTATAAGGATAATTAAATAATATTTACGTAATGAATTTCTGTCTATAATAAAATATTTTATCGAGGTATCGAGCTTCGCTTGTTGCACGTTCCGCTGCTAGCATAGTCCAGACAAGAGAGCTAAACATTTCAATAACACCGTTTAAACATACATTTTAAAATCTATACCTATTTATTTATATTTTTCTTATATTGTAAGTTATTTATTAAGTAGATTATTAAATACTGTAAATTGTTTATTTATATTATAATAATATAATAATAGGGATTCTACATTAATTAAGCTTATCTGCAGAAGTTATAATAAAGATAACAATCGCAATTCAGGCAATCGCGATCTATGTGATCTTGTTAACGACAAAATTGTTAGAACATTTAAATTTATTGGTTAAGAACGCATATATTAACGGTTTCAAAAATTGTTATTTCTGTAATGTAATATATTTTGTTACTATAATATAATAACCTGGTATAATAACCTGGTAAGACATGCAGGAAGTCGATGGATGCAGGTGGCTCAGGACCGTGCTTTGTGACATTTCTTGGGGGAGGCCTGTGTTTAGCAGTGGACTTGTAAAGGAATCTGATGAAGATGATGGTGACTATTATAACATTTATTATAGTAGCGGTGTAAGAGATTCCATAGCCTCCTTTAGTCCTGGGTGTCGTAAAATACGATTACTGTGTTTGCCAAAAAGATCTTCTTTATTTCTTTTATTTATTATTTTAAATATTAGGTCGGGAAAAAGTTTCTTCGTATTTTATATACAAATTCAAGACAATTTTTTTCAAAGATTAATTACATTTAATTATAATATTTATGCGCCATTTTGTTTAATAACTTGTTGCCATATTGTAGGTAGTGACATAATAACGTTGCTATAGAAATCTTCGGATTTTTGATCAAAAAAAGCGACAAGTAGTTTTGACAGTCCTGTCTCCATATTAACTACTTCCCAAAAAATTCTGAAGCGACCGAAACAGGTGAAAATCTGAGGATGCAAAGTCAGGACTATATGGTGGATGCATTAACACTTCCCAACCAAGCTCTCTCAAGTTTTGTTGAGGGGCCAAATATGTGTGTGGTCTGGCGTTATCATGATGAAATACCACTTCTTTTCAATTCCGGCCGTTTTTTCTCAATTTCTTGCTTGAGTCTCATTAGTTGTTGGCAGTAGAGAACCAACTCGATGGTTTCGCCCGGCGGTAAAAGCTTATAATAAACGATGCCCTTCCAATCCCACCATACACACAGCATTACCTTATTGCGTGTTAATCCGTGTTTCGCTACAGTCTTTGGAATATCCTTTGACCATAATCTTTTTCGATCACCTACGACAAGAACGCGTGTCGTAGGTCATCCACTTTTCATCACCAGTGATCAATCTTTTCAAAAATGGTTCGGTTTCATTACGTTTCAATAGAGAATCGCAAAAGAGTACACGATTGATTAGGTTTCTTTTAGTGAGCTCATGTGGTACCCAAATATCGAGCTTTTTTGTATGGCCAGATTTTTTCAAATTGGTCAAAACTGTTTTGTTGTCAATTTTCAATTCCTCGTTTATTTCTTAACTACTAATATGCCTATTTTGCTCAACTTGTTCAAAAATGGCATAGACTTTATCAGTATGAGGGCGGCCAGAGCGAGCTGCATCTTTTACATCAAAATTTCCGGACTGAAGACGCTTGAACCAACTTTGTGCTACTCTTACTGACACTGCATTAGGTCAATAAACGTCACAATTTTTTTTCACGGCTTGAGTCGCATTTTTCCCTTTTTTGTAATAAAACTTCAGAATGTATCGAATTTCCTCGTTAGATTCACTCATAATGACGGACACAAAAACAGTTGAAAAATGGCGGGAAAATGTTTTTTTCTTTTTTTTTCTTAATGTTCAATATGTATTGATATTAAAACCAGCCAGGTACAAACATAATAACCAAAGAGATTTTTCATCAGTTTTATACAAGTAAAATACGAAGAAACTTTATATTTATATATTATATATTATTTATCTAATATTTTTCTATTCTTCGAGCAATTAGAATATTGAGGTCTTTCAAGAAACTTCCAGATCCTGCACCTTCATTTGTTTTAGGACCATCCGTGAAAATTCTAAGCTCTTTTGGGTTTGATCCGGCTGGTTAGTTTCATTTATTTGTATCTTATATTTCTTATCAAAAAAATTTTTTGGTAAGGAATAAAAGATACAATCAAAATAAAAATAAAAATTCTTGTCGTACTTGGCTTGTAAGATTGGAATTTTAGTGTAAATTCTATCGATTATACCTGTATGAGAGACTCTACTCCTACTCCAAAGATTTAGAGTTTTGAGTCTAATGGCAGCTAAAGGCTCTTCTTGTTATATATGTAGGTGAAGCGGGGTTAGCTCAAGCATAGCCTCTAAGGCTGCTGTTGGTGTAGTCCTTATGCAGCCTGTTGCAGCCATACATGTCAGTCTCTGGTAACGCTGAAGCTTCTTTGGCTTCATTCTTTTTGCTCCACCATACCAGAGCACCGTATGTGATCATGGGAAATATAGAAGTTATCTAGTCTTAGATTTTCATTAGTGCCCACAAAATATAAATTGTTCAAACCACTGTGATTGTTTTAATCTGTACTAACCTTTATTTTTTAATAAAAGGTCATCTATGAAACCCACATTTTCCATATTACACATAACATTGATAATATTTTAAACTTCTTCATAAAAAATAAATTAAAATTAATATTTAACATAATGCCTAGAAATTGTACAATTGTACACAAGGGTGGGGCCCTTTGCTGCCGGCTATTCACTACGGGCCTGCGGATTTCGCTATGAAACAAGCTAATGGCTACATATAATGCGTGTTTTTGTGACATTCATAAATATCGTACGAAGACGGACTCGTGATGAATATGTAACTTGTGCAAAGCATCGGAAGTAATTTATTTATACCCAGGGTACGTATACTAACACTGCGCGATGCGTCTGTGTGACTAGAAAATGTCAATGTGGGTGTTCTATAAGAAGTTCTCTCGCTTAAGGACTACGGTTTTAAGGGTATATAACACATATAGATACTGTAAGCAGTTAGAAGTAAATACAAGAAAACACCAAAATAGATGCAGTATGCATACTACAGGATGGCAGCCACTCCACACACAAAACGGATGGAATCCCAAATCTGACGAAAATTCAACTTTCAGTTTTATAAAATTTACGCTGGAGCAGTGTAGCGGATTTTATCTTGATTCTTAACTTTTAGAAAAATGAAAGAAAGCCTGTGCGCAGTGGTCAGCTAGCTATGGAGGCTATTCTTAACTTTCAAATGAAAAACAAACTAAAATCCTTAAATTACAAACCGAGTGACTTTGCAGGTATTCTGATCCAGTTTGTTTAACTCAATTTGCACACTCAAAACAAAATTTTCGTTTGAGTATATGCTTACAATATCCAATTTATTTGGAGGATTGATTATCATAATTTACAAAAGAATCTTACAAAAGGACAAATTTATGCGAATAGTAAATGAGATAAAATATGCAATTTGAAATACGTGAAGACATAATATTATGATCTTCTTTATCAAACCTTTGGACTTTTACTCACTAATGTAGATGCACCTCTTCTGTTGTAATTTAATTCTTGGAGCCAGATAGTTATTTTCTTTTTGCATATAGTCTTATTAACGTTAAATATAGAAATAATCTTATTGACTTTATTGTATAAAAAACCTCCAAGTTGACAAAAGAAACGGTTAGATAATTTGGTGGATAGAGTTATATGACAGCGGTCCACGGGGTTAAAACGCCTTTTACCTCGGGAGAGTGAGGGATTGTATTTTAGTAGATCATGTTGTTTTAGTAAGGTTCTTTGTATAAACAGTTGTCTCACATAGCGATAGCGATACCGATAGCGATAGCGATAGATAGCGATACGGCAGTGAAAAAGAGACCTTTAAGATGGCTCTCTGCGTTCTCTCCAATTGAAGCATTTTAGATTTTGGATATATATATCACAATTTTTATCGTAAATGTAAATATTGGGGACATAATTTTTTCTGTTTCTCAGATATTGCACAATATTTATTCCCAAGTGTCATTTTATATTATGTTATTATTATATTTATATATTTATATTAACCACCAAGGCAGATTTTAATGCCCAAGAGCATTTTCTACCAGAAAATCTTATAGGTAGACTATATCAATTTCGACACAAATAAATTTTGTGATTGTTATTTCAATGTTATTCAAGCTTTTGCTGACAAAAAGTAAAAGATATAATATCTAAGACGCTTTATCTGTTGCCATTGTCTCGTCATCCATGCTCGTTTCCCCTCTGTAATATTCCTTCTTTTGTACGTAAGACATAAAAAGAAGCGAAATGATAACGTTATTTCTTTTGTGATTTTCTGTTAGTGCTATTTTTATTTTAGACAATCAAATAAAACTCACGTAATATCGTTAAGTACGTATTTAATATGTGAATAAAATTTTATACGAGTATACTTTATGAAAATTACAATTTCTTTGTTTTTTCAACCTGTAACAATTTGCCAAGTTCCAGTTTCCAGTCACTAAAAGGGGTGATGGATTTTCATATGTCCCCAACGTACCAAGACCAAAAACGGTGATAGATTAGGCTTTTGGAATGAGATGACTGACTGAAATGAATGCACTATCTTTAAACTGTAGTAACACGGAAATTAAACTAAATTGACATCTTATCTTTATACTGACATTGTAAAAAGCTAAGAATTATTTATTGTGGTATTTCTACGCCGTTACCGGTAAGACATGTTAATGATCCTAAAAGTTATAATGGAACAATATATTGTACCATGTCTCTGAAATAAATAAATAATAAATAAATAAATAAGTCCGTAACAAAGTTCAGGAGTGATAAGTTTTGAAGGAGGCTGAATCTCATAATTTGTTCCAATAACACAAGAGAAGAAAAGATTGACTTGAGAAATTCCACTGCCAATATAAATTTAAAAGTATTCATTCCATTACTTAAAGAAGATTGCTGTCAATTGCGCATCAGGCTAACTTCACATTGGGGTCGATTAATTTTAAAACAGATAAACCGTTGATTAACGATAAGATTCCCGATTAAATTAAAAATTTAATTTTAATAAAAGCAAAAGTTTATTTCAAAAATGTAAAAAGATAATAATTTCCACATAATAACTTCAGAAGTCGAAGTGCTGAGACAGTATATAGTTTTTTTATTAAAACCCGTATGTGGAAATTATTTTTTTCACTTTAGTATTTAAGTTAGCTTTACTTTTTATGAAAATATTATTTTTACCCTTTTGTGTAGAATAAGGAATATCACAAGCTTAAATGTTGTCTAAATAGTTGAATATTGAAAATTTCATACTCTATTTTTCTCCACAGTAAAATCCGTCAACAATTGACGAAGATATCGCGTAAAATAAACACAATAAAAAAACAGTAGAATTAAGAACCTATTCCTTTATTTGACAACGGCTAAAACAGTGCTATATTAACGGCGGGTTATCCCATTATTGGCTCTTTTAAAATTACTATATTTTGGTCCAGAAAAAAAATGTCATAGATACATCCTTTATTGAGTGACATTAAAGGTTCAAAACAGGATACATTGTACTTTGCTCGATCGAAAAAAAAATCCGAAACAGTGTCGATTTTAAAACCTTTTTTCGTTTAACATCGTAATAACAGCACGAAATTATATTAAGATTGCATTGGATTAGCAACTTAAAGTTGATCGTATTATAAAGTGATTTTAATTGATCATCATCATCATCATTACAGCCTTTCACAAGTCCACAGCTGAACATAGGCCTCCCCCAAGGAATGCCACAAAGCACGGTCCTGAGCCACCTGCATCCATCAACTTCCTGCATGTCTTACCAGGTCGTCACTCCATCTAGTGGGAGGTCGCCCTACACTTCGCCTACCGGTACGAGGCTGCCACTCGAGAACCTTTTTTCCCCATCGGTTGTCGGTTCTTCGAGCTATATGGCCGGCCCATTGCCACTTCACCTTACTAATTCGTTGGGCTATGTCAGTCACTCTGGTTCTACTGCGGATAACCTCATTTCTAAGTTTAACACACAGAGAAACCCCGAGCATAGCCCTCTCCATAGCTCGCTGAGCGACATTGAGCGTCTTCATACGCCCAGCAGTGAAGGACCACGTCTCAGATCCATAGTCATCACTGGCAACATTGGTTGTATAGTCTCGTTTTCAAATTTTGAGGTATACCTGACGAGAAGATGTGTCGTAATTTCCCGAACGCTGCCCAGCCGAGTTGAATCCGTCGATTGACCTCTCGGTCGAAGTTGGGCTTACCTAGTCGGACTATTTGTTCAAGGTTAACATGTTCGCCAACAACTTCGAGCTTAGTGCTCCCAACAACTACCGGCATAGGTGTGACGTGGACGTTATACATAATATTTTTTATGTCCATGTTCATCTTAAGACCTAAACGTTGGGAGGTACTATTGAGGTTATTGAGCATAATGCTTAGGTCCTCCAGCGATTCAGCCATAAGAACTATATCGTCGGCAAATCGAAGGTGAATGATGTACTCGCCATTGATATTAATACCGTATCCTTTCCAGTCATGTAGCTTGAAAACGTCTTCCAATGCAGCGGTGAAGAGTTTCGGGGATATAACGTCACCCTGTATTACACCTCTCTGCAGTTGGATAGATTTCGTACTCTGGTTCTGTACTCGGATAGCCATCGTAGCTCTACTGTGCAAGCACTTCAGCACTTAGATATACCGACAGTCAACTTGGCATTGCTGAAGGGACTGTAGCACCGCCCAAATTTCGACAGAATCAAAGGCTTTCTCATAGTTTGCATACGCAAGACAAAGTGGCAAATTGTACTCTTTGGTCTTCTATACAATTTGTCAAAGAGTATGTATGTGGTCTATGGTGCTAAAGCCTTTTCGGAAACCAGCTTGTTCAAAGGGCTGGAAATCGTCGAGTCTGCGTGCGGGACGATTCGTAATGACTCTCGAAATCAGCACGTAGACGTGGCTCAGAAGGGAAATCAGTCTGTAGTTCTTCAAGGAAGCGTTGTCGCCTTTCTTGAAGAACAAGACCACCGCACTTCTGCTCTACGCCTCCGAGTATTCCCACTATGGAGGACGGAATTAAAGAGCTTCTGAAGGACTTCAAGTACAGGTTTTCCACCCGCTTTCAGAAGCTCCGCTGTTATTCCATCCTCGCGCGGGGACTTGCCGTTTTTAAGGTGCTGGAGAGACTTTTTAATCTCGCTCAGACTGACGTCCGGGATATCATCGGAATAGTGTCGGATAAGACTCGCTCTTGGATCGTTACTCACACTTGCGTGTGGCTCCAACGATGATGTGTACAGCTGTCCATAGCATCTCTCAATCTCACTAAAAATCTCAGGTGTTCCGGAAACGATGCTGCTACATTTGATCCTCAGCTTCGATAGTTGGCTCTTTCTGGCAGACAGATCTCTGGCAAAGAATTTGGAGCCCTGGTTACGCTCGATCGCTTCTTCAATATGAGCAGTGTTAAAGTTACCTAAGTCCCGCCGCATGCATTTGGATGTCTGTCTGTTCAGTTGCCTGTATGTTGTCAAATCCACTGAAGACTGCAGCTTCATTTCCTGTCTAACAGCCATTAGATTAAGTGTGTGATCGCAGGGTTTTTGTGTTCTTCTGCGGCGGGTCTTGCAACATTTAGCTCCGACCGTATGGACAGTTTCCACGAGCTTGTCATGCATATCGTCCACTGCATTGCAATCTTTTAGGCACTGAAAACGGTTTTGTAACTCGAGCTGAAAGGTTTCGGGACTTTGGATTAGAGCACGAGGGGGACAGAGCGTTGACTTCATAAGACGACACCTCTCCAACTTAACGTTTAGGTTCAGTGTGTCTCTAACCATTCGGTGATCGTTACCAGTTTTTACCCTCGCGATCACTGAGACATCACTGAACAGTTGCCGCCTAGTCGTCATAATGAAGTCAATCTCATTTTTTGTCGAACCGTCGGGGCTCGACCAGGTCTACTTCCTGTGGGGCCCCTTCAGAAAGAAAAAGTTCATCATAAAGAGTCCCTCCTTCTCCATGAAGACGGCCAGCTACTGGTCCCTTGGGTTTCGTTGCCCTATCCCAAATTTCCCTACCCTCAGCTCGCCGTTCTCTCTTGTGCTTAGTTTTGCGTTGAAGTCTCCCATTAACACTGCATAGTGGGTTTTGGAGAAATCCATGGCCTTAGAGATATCCTCATACATTTCCTCCACCTCCTTATGGGGATGTGCCGAGGTTGGTGCGTAAGCCTGTATGACCTTCAACGAATACCGTTTGGTGATTCTGAGTATAAGGTACGCAACCTTCGTCAACACACTCACAACCTTCACTACTTTGCTAAAGAGAGACTTGTGGACGATAAATCCGACACCTCCTTGGGACAGGTGGTCGCCCTCCCGGTGATAGACCAAGTTGCCGGATTCGAGCATTACCGTGTCCTTCCCCTCTCTTCGGATCTCAGATAATCCTATAATATCTCAGCGCAACTTGTCTATCTCTTCTTCCAGCTCCAGGATTTTCTAGTCAGTCCTCAGGGTGCGTGCGTTGTATGTTGCCAGGTCGATTCGTCTTAGGTGGCAACTGAACCCCCACCTGAGATCCTTAGCACCCCCTGTCTCACCGTTACCATGGTCGCCAACGTAGCTTGGAATAGCGGGGCTGCCGGGGACTGGGGGCCGTCTTTTTGTAACTCTCGTCATGAGGGGTAAATTGCCATAGTTGACACGCTTGGCGAGCGGGTTGGCAACCGCAGTTTTTTTATTATAATTTGCTGTTATCAGGTAGATGCTGCTGCCCATCTTCTGTCTCAGTTTTCCTATGTCGCCTCTTACGACACACACGGGAAGACATGAGGTAGTGGATATTCTTACACACCACTACACGGGGAATTTAATGGATAATTTTAATGGGTAATTTTTTGAAAATCAATAGTTTTGTTAACAATTAAAAATTAAAGTAGTAAAACGGCTCACACGGAGACGCGCGCCTCGCGCTTAGTGCCCAGCCGGACGTAGTTAAGGTTGGACCTGTGTCAATTTTCTTAGATAATATAATATGCCCTAATATAAAAAGATATAAAATTGGAAAAACAAAAAATACCTGGTGACCACAGTAACATATTCTAAGTAAATCAGTACGACCATTATTGTTTCCGAAAATGTATTTCTATGAAGATTTTCTAACAGTATAAGCATACCGTACGACCATTATTGTAACCGAAGATTTTAGTAAGTCTATGTAAACGAATAAAACAGACTTTATTGATTACAGTGCATCAATACCCCTCTCTGAGAAAAGGTACCTTGGCACATAAAACACAGACGAACACAGAAGAACAATAATTACCCAACGGACATTGATTGAGCATATGCAAATTGATTTTATTTCCACGCAAGTCATAGACATACAGACTTTGTTTTGCTAATATCGATTATTTTGTCAGTTGAAAAAGGTGTGAAATGTCAGTTTGACTTTAAAATTTCTTTTTCAGAGAGATGAAAAAATTCAACAAAACTTTGAAGCTGATGTATCTGAAAACTCCTCTCTAACACTTGATCATCTAGCATTAAAAGGCGACCTATTGATTATGGTTGATAGTCATTTTCTAAGTCTCGATATGATGTGATCTTCATGGCCGAGAACTATATGTATAATTTACTAGGTTGATCAAAACGGTTTTCAGAATAGGACACTTATCAATGAGTTATAGAAATGCATTCTATATTTTCGAATCTTAAATTCGTTAGTAGCCAAGGCCAGAAATAACTAAATTAAAAAACTATACCCAATTTTTTTTTCAAAATTCACATTTGGCCGGAATTTGATTCGTATGCAAAATGGAGAAACTCGAACAGGTGCGCTGAATTTAAGCGTGGCAGAACCGCCTGTAATGACAACACTCGCTCTGGGCGGCCAACAACGGCCGCTACGCAAGAAAACGTATAAAAGACGAAGTAATGGCTAAGGTAGATCAACGTGTGACTATCCGTTATTTATCTGAGATTCTGAAGCTTTCGTTTGAGAAAATCCAGTTTATTTTAACTCATACCTTAAAATTTAAAAAGGTGGCCGCGCGCTGTGTTCCTCTAATATTAACAGATGCCCAAAAGAAAACAAGAGTTGACATGTCAAAGATAAATTTAGCAATAATTAAAGAAGGTCCTGATTCTTTTTGCGCTCATTTCGTAACCGTAGATTAAACGTGGGTACACCATTTTGACCCGGAGACGAAAAACCAAAGCAAGGTGTGGAAAAGACCGTCTTCCCTGCCAGCCAAGATATTCAAGGTGTCTGCGTCCGCTGGAAAACTAATGGCCTCTGTCTTTCTGGGATGCAGACGATATAATAATAATCGACTATTTAAATAAAGGAGAGACGATAACCGGATATTATTAAGCATCATTAATCAAAAAACTATGCGAAGAACTAAATAATAAACGTCGAGGAAAATTGCGTGCTGGAGTGCTTTTTCATCATGATAATGCGCTTTCCCATCGATCTGATGTTGCAAGCACTGCCATGCAAAATGTTTGGTTTCAGTTGATGCAGCACCCACCATATTCTCACCCATATAAAAAAAACAATTTGAATTTGTATATGAAAAATCTATCTCATGTGGTGTCAATTGCCCGTGGTATTGAGCAGGCCCTGCAGCAGATACAGCAGCAAGAGAACCTTAGTATAGAGCCTTATGGATTGTTCATTGATAAAACCTATCCTTTTATTGAAGCTACGCCTGACGGACTAATTGGTGATGATATGCTAGTAGAGGTGAAGTGTCCTATTACAGAATCCAAAAAAGGCCAAATGAATGCAATTGAGGCAAATAAAATAAAAATATTGAAATATGATAAAAAATCTAACACCATAACAATCAACAAAAAAAGTCATTTTTACTACTAGGTATAGGGGCAACTACACGTGACCGAATGGCAAATATGACTCCTTGGAATTTGGGCGAATGAAATTGAACCTATACGTATAGAACGCATTTGAAAAGATGACAATTTTTGGAAGACAAAAATGAAACGAATAATAGTACAATTTTATTTAGGATGTTTAGTTGCCAGAAATAGTAAACCCTAAGCATTCACGCGGTATGCAGATTAGACATCTTTCATTACAAGATAAAAAAATGTGAAGTTTTATCACTCTTGCAGCAAAAATCGGGTAGTGATGCTTAACCGGGCCTTAGTTCACGTCCACTTGACTTCGTGAAATTTTGATTTGTTGGTTTGATACCCAATACCCATACACTGTTGATGTCACATGGTTCCTCGAGGAACTATGTGACATCATTTATTTATTTAGATTCACCAAATGTTATTTTTTTATGTTCAAATATTTTACTTTTATTCTGAATGTTCTAAATTTTTTGATTTATTATATTACTGTGTCTGTGTTGTAAAGCAGACAATCGTTTTTGCGCCCACTAGAAATTGTAACGGAACTTAATTTTATTACACATAAAAAAAGATACCAATTTATTAATAGTAAACGGCCTGAAGATTTTATGAAAATGTAACCGGAACCATACAATCTGACAAAAAAGTTCTTTTCATATTCGTGAACTGGCTAATGTTATATGAAAAAAAAAATGCGTATAAAGAAGAACAAACTACTAAAAAAATCCAGACTGTATAACTACCCAGTTATGCATTCTGGAAGTAGCCGTAACATCATAACAACCTGTTGATCCCAAATTACCATGACTAAGTTTGCTATTTGACTATATCTCGACTAACCTTTGATATTAGGTTATTGCTAGTCAAAGCAAGGAGTCATACTTTCAGGAAACAGACTTGTTTTGACCACCCTATAGCCGTTGCATTGAAAATTATATTCATTATATTAAATTTCTGGAGACTGTTCGGTGTCACAAATTGTGCCTGTAAATAATTTAGAAATCCTAAAGCTATTTTTAACTCATACAACTTTCGGATCCGTAGCATACTTGAATACGTGTCACCGATCTGGAACCCCCATTATAAAGTTCACAATGACTTATTTGAACGCATACATTGCAATTTCCCACGTTTCCTAGCTTTTTAAGATAGTTTAAGATAGTTGTCCCTACCGCGTTGACTATAATGCCAGACTTACCCATTTTAAAATGATATCTCTTAAATGAGACGCAAAACCTGCGATACTCTAACTTTACGTAAATTTACACATCGTGAAATGATCTCTTCAGAGTTCCTCATGGACATAACTATATTCATTCCTCATACAATGGATATAGACAATAGACATGCATTTATTCAGCAACTTATACTCATACAGTTTTAATATAGAAAATAAAATAATTCGAGTACATAAAAACACCAAAGATTAAAATAAATAAGAGAACACAGACATTAAATAATTTGATTACACGAGTGCTATGATACTGAAAATGCACACAAAGATGCACACCATACGTAGATTCCCAATTATTACACTCTCTACAACTAGATACAGAAGCTGAACTAACTTGGAAAAGTGTGCTACTCTGGACAGAATCATGTGATCATACATATGCATGTTTGAATAGTGATATCGATATTTTACACAAAAATAATTATTTTTATATACACAAAATTTATAAAGTGCACAATTTGGCGTCAATATGGCTAATTATTTTATTTTAATCTTTTCCTCTTAGCGGCATGACATCGTCTTAGTATTTAATAACTCTTAATTATTGTCCCTACTATAAACAAGCTTATTGTATTTGTTAATTTCTGCAAAATCTGTAATTATACAATGTTATGTCTTTTTTTAATTAATTTTGATATACATTTTTGTTTATTGTGATCTTAAAATGTTGTATACACCTGTAAATACGTAACACATAGCATTAATGCTTTTTGTATAACAAATTTAGAATTATACTGTGTTATGTCGTTGTGTGTAACTTATCAATAAATAAAAATAAAATAATATAATTTAAAATAAAATGGAATCTTCAACGGTGATAGCAAAGTCATCAGTGTGGCAAAAGTGCTGTGCTATATTTAGCTATTACGTTAAGCCATCAATCCGCATTATTGTAAAGCCTATGTAAGACCGGTTTGTCCTTTCTGATAATATTGTATCCTCCTCTTCTTTATCAGCTGTATAAGATGTGGATGTGGTACTTTTTCCGTTATAGGAAGGCTTTGCCTTAATCGCACCGTTTCGCAAGCGTCTTACAAAGTTACTTATAGTAATACCAGACGTCTAGCACCTTTTACCATTCTGCGCGTCGCTGGTCTGAGCATTTTAAGTTTTTCTTTATAAAACAAGCGTGACAAATTAGTACGCAGCGAATTGAATGTAAGTGAATATTCTGACCCATAGACACTGACATTAACCCTAAATTTAATTAAGATTATAGATACGTTGTCGCCATTGAAGTATAAAATAAAATGCCTCCTTACCGGTAGAAAGTGGTTATCTATATGAAACAGCAGTATTAAGGTGCAATTTTAAGCTGATGTGAGAGCGTGGTCCTTCCCCGCTCGAGCCAACCTATTTGTGCTGCAACCATAATATAGCTGAAACGTGGCTCTAAAGCCTTAAGATATTTCTGGCGTTTCTTATAGTCGCCTCTTACGACACTTACGGAATGAAATGGGGTGATGGATTCTATTACGCTACCACCACACACTCCCAGTGATGGGAGGAATGGGTACAGTGGATAAAAATAAATGTAGAGTTACAGTCTATATACGTTCTACTTCTGGGCACAGGCCCTCTTCTTACTGAGAGGTTTTTGGAGCTAGGAAATCCATAGCGTTGCCCCAATGCATATTGGCGGCGATTGTTTTTAATTTTTTTGATTTCTCAGTCATTCAGGTTTCCTCATCAACACGTGGTAAATCACTAAAAATTGCACCTAACACGTACTCTGAAATTTACAGCGGGCGTTTAGCCCCTGAGCTACTACTGCTGAATATTAGTACATTTATATACAGATACATGACATAACACATGAATAAAGTCATAGTCTAAATATGTCTCACTGCTGCACATAGACTTCCTCTTATGTATGAGAATAGTTTGAAGAAGGAAGGAGTCCGCAATTTCCTCGAATATCCTTAAAAAATTTGCAATCAATCAGATATGCACGTTTCCTCGCAACGTGTAGTAACAGTTAATATTACTATTAACAATTTATTTGGTGTCAAGGCGGAATTAAGCTCAGGTTGTTTACATACAAAAACGCACCCTTCAGCTCACAAGTTAATCACAAGGATTTGAACATTTTTTTTTATTGATTAACCGATTGTAGGGAACTGGAATAATTTCTTTGAGATTTACAATAAAAACAAACTGAATAGCTTCAGCCAATCACAGAACGGCTAGTTTTATTTCCCAGTAGGATCTTAAAACAACTCTTAGATTATGCGTTACCGATATGAAGCAATTTGATTGCTAGACCATTGGGAAATCCCTCCGTGATACTAATCCGACTTAGTTTGTGACGTCTATAAACCTAGAATAATATTTATGAGCATTGTCATAATTTGTTCTGATAATCTAGATATAGAAATATATTATGTTGTTAATATGATGGATTCTACACTTACTCATTTAAACTAAATGATAGCCCGTAAATAGCCCATTGACGGTAATGAATCTCTCATGGCAGTAAAGACTTTCCTTTCTTCATACGTTTGGTAAGAGAATTGACGTTGTAGTGCCAGACGTCTCGCACATTTGACTTCGCCTACTTACTGGATATTTACTTTTAAAATATATAAGATGGTGTCAACTCTTACGGCACTCGACCGGACGGTCACGTTGCAATGTATCATGACTGCAGCACCGTCGAGCCGACATCGACCGGGGAAGTATGAAGATTTTTGTTTTAACTTTTGTTTATTAATTACAAAAATTTATTGGTATTGTGTGTGGCGTATATTAGACAGGGCCAACATTTATGGAAAAACAAATTGTTTGTGCTTGTGTCCAAGTCTCTTATATATATTCTAATCCTAGCTAACTAGATTAGGACGGGTGAGTACGTTTGTATTTGAATGTACGATTGTGGTTGTTGAGGTTACTATACTATGTCTTGTAAAGTTTTTTAGCTTTCGATTATTCGAAATTTGTTTGCGTTAAATATCTAAATCAAAGTCGAGAGTAAAAATTATAACATTAAGTTCAGTCTTATTAGAAGCTCTTATGAACGTCAAATTCTTCGAGTGGTCATGGTTTCTCCCGTTTTTTATTCCTTTTTAAAAAAAATTATCAATCAATTTTAAATGATAATAATTAAATTGAATTATATTATGTTAGTACATATTATAAGTGCACACCTCGAACGCGAAGCAGTTAGGTTGGTCTTTACTATCGATTTGTGAAGGTCACGCTATTCGCTTTCAATAAATCTCGTTTATATTATTTTGCCAGCTGATCACTAGTACAGAAATAATTTTATTTCCTTATATTTAAATAAAACTTTTCAGTTTTACAAGAGGTCTTAATAGTCATTGTACGTTTAAAATTTTTTAAATTCTCTTCGGGCAGATCAGTAAAATCAACAGAAATTTTATTATCCATTGTTATAGATTTGTTTGAAAATTTTTGTTTTAGTTTTAGTTAACCTAACTTTAAGATTATCTATTTATTGCAGATAGCAACGGTTGATTATTTTACACGTTTTCATACATCAAAATGGTTTTCAATAAATCGGTCACGAGGGAATTAGAAGCTTCTGGTTAGAAAATTCATTTTTTAAACTTGTAAAACGTTTTACACGTTGTGAATCGTTGATTTTGAAAAATATATCTTCATTTGCTTGCATAAGAGAAAATACAGAATGTTAGTGTAAGCATTTCGAATCCTCAAAGAGACCAATTCATGTTTTATTTATTCAGAATTCGTGTGTGCAGAGCGTGCGTGAATATAGTTTCTGATATTCAAAGGAATATTATAAGCATTTCATCCTAGGTCTATCGATACATAGAAAGTTGATCTTTGAAATAATTCTTTTCTTCATAATTATACTTAAATATGTGATGGTTGATGGTATTAGTCATTAACCAGTGTATGGTCAATATTTTAAATAATAAAAAATTCGAAATCAGTTCAGTGATATAAATTTTAAGAAGCAGGTCCGTTACTAGCGATTAACTTTCTATAATATAAATTTATTATATAAAGTCAAATGTCATATAAACGCGTAAAGTATCCCGATAAAATATACTGAACTCGAAGTTTCATTTTCGCCCGAGCATATTTATGCCATATTAATGTCGGAAAGTTGACTGAACCCTTCTTTACCGTCGACTTTATATCCCCTACCCGGCTTTGTACTTGTTAGGAATGATCGGGTTGGAAAACGTGGAGTGGTATATCTAAATACACGCATCAATTCCTTATAAAACTGTTTTAGTACCTCCTTCCTGCTATTCTGCCTCTTCTGAGTTTTTATTTGTGGAACTCGATGTCGAGGGTATAAGGATGCTTCTGGGGGTAGTGCACTGCCCTCCATCGACAGACTACTTCGCCACTTTAGATATGGCTCTTGTTGAAATTTGTTCTGAGTACACACACTGTATATTCATGGATGACATCAATACAGATTTGTTGAAAAACTCTCCTCGTTCCAAAAAGCTTCTTTCAATTATTGAGTCGGTTAATCTTTCTATTCTCCCTCGAAAGGCTACTCATCACAATATTGGAACCTATTACCCATTGATTGATCTAATCTTTGCTGCTTCTCCTGATCGTGTGATGATGCACGACAGTTACCTGCTTTGGGCATCTCACGTCATGACTTGATTTATGCTTCGTATAAGCTTAAACCTCTCAAATATTCCCCTTCTGTACTACATCTGAGCAGTTTTTTCTAAAATAGACTATGGTAAGCTAATTTATTGCAGCATCTACTGCTGACGATAAATTCTCTATTCTTAACCATAATATTCTCAGCCTTTATGATGCTCATGCTCCAGTTCACAAGGTTAGATTGAAGCGTCCCCTAGCCCTGTGGATGACAGAGGGCGTAAGGTTGGCAATGTCTAGACGAAATCGAGCTTTTCTTCCTTTCAAGAGAGAACATACTGAAGAAAATTGTTGTCTTTTAAAGCAGCCAGGAATAAGTGCAATCAAATGGTACGAGCAGTTAAACGCCAATGTTTCCATAATCGTATTATAATATAATATAATATAATATAATCATATTAATAACTCCTCTCCTGCCGAAGTGTGGAAATTTCTTAGATCTTTTGGTCTTTGCAGGCCAGCTACATTAGAGTGTGGTGTATCACTTGATCAAATCAACCATCATTTCGCTTCTGTAAAAGCAAAGGACCCTACAATTCGCTCCCAAACTGTGGCTTCGATTGCTTCTGTGCAAGTTCATAACATACCTACCTTTAATTTCTCTCCTGTTTCTCAGGATTATGTTAAAAGGTCTATTTTAACAATTCAGTCCAAGGCGGTGGGTTATGATGAGATTAGTAGACACATGGTAGTATTTATACTACAGCACCTTTTTCCGGCGATTTCCCATATTACAAATTTTTCCTTTCCCGTCAGTACCCTAATCTTTGGAAAAGGGCTTTTATAAAGCCCCTCCCAAAAGTTCCTACTCCCATTCTTCCCAATCATTTTCGCCCAATATCCATTCTACCCTTTCTTTCCAAAATTTTAGAATCCTGTGATTACAAGCAAAGGAAGCCAGAATCTCTATAGAAATTAGCTCCACCTAAAATGTAGTGTACACGAATGCCGCATGCATAATTTTTTTGCTGTTTTATTACTTTATGCAAATTATATAACTCAAAGTTTTTAGAACTTGCGATTTTTTTTTAATTAAACTTTTATAATTACATTTACCTTATGTTTTATAATAGCATTCGTTGCAGTTCATTGTAATTGCAATATATAAATGACAATTTATATATTGCAATTGTGTTACGAGTAAAGGTCATTAATGATGTAAGATATTTTTCAGAATTTTGACTTTTTGTCTCTTTTTTATCTTTATATCGTTATATTTTCTTATCGTGTAAAAACACGATTTTAAATTTCTTTGATTCACACTCTGGTGTACGAGGTTTCCGACAGCTTTCAGTTGTTGGGAGTTGAGATATCCTCAAATCCGAACTTCTGGCGGTTAATTGAGCCCAAGGCCAAAGCAGCTGCAAAGAAGCTAGGAGTCCTTGCAAAGGTGCGGCGATACTTCACGCCGGGACAGTTTCTTACTTTATATAAAGCGCAAATCCAGTCGTGCATGGAGTATTGCTTCCATACATAGGCTGGTGCTGCAAAATGACACCTAGCAGCTTTGGACTCAATAGAAAGGCGTGCTAAGGGGCTTATTGGTGACCCGAATTTGGTTAAAACCAATCTTACCAGCCTAGAACACAGGTGCAAAGTAGCCAGCCTTTCGGTTTTCTACAGGATGCATTACGGAGAGTGTGCGCAGGAATTGCATAATTTAATTCCTCCCTCTCCCTTCCACCATCGGACAACTCTTTCGTTGTTGATTTACCACGCAGTCGAACCAAACAGTTTGCTACATCAATTTTTATATGTCGGTGTACGCGCGCATCGTAAAACATTCACTTTCATTATTTTTCCCAAACGCCCCAAATGAAGTATAACTTCAAAACTCTCTGGTGTACGTAATAGTTTCATAGTACAGCCGCTAATCACGCAGAGGGCTAGAACAGAGATAACGCTTTTCGAAATTGCTGTCTTTGAATAAATATTTCCTTATTTAACGAAAATATCAGTGAATTGAAATCGAAATCTACCGTATTTACGAGGGCACATTCAATTCAATGTCTATGGATGTTTGTTACATGTTTAAAGGTATTTTTATTGGTATTAAAAACTGAGTATTAAAGTAATAATGGCTAATATTTTGTTAAAATTAACATTTACTACTTGTTGTTAGGTATCTTATACTAATATCCACATATTATACCATTTGATCTCCTTTACTTACTGCCCTAACTGATTATTAAATAGCACTGACATTTGTGAAGATATTTTATATCATCACTTCACATCACACATCATCACATGCCTTAATATAAAAATTTTTTTTTACTTAAAATTAATATTATATTTAACCTAAAATTTTTTTTTAATATGAGAGGGGGCAAACGAGCATACGGTTCACTGATGGTAAGTGACTACCGCTGCCGATGAACAACTGCAACACCAGGGGAATTGCAGATGCGTTGCCAGCCTTTTAAAAAAGAGTGGGCTCTTTTCTTGAAGGTCCCTAAGTCGTATCGGTCCGGAAAAATTGCTGGTGGTATTTGATTCCACAGGGAAGTTGTGCGAGGAAGAAAACTTCTTCCAAATCGCACATTAGTGGACGGCCAATCATCCAGATGGTACGGATGGTATCTCGAGTTCTATCGCGATGTGCGATGGTGAAATTGAGCGGCTGGAATAAGTCCGAACAATTCCTGTGAGCACTTCCCTTGGTAGATATGGTAGAATACGCAAAGAGATGCAACATCTTTTCACAGCGCCAGTGAGTCAAGCCGATTAGAAAGAGCTCAGTAACCGACGATTCGAACCGCTCTGTACTGGATGCGATCAACTGGAAGGATCTGGCACTGATCGATCTGAGCTGGCTGGCAGAGATCGGAACAGTGTTCCATGTGCGGCCGAACTAAGCCTTGTAAAGTTGCAGGAGGTGTGCCGGCATGAAATACTGTCCCGCTCTGCTAAGCACGCCAAGCTTTTTAGAGGCCAATTTGGCCTTCTCTTCCAAGTGACCACGAAACTGCACGTCATTCGATATGTCGACGCCGAGGATTCCGATACTAGCTAAGGCAACAAGGGGAGTGCCCTGAAACTGAGGAGACAACAAGGGGTTTGTAATCTAAACCACTTAAAGTCGGTTTACAAACATATCTCTTATTTTCAACTAAAACGGTATTATAATTATCAAGTTTTACATAATGGTTTTACAAATTTATGTTATTTAAATGTTCTAAAATTTTAAGAAAGTTAGCATAATATACTATCCAAAAAAGGTGGTACATTTTCGTAAGTGTGATTGTGACATCTTGTTAATCAATTTTATAATAAAATTGCTTATCATGCATCTGTTCTTATTTCTTCCCGAGCCCGTAAAAGTTAAATTCTGGACAACTTCAACTGCGGGACATAAGCCTCTCATCTTATGTCTAGCAGTTGAATCGAAGTCTCTCATCTTTGACGCTGATGATTAAATTAGATAGTTATATTGGAAGTCAAAATATTTTTCTGGCATATCCCATAGTAACTTTTTACGACACCAACGCGACATAATGAGATGTTGGATTTTATACGCCTTATCATGAATATAATACCAAATTTTAAGTAAATCGACGAGAATCACAATTTGCGTCCTATTCTAATTTAAATGCACTTTCTTAATTGAAAAAAAAACTGTAATAGAAAGTAGAGAGCTCTCTTGATTTCCCTCAAGGATCTTGAAACTTCTCTCGAATTTTGAGCTAACAGTATGAATCAGTTTCATTGCCAGACCGCTGGGATATCCCTTAGGCATTCTAAGCGGTAAAGTTTGCTCTAGAATTAAGTAAGTAAACGTAGATAGATTTAATTTTTGTTTAAAATATATATTTAAATTGCAAGTTGATTACTACATACAAATAGAACACATTAAAGTAAGATGGATAATTTATTTATTTATATTAAGGATTCATATAAAGGAAATTTTTATTTATTCTTCATAAAACTTTTCTTTATAGAATGAGGGTGACAAATAAACCACAGTCCATCTGATAGACCATTTGACTTATTGATGTCTACATCTATCCTCGATTAAGAATCAAAATGCAAAAGATGGATTGCCCCGTTTACAGTGAATAAGGTCTTCGGTTCTCTACATTTACCATACGAAACACCGCAGCATTAAGCGCTTATTTTACGCTGGTATTCTATGAGATAAACTTATGTGACAAATAAACTTACAGTCTACCCGATAGTAAGTGTTTACTGCTATGGACACCTGCAGCCAACTTTAAATAAAGAAGCCTAAAGATGCGTTGTCACCTCTAAGGACTTAGACGGAACGTCTTCCTGCCTGTAATTATACTGGTTTTCTATATCGGAGAAAGCTGGCGGTGTAATAATAATAATAATAATTACTACCCCAAAAAAAAACATTCAAAACTTGCCCCCTGCCAACATTGAAAAATTTTGTCAAGTATACTGATTTAGCCATCGAAATAAAATCCCAATGTAAAGTAAAAACTGTCAAACTACCTATTATAATATCAATAACTGGCGTCATTTCCTATTCACTCTTTTCTAGCTTAGAGGCGCTGGACATCCATAAACTTACCTTTATATTTCTGAAAGCAGCAATATTGAATACTTGCAAAATAGTCCGCAAGTTAGTAAAAATAAACATAAAATATGACAATGATAATAATAACCCCATGATAATTATAATAATATTTATTTTATTTTATTTATAGTTATTCGTATTATATTTTATTTCTATACTTTTTGTTTATCCGTTTCTATATATTATACATATTTATAAGATCCAACCAGATGAGAATACTGCAAAATACATTAAGGATGACAAATAGTTGTACATAGTTCACATGTTTACCACATCTGGCATGCGAAAATTATTTAACATATTATATTAAATCATTATTTTCATAAGTAAGCAAGTCGATAAATTTATGTATTTATTAAGGAATTAAATTAAATTAAATTAATTAAAATTACAATTCTCGTGTCAATCACTATTGTTTTATAACTAGCTAAATCAATTATAAGTATATATCGAAAAAATCGAAATGTCAAAGGATTATTTAATCTAAAGAACATTAAATAAATATAAATGTTTAAAACATGGCTATGTCAAGTTTAGTTATCACTTGCGTGCCTCGGGAAGCAAGTAAAGCCGTTGGTGCTGCGCCTAATCTCTCTCCGTTAGTGTCAGAGAGAGAGAGAGAGAGGACTTTAATCAGGCTTACAAATGCGTCTTGGTAACTATTAAAAATACCAACTAAAAACCTCATACTTGACTGACCTAAAAATTATTACAAGTAAAAAAATTACACGTGGTAGAGCCACGCTGCAGATTTATTTTGGTTGTAGCTCGAATCGGCGGGCTTGACAGGGGACTACGCTCTGACATAATATCTTTTTTTTTAATAAACGTTACCCCCACGCTAGGATTTTCTCCTGTACCGTAGAGGCAGTTTACAAACATAAATTGCACAAGGACAAACATCTAGACCCGGAACAATTATTTGTAGGCCATACAAATACTTGTTCCGTGCGGGATTCGAACCCGCGGCCCCCAGCGCTGCAACTCATTGCTAAGCCACTGTGCCACGGAGCCGTCAATCAGCGTAAAATATCAGCTTAATACTGCAGTGTTACGTATGTTGGGTGCAAAGAACCGGAGACCCTTTTTACTGGAAACGAGGCATTCCATCTCGGTGACCAGAGATGACAACGCATCTGCGTTTTGCTTCTTAATCCAAGACAGATGTAGATGTTGGTGGCCCACAGCATCCACTTACCATCAGGTATATCTGTAAACATTATAATGTGTGCCCGTTTACCACCCTTATTCTATAAAATTATCTATAAAATTAGCTTATTTTATGTACTACCAAAATAATAAATGACAATTAATGAAAACACTAACAGCCCACAATAATAAAAAAACAAAACAATAATATTGTAATGAGTATTATCATACTTGTAAAGCTATATTAATTTAAAAGGTAAATTGCGCAAGTATGGTGTAACGAACACTCTAAAAAACAAATTTCGCTGTCAAAGATACTCCATACTCCATCACCCTATCTCATCCAATGGGAAAAGAGGCGCTATTAAATTGACGGCAAACTAAACAACTCCCAATTACGTTTTTAATGACTAGATCATATTATCCACGTTTAGAGGGGCAAATAGTTCGATTTTATTGGTTTTAAAATAATGCCTGTGTGTTTATCTCTGTATGTTTACTTAGTAAATTTTTCATATTGGTAATTTAACGAATGTCGTGTCCTAACATATTTCGGCCCCGCCAAACCTTCGGGTTTGGTCGCTTGTTGTACACAGCAGTTAAGAATTCTGGCTAGCATTTGGTAGTATTCATCCATCCATCCATTATAGCCTATAAAAGTCCTCTGCTGAACATAGGACTTCGCCATAGATTGCCTCATATTTGCTATAGTTGCCATGCTTGACAAGCGGGTTGGCAACCGCAGTTTATTTTTATTTTTAGTTTGTTATCAGGAAGACTTTTCTGTCCATCTCCTGGTTTGTCCCTTCTACCGCCTCTTACGATACCCGCGGGACGATATGAGGTAGTCAATATTTCTGTACTGCCGCTACAAGCTTGTTTTTGGAGTGTACCATTCAGCATTGATGCTGCTTCGATTTCGTAAAGGAATTGACACCAGATACCCAAACACAATAAACAGCCATATACAGCAAAACCGTCGACCGGGCTTCGTTTCCAAATCGTATTGATTTATCTCAGACAAGCCTGCTTCACATTGAGTAATCATCTCACAGTACCATTTTAGATGGGCTTGCTTCTGAACATCGTTGACTTTGTGTGAAATCCAACACGAAACTATCCTCCGTACGCGAAGGTGTTCGTGTAAAATCTCGTGAAACCTTCCGATCCAATCTGCTTCTCTATCTGCTACTTTTCACCTTACTACTGCAGCTGTAACTACAGCGTTGAATTTCAGTGGGGGCCTGAAAATATAAAATTTTCATGTATTGTTAACATTTTTATACTGAAATTTCTAAAAAAAACATTTTATTCCAGTGGTTGTCGTTTCTATGTTCGTGTTGTATGGCCTCCCACTGCCAAAAGCAGGGCAAAGACTGTCTCACATTTCTGAGTGAGTGAACTGTGATATTGTTAATGGATTTAATGGATTTAATGGATTAAATCTATTTTCTTTTGGCCTAGGCGGGAAAAGGGAAGATCCCCGCCGGGGTAGGTGTCCCGAGAAGCGGCGATCGCGCCGTGTGTTAATACAGAGCTGTTGTATATATAACGTAGTACTTTGGAACTTTGATAGCGTGGTTGTGTGTAGCAGAGGTTGACAGTGCAGTCTAGTTGTTGACGAATGTGCAAGTGCCAGGAATTGCCTTGTAGTCTCTGGTGAGTTGAGAAAAAGGCAAGTAATCTGCGGGAGTGCCATGAAGCAGAGGCGAGCATAAAGGATCAGAGCCGTGCCAAACACTGCTTGCTGTGCCAAGCAGTAGCTTGAATAAACAGGAAGCGTTATTCTAGTGCTGCGATGAACCTAGTAAAGCTCCAGGATCTGAAGACTCCAGACGATATCTGTTCGAGAGCGAATGGGTGGGGTATTTGACAACGATGACGAAAGCTTGAAGTTGAGGTTTCAGAAGGTTGCTATGTTGCGGTGTTCAAACCACGTCGGGATCACAATTTGGGCTGTGGTGGTAAGAAAAGGGAAATCTCTCCCAACGCACCGTGTGTTACAGCTTTGTTTGACATAGGGTTCGCGGCCTGAAAAGCTGTTTAAAATAAGGGAAAGGTGATGATGGTGATGATGACGATGATGATAATGGTTTATGATTTGGTTTTGTTACCAATCATCATGTCCTCTCTGTGGGGTGCGGACCCGCGTCTCTGGCTGCTTAGCTCGTGTCGGTCGATATTCTGGGCGGTGAGAACTGCTCAGGTTCTCGGGTACGCACACACACTGCGTACACACAATATGTACGTGGTGTGAGCGGGAACGCGTCATGCCCACCTACGGATGTAACGCACCCTATCCGTTATCCTAATGGTGCTTGTTGTATCAGATGTCGATGTATTGTCATGTATCAGATATCGATGTATTGTCATTATTTGATGTGCCTGTGACGTTTGGTCCTACTGAGAGTGGTTTTGGAGTCTACTGAGAGTGAGCACGACTTTTGCTATTGGGACGTAGTTGGCTGCGTTTGCCACTAGCGGGTTTGGATGAATTTCAATGCTATCAATGTAGCGCTGAGACATCTTCTTAAAATATTCGGATACAGAGAAGTTGTGTTGAGTATCAAGCTCTACTTGTGCTGGTGGAATTCTTGACTTAAATAAGTACTTCAATATGTAGACTGTATAAAGGTAATTTATTGGTTGGTACATAAGAGGTAGCCGTAATGCGTGCATTCGCGACCGGGTGGCTCCGAGCAAGTAGTGCGTTGTAATGCTGCGTTGTGTCCACGATGGTGATGAGGCCGCGAAGCGCTCGCAGAACCGGTTTGAGGTTCGCTGCCCGACGATACGAGCCGGGGAGAATAATGGGCAGTGACGTCAGGAACAAGTTGATAATCATTGTCTAAGTCTGAATTCCGTTGATACCATCGTGCTCCGGTGACTTTGCGGATAAAGAAGTTTTGGACTTTCTGTAACTCCTATAGTTTGCTTGCGTGAGACCTATTATAGGTCTAACGCAGGTTTTCTATAGGTGGATTTTGTGTTTAAGTGATAGTTTGCTCCTGCTGTTTATAAGAGGGTGGTGATGTCCAATGACTGACTTGGTTCTGTTGCGTACTAAACTTATGTGTTTTGCGAAACTCATGCGGACGTCGAACGTGACGCCAAGATATTTGGCCAATAGTTGGGGATGGGGCGGTCTTATAAGAAATGAATGTTTCCTAGAATTTTTCTCAGTCCACAAGTCTTGTAGTTTGGTGTTGGACTCCGTTCAAAGTATATTGCTACACTTTTTTGGGATTCTTTTCAATTCTCCATAAGTGGAATCATTTGCCTAAGCAATTGATAGCTTTTTGGAGTCTCATAGTGAGACTTTTCTTGTTATAATCGGATACATAGAGTGCCGTATCGTCGGCCAAGAGTGCAGTGTTCACCACTTGATCTTATGGGATATCATTCGTAAAGAGGGGGGGAGACAGGATGGAGCCTTGTTTAATCCCGTCCTTTAAGGAGCGCTTCGTGGGGCGAGTTCCCTCTACTCGATATCGAGAGGTGCTATTTGTGAGGAAGGTTCGGAAGATGTATACGAGCCTATCGGGTACGTTAAGTTTGTACAGCTTGTAAAGCAAGCCTTCGTGCCATTGAACGCCTTTGCGACATCGAAGAAGAGGGCTTAGGTGTTTCGGGATTTTTTCTTTGTCGAGTGATAATTAAAGTCGGACAGAATATTTTCTGTTACGCGATGTACTTGGTGGTTGCACCAGTGTTCGGCTCTAAAGTCAAACTGCTCATCGGGAGAAGTTTGTTAATAACAGTAAAGTCACGGAGGCGCTTTTGAAAAATGCGCTCGTATAATTTCCCCAGTGTGTTGTGTAGACTAATTGGCCCGTAGCTGGTTGGTCGATTACGCGGTTTACCTGGTTTTGGGATCCCTATTACGTCTGCTTCTTTCCAGAAATCCGGGAAATAGCAGCTCGTGAAGAGCACGTTAAAGATTCTTACGAAGAGGTAAATTAGTGGTGCCAGAAGAGATTTGATCACCTTGTTGCTGATGCCGTCTTACCCAGTGGCTGATATATTCTTAAGGATTTTAATGGTTTTTGTGATTTCACCTACAGTCACAGGATTGAGTGGTTTGCCCGCTGGTGGTTAGCGGGATCTGTTGGTAAGCTGGATGGAGTGCACTGGCTCTCTAAACTGGCAGCAAGGATTTCGGCTTTTTCGAAATCGTCGATGGCGACATCAGGGTGGTTTGGTCTCATGAGAGGCGGCATGGGAGGAGATGGCTCTGTTTTTAGAGCTCTAGTCAGATCCAGAAGGCTTCTTGAGATGGTTCAATATACTTTAAGAAGTTGTCCCATTTGTCGTTTCTAAAGTTGTCTATGTGCTGTTTACCTTCGTTTTGTAGAGAAAGTAGCCAAATTTTGTTATCCTCCATGCGGTAACGGTCGTAGGATTTTAGCTCGGTGTTCTTCGTTCTTTATCTGTTGTCAAATATCTGCCGGGAGTTGCGAATGCCGATCACTCGACACTTGAACCACACGGGAGCATTCTTCGACCGCTGCAGTGAGGTGAGTCGATAGGGCGCTAATCGCCCTATTGGCTTCCTCTGGCGAATTTATCTTGTCCGGTATGGTGTCTAATTGCTGCGAGTTCGTAGAATAAAGTTTGACCTCGAGTTTACGCCAGTTGACAATTATTTTGGCCTGTGGAACCTCACCTGCCGACTGGCCCAGCTGTAATGCGATCGGACTGTGGTCTAAGACTAATTCTATTAACGTTTCTATTGAGTTTATAGCAAGCCGGACATCTTTGAGTTTCGCTACTTCAAAAATGTCCGGTTGTTGGTTTGAAGCAAAGGGATCGCGAGTTGGACTCTCGGGAGCGATAACATCGAAGTTGAATCTCTCCGTGAGGTCACTAAGACGTTTCCGTTTAGATTGTTAACGTTATAATTCCAACTAACGTGTTTACTATTTAGGTACCCCCCGATTATTACGCTGGGGAGCTGGCCGAGATCTAGTAGGGCTGCGATGTCAGCTTCTTATATAGATTACATAGGTGACAGGTATGCCGATGCAATTATGATGGGCGGATGGCCCGCGAGTGCTATCCTACAAACAGATGCTTTAATTAGCTAAAGATGGAGTGTCTATCGGTACGCAGTGCAAAGACCTTTTGTAGTGGATCAATGTGCCGCCTTTTCAACCGGTCAGCCTATCATTTCAAACTAGGATATAAATAGCAATATTGGGATCGCGCTTGTTAGGTTGTAAGAAGGTTTCTTGCACTAGTATGATGTCGACATCATGGTCACGTAATAAGTATACGATTTCCTCCTTCTGATCTCTGAGGCTTTCCGCGTTGAAGAACGCAACAGTCAGTGAGCTGGGCTTGGTTCTACCTGTGTGGTGATTTTAAAAGAAGTCGACTTGAGCGGAAAGTCAATAAGATTGATATGCTCCATTGAGCATATCAATCTTATTGACTTGGTATTTGTTGTGGCATTGAGTTTATCTTGTTTGCGGGCCAGATAAGTGACTTCAGCAACGTTTATGTTTCTGAAGTCACTAGACTAACGAGACGACTAACGAGAAGTCTCGTTAGAATGAAGATTTGAAGATGCCTGAGGGGCGGTTAGGGCTTCTGAGCCTGGAGAGAGGGCACTGTTTGTGAAGCGGCCGTGCTAAATATCGCCGGGGGCTTGACCCAAGCGTTCGGTTTTGGTACTGAAGGCACCGGAGGGCTAACGCCTTGCCAGAAAATCCCTTTAACGGGGCGGGTTTTGCGATAGTCTGAGAGCGCGATTAGCCGCGGATTTGAACACCGAGATCGGGCTAGCCGCTCGTCCGCGGGTGTACACTCCGTTTCGTATACCCGCGATAATTCGCTGGATATCCCGCTTCGCCGTACAGAGCTCAGCTCGGAGGGTCTACCGACTTGTGCGTTCGGGTGCACTGGGGTTTGCCGTGATTGCTTAAACACTTTACGCATCTAGTCCGGGCAAAACAATTTTTGGCCAAGTGGTCGTAAAGCTGGCATCAGTGATATTTGCCAACGATGCCCCTATTTCGGGAAGCTTCTACTTACTGCAATCTCCGTGAGGTTGCAGATGCGGTGGACGTTGAATATTTCCTTGCCTTCCGGAGACATGTCCAGAATCACTAGGCATAAATCTAAATATCTCTTTTTTTAGATGGGGTGGTGCATTCTGTGCACATCCCCGAGAGGAAGATTCTGCAATTTAAGATCACTTAGAATATGTTCTGTTTCGATCTTCTCGCACACGACAACGCGGAGGTTGAGCGAGCGGTCAACGCGAGGGAGTAGGTGTGAAAGATCATATTTTGAGCTTTGAAGTGTGCAGTTAAAGCGCGGAAGTTATCCGTTGTAGAGACGTGGATGCGAACGCCGTGACCACTTTTGGACTTTGGAGCAGAAGATTTTCTTAGAGTCTATCCACTTGGATAGATTACTCCATCGGTATTTGTACTGTAGGATAATGGCGGCGGATTTTCCTTTCGCTTAGGGACCGGTTTGGGGTTCACGGTTCTATTCGCGTTTTTGATGGTTATAGGACGCGCTGAAGGCGCGGCCGTTTTAACCGGAGTGGCGTTAGGGGACGAAAGGGCCGAGTGAGACACGTCTCCCTTTTTTGCGGCGGGGCGCTTACGCTTTTTGCCCGAGACGAGGGTGAAACCGTCATCGTCGGGCTTTGTGGGTTGATTCCCGTCTGTCTCCATCTTGGAGCACGACTCGGCATCCGAGAACTCGGGGAAGGCCCATGGGTGGAGAGCGCAGAAGGCGTGGGGGATGTGGCATCGTAATGGTGTAGTGGATATTTTTTCACCTACCTACATAGTCAACACACTTAACCAAAACAAAAAGCTCTTAACATTGTAATTTTAATGACAGTCGATCAAATAACAACGCGTTAAATTACTATAACAAGGTTAGAGTGTGCCGAAAACCTTAATAGTTAATACATTTTGTGTCGATGATATGAACCATAAAGCTTTATTGTTATTGCCTACGCTCCCGCATTGCTCATAAACGAAATTGGGAGAAAATCCGAAAAGGATGAACTTATTTGTAATTTAACCCTTTTCATGTCCGAAAGAGTGTTCCTTAGTATAAAGATTATCTAGAGAATACTTATTCATAGGTGAGACTGCAAAAAACAAACTATGAACTTTCAGTTCGAAGCTGGCTTTGTTGTGAGACTCCTTGAAATTTTAGACACTGTATCCTTTATCCTATTGCATTACAAATCACAATTGGTACCGGAAAAGGAGTAAGCCCTCTATAAAAGTAAAGTTACAGCCTATCCACGTCCTGTCCTACTCCTGGGCACAGATCTCCTCTCATTTCTGAGAGGGTTTTAGGACAAGAAACGTGTTGGTGGACTTCACATGACTTTGAAATATATATTATTTGATTTCTCAGACATGCAGTTTTCGTAAGATTTTTGTCCTTCACCACCGAGCACATGAAAATTCTGCACTTAAAACTGCAATTACCAATTTCATTGGGGCCGGCGGTAATCGAACCCGGTTTGCTTGCATACTATGACATTTACAGCGAGCACTTAGCTCCTGAGCTACGCCAACTTGGGAAAAACTGGAGGTAGAAGGCAATAAGAGGTCCAAAATAAATAAAATACTCCACCAAACATTACTAAAGTATTTAAATATACATATATAAGAATTGTAGTTAATGTTGTAATAATTTTATGTGAAATTAATTTTAATTTTATTAATTGATAAGGGGCCCTCTACCTTTTTCTACCTTTCTATATCGCGTAAAAATGCTATATTTTAAGGGAACGGGGACCATAAGCAGTTGGATAACTTGGATTTGGGTTAATCAGGCCCTGTCCCCATGAACTATGTCGACTCTTCAATTAATAATGTTAAATAGTTGTAGAGAAAGATACTGAAACCTAAATCTGATTTTCTAGTTATATCACGGAATACTAAGCTTAAGGCCTTAGGGACCCAGAGGCTCAATCTTCATACATTTTAAATAGTTGTCATTCATTATCATCATCATCATAACAGCCCATCACAAGTCCACTTATGAACATAGGTCTCCCCCAAGGAATGCCACAAACCTCGGTACTGAGTCACCTGCATCCATCGACTTCCTGCAAGTTGTCACTCCATCTAGTGGAAGGCTGCCACATACTTCGCTTATCGGTACGAAGCTGCCACTTGTAAACCTTTTTTCCTTTGCCACTTAGGCTTACCGAGCCGTTGCGTCGGTTACTGTGGTTCTACTGCAGATATCCTCATTCCTAAGTCCAGAGACGTAGCGTGGACTAATATATACGTGGGCGAAGTCGCATCAGCGTGGCCCCTTTTCTTTTGTTCCCAAGATCTACCCAATAGATCTATCCTACCAAACATGCTTTGACACGACATTGCTATTAATTCCTGACAAGTCTCGTATTCCGTCAATCTAACGGTTGCAGTCTTTGAGGGTAGGGTAGTTACAACGCACTTAAGAGGGCTTCTTACGAGGCCCCAAAAAAACATGCTTTTAAATTTGTAAAAATCGTAAAAGTGATCAAATTAATTAGTCATCTGTGATAAAGTCTGGGGGCATCGCATTTAAAGGGGCCTCGCGAGGCTCCTTTAAGTGCGAGGCTGTGGGCGAGGGCCCACTTTGCCCATGCCTAGCTACGCCACTGCCTAAGTCTATCACGCAGAGAAACTCCGAGCATAGTCTTCTTCATAGCTCGTTGAGCGACTTTGAGCTTCCTAATACAGCTTGCAGTGAAGGACCAAGTCTTATATTCATATGTCATCACACAGGACGCTGTAACAAAAGAGCTTGTATTCGTCATGCACGTGTTAGATTATTATAGACAATAAGATAGGTAGGTAATCTAATAACTAATTTGTAAGGTAGTAGATACATTTTATTTTAATACCTACCCACACAACAAGAATGTTAATACTTACGATTTAAATTAGGTTTGTATCATGTTATCTACTTCAGGTTCTTAGTTCACCAGCTTATCTAATAATTAAGTGCTGACTAATTATTTAAATAATTACTGTCATTTATTGGATATATAAGATTATTTAATATGAATGTATAAATGACAGTTAAATAATGACAACTGACCAACCTATCATTAATATTGTAAAATGTGTATAAAAGTCAGCTGTGACAAATAGATCAGTTAGTTGTTTCATAACCGCCAACAAATGAACAAGTGAAAAGGGGTAACTGTGCTAGTCTGCTGTAAGGAGCCGAAAGTCTCTTAAGCTAAGAAAGCTCTTAACCTATTTTATTGGACCGGAATACTTAAGCTAAATAACGTATTTATTTTGTTATTATATTATATTATTTCTTTTAATCTTAAAGCCAATTTGTGATTTGTGTATTTAAGAATTATGTATTGTTGGATTTTTCATACTAATTATAAATATACAATATGTTATAAAATAACATATTGTAAATTAGCTTTATTTAAAAGAAATGTCGCGCTGGGTTTCTTGCTGGTTCTTCCCAGGACAGATGTTTTATCGGAACCAATGGTAGAAGTACTATATCGAATAAAAATGATTCTATTCTATTTTAAAACCTTTTCCTGTAACCCTTCATTTATATTCCTACAGTAAATTATAAATTATAATCTAAAGATTTTTCTATGTGACTCTACATTTGAATAAAATTAAAATACGCCAAAGGTCGCACACCGCTGCATGCTTCTCACTACGTTTCGGCACTAAATTATTTTATAGTAAAGTGTAACTCAATTTATATTATACATAATATACAATATTTTTTTAAGTTATAATGTATAAATTCACAAACGAGACACGTTGCGATCTAATGCTATAACTGAACGCGAAAATTCTCAAACGAGAACCTTTTCTTGTCACGGAAACTCAATCCTTATTGCATAAAACGTAAGCTTCCGTCAATATAGATACCTCATGTCGTATAGTAAAATCACATTAAAATTCTTCGTTGGTGTGTTCTTTAAACGGATTATAATATTTAAATAAATTGCAGAATGGGTATCCTCATAACTGTGATCTAGAAAGTCGATAAGTTAAAAGTATTTTAATTGCAATAATTAAAGTTACGTGGTAGAGCCAAGCTGCAGCTATATTTATAGTATAGTTATAGCACGAATGGATCGGCTGGACCGGGGAAAGACTACGCTCTCACAGAATACCAGCGTAAAATAGCAGCTTAATGCTGCTGTGTTTTGTATGGTTCGTGTAGAGAACTGGAAACCCCTTTTACTGGAAACGAGGCATTCCATCTTAGTCCTCACGGGTGACACGCATGTGCATTTTGATTCGTAGTCGCGGATAGATGTAGATGTCTATGAGCCACAGCAACTACTTACCATCAGGTGGACTGTGTGCTCGTTTGTCAACCTATTTCTATAAAAAAAAAGTATTCAGCAATATATTTTACACCTTATAGAGCCACGCTGCTTTCTTATTTATTATTGTTGTAGCAAGAATGGGTCAGCTCGACCGGGGAAGAACCACGCTCTCACAGAATACCAACGTAAATTAGCAGCTTAATGCTATTGTGTTTCGAATGGTGAGTGTAGGGAACGGGAGACCGTTTAACTGGATGTGAGGCATTCTATCTTAGTCCTTAGGAGTGACAACGCATGTGAATTTTGATTCTTAATTGAAGATAGATAAAGATGTCTATGGGCCATAGCATCTACTTACCAACATATGGACTGTGTGATCGTTTGTCACCCTTATTCTATAAAAATTTGGCTATAATTTAAACATGCTGAAGCAATTCATAAAATTGGTGTTGGTGCAACTTAAATTGTTGATTCAAATTTAATAAATACATATTTTTTTCATAGCAGAGGAAGCAAACGAGCATGCAGCTCACCTGATGGTAATTGTCTCCCAAAAGGCTAGTTATAATATGTTACGTTACGCAATTAAGCATTTAATGAAATAAGTTTGCTAAATATGCGAGACAAATTCTACTCACGATAACATTCATAAAGTAGTAGAATGGTATCGGACAAATGGATAATCGATTAGTGAAGATTACTCAAAATGCATTGAAATTTACACTTAATATAAAAAATAACAAATACTTAGTGGAATGTTAAAAACTAGAATATTTTAGCATTTTCCGATTGAAATCTGAAATAATCCATTCTTACATAAGAAACATTAGTGGTAGAAGTTTTTAATATAACCGTTTTGACGTCATTCTTGATGTTACCTTCAGATTGTGATATTGCTTAGTAAACTCAAACGGATAAGAAAAATAAATTTTAATAAAAAATCAAACCTAACTTCATAAATAAGACAGTATAAAATAATTCCATATAGCTTCTGAAGTCGGTCTTTAATTCTTCGAAACACTATGCCTTAGCAACGACTTCAAAAGCTATTGTGAGGAAATTGTTTTATGACGTCACGTTTAATCAAATAACTTTTATTTGATTTGAGGGATGCGAATCGGATAGGTACTTATTCAGTATATGTCTTTACTGAGACTGCTTAATAATTTTGGTAAAATAAAATTGCTTTTCCTCATACCATACATGTTGTGATAATTTGGCTGATATAATTGATTTATGTTAGGTTTTTTTTGTAATGTGTGGAATGACTTTGAAGTTGACTGTCTATAACTTTACATGCTATAGATATATCTGAAAATAATACTTATCGCAGCTACGAAATAACCATCTTAGCGCCACGTTGAAAAGTATTCTGATCCATGTCTACTATTGCAAATTCTTACAAGAAGGGAAATATAATAATGTGACAAAAAAAATCTAAAAGTAGATTGGTAGTTGCGCTCACCGAATGTAAGGCACAAGATATTCGGCATACCATCTCATCTTAGTCGTGTTGCGTATTATTGATGTGAGAGGAAAATTTGGGATATATTTTAGTGTCCGATAGATGGGGTAGTAATGTACTCAAGACAAAATTTCGGTTACGCGGCCAATCTCAGTCCAAGAACAGGTGCACTCTATGAAACAGAAACAGAAACAGAAACTTTTGTTTAATTACCACTGGTTCAAAAAAAAAACCTCTGTTCTGGGAATAACCAGCAAGAAACCCAGCGGGACTTTGTTTTTAAATAATCGCTTACAATCATGTATGTTACACAATTAACCACACAAAACAAATTAGAAATAGCTTGGTAGCGATCACCTCATTCCCAGGGGTTATTATCATCCATAAATTAAATATCCCTATATCCCTTACTCTCATAGTACGCTGGGATGCCTAATCTGACACTAAATAATAAATAATAAGAGGTTTGGCGGAAACCCAAAGGCTCTATATGCGTTTCGAGTCAGGTAGTGTGTCACGTGAAACACTACCTACTTTTTTGATAATTATGAAAAAAAAAACGCAAAAACTAATTTTGTTCCCACCCGAGATTCGTTCCCACGTGATCAGCAGTCGCGTTTTCGACCACTAGACTAACAAGGCAGTCGAAATAGATTGGGTATAAGTCATTTAAAATACACGTAAAATATTCAACCCCATAATCCCACATGTGATTGCAATTTCAGGTCATATCAACATCCCGTTCATTTTTAAGAAAAAAAAAGAAAAGAAAATAAACGTTAAATTAAATGAAAAAATTTCTTACCTTACACAATTTATATGATATAAAGCTTGTCGCGAGATTTACCTATTTTATAAAAACATTATTTTTTTCTTAGAATTACCTACGTATGTCAATATCAAGTTATATGTTGTATTCTTGTTTATGTACACAGGTAAATCTCGCGACAAGCTTTTATATCATATACATTGTGTAAACTAATAAATTGATGGGTTTCGTTTAATTTAAATTTAATTATTTTTATTTTTAATTTTAAATTATTCCTTTTTAGAGCATATAAATAAATAAAAGCTTGTTTTTAAAAACGTTTTTTTTATTATCAAATTTTTTATTTTATTTTATAGTTATAGCTGGACATATTTCTAAGTGTCTTCACTTCATTTAATGCGTCATTTTTGATCGCCAGTTTAGATCCGCCAACTTGAAGTTTTTTATCGCCAGCAGTTGACCCTTGTCGGTCTCTACAACATTGATTCGAGCACCACCAAACCATCCCTAACATTTGCTGAGTTCTCTGCTGAGTCTCTTTTTTGGTATGGCGGCCAATTTATTTTCCGCTAATATTTGCCCAGGGTGTAAGTCGGTATTAGGTAAGACACGATCCCGCTAAGTCTTATTGTTAAGCTGAGCAGTAATACATCATCTCTTCGAAAAGCTGAACCTGGGCATCATGTTATTCGTATTGGTCTCAGCAAACCCTTTCATTTAATACCCATATCATGGGGGTGCATAAAAAAAAACATAGTTCACCATTTTCGTTCATCAAGTTCTTTCATTTAATACCCATATCTATGGAAATTATAAATCGCCATTTTGTGACGTCCGCCATATTGGATTTAGAATAACGTTACTTCACTTATTGTGTTTCGCTTATCAAGCCCTTTTATTTGGTATCCATAGAATGGAGTTTGCTGTGGAAATGATAAATCGCCATTTTGTAACGTCCGCCATATTGGATTCAAAATGGCGGCATTTAAGTAATCGTGCATTGTCACAAAAATCAAACGTGTGTGCTAAATTTTAGCCTGATGGCTTCAGTGAAAAAGGGTGAAATATTGATTGCAAAACTACAGGACATACATACATACAAGTGAAGTTAAATAAAAGCTTTTAATAATAATTAATAATAAAAATCAAGAATGCCACAAAACTTTCTTTCACGTAGAAAATACCATAAGAATACTATTATACTATTGCATTCACAGTTTTGGTAGGCACTAGATTAGTCTTCTTTTTATCTCTTTTTATCTTTCATTTTTCAAATTTATTGTTAATTTGCATTTTTCTATTCATTTTGTAGTGGAGTAACTTCGTAACTATGTACCGCTACTGTCTTACTCGGTTTTTCATAATTAACCCTTGAAAATTTGACAAAGTTCTTACAGCGCTTCATAATTTAAAATTTAACTTTTGTTCCCACAGCATACCACGCTCACAACGCCATGTTGCTCTAATTAAAAGTTTTGCGCAAGTTTGGAATTCGAAACACTTGTGCCACATTTGATCACATACGTACTGCCTCCACGAAATCTACAGTGACAGTGATTGATAATGAAGCTATGCATATTGAACCATTATAATTAGTCGTGACCGAAACGTCGATGGATGCAGGTGGCTCAAGACCATGCGTTGTGGCATTCCTTTGGCGAGGCCATTGTTTAGCAGTGGACTTGAGATTGGCTGTAATGATGCACACGCAATAATAAATTATGCAAACACGCAGTTACATGCAAGCTATTATAAAAAAGTTATAAGAATTAGCAAAATATTTCTTTGATGAGTTTGATATATTTAACTAACTGGTATGTGTCATTTTCATATGCGCTTAGCTTTTTGTGGGCTAAATATGGGGTTGTATGATTTTCCATTTTAATATTAAAACATATAATTTTATTAAAAATAAGAACACGTAACAGGTAAATTTAAGTAAGCATTCCTTTTTCAATTTATTTTATTTCCAGCGCAGTGCTTTTTATAATGTGTTAAATACTTCGAATAAGAGCACAGTAAATTGTACTCCACAGATGTAATCGATAGCACGTTAGACTTTTAGTGGGTTTCGCTTAATGTACCCTTCTTAATCCGCTCTTTCCCATTTTCAGCCGGATATTGCCAGTTGAGTAAGTTACTATCTAGTTTTCAGACGGTTAAATATAGAACTAAAAAGACATAAATTTTTTAAATTAAATTTTTAGAAACAAAGAAAATAGTTGTTGAAGTTCGAGTTGTTAAAGTCGAATAAGTACCAGCATAAAATAACAGCTTAACACTGCTATTTCGTTTTATAAGTGAAGAGAACTCCATCTCAGTCCTCAAGGGCAACGCATCTTAGTTCTTTGCTGACAACGAATTCCCACTTTGATTCTTAATCGAGGATAGATGTAGGTGTCTCTGGACAACATAATCCACTTTCTTGTAACATCAAATGAACTATGTGCTCTTTTGTCACACTTTTTCTTAGAATTAAATATTTATGACGATAATGGATGTCTAACGTAATACACTTTGAAAAACTTCAATTCTTCTAAGAAAAGACTTAAAATTCTTAATTAATCGGGCTAACTACACTGCTAGATTGAATAATTTTAAACTGATGATTCTTAATTGATGATTCTTGAATTATGCGCAAAACCTGTGATGTATAATTGTGCATTAAATAATATATTCTCTTTACGAGTTACCCCCGTACTGATAAGTCTCTAGCACCATACACACTAGACATAAATGTTGTAATAATTGGGTTCTATGACCCAATCATTACAAAATTTATGTGTTGTAATGTTAAATTTAGAAATGGGCGTTTTGTTTCGTATGTTTTAAATTTTTACTTAATCTTTTTTTTTAAGTAGTAAAACTTCTATGCTACAGCTTTCTAGTAATAATTGTCCTTTATTTAAAATATAGTATGTAAGAGAAATATGGTCATCCGGTTAATATGGTAACTTTCTTATAACTCGAAAACTACAGCCTTGTTTGTATATATTCCTCTGTAATACGACAGCTCTTCATCAGTCAATAAAATAATAAAGGGTCAAAAGGGCGCTGCTTTATCGACCCAATTTTGACAGTTGACATTATAGTAAATACTTTAGTCGATTTCAGTATTGTGTGGTGTAGTTAGTCTTTTTTTAAATTGATTTTTCGAAGTGACCTTAATTATTGCAATGCTTGTTTGCTATTTTTTTCGTAATATACTCGTTATATACTTTGTGTTTTTGTCTCTTGTTCTCCTTCCTTAAATAAATGTATATATATATATATATATGTATATATATATATATATATATATATATATATATATATATATATATATATATATAAACTAAAAGTTTTAGAACTGGCCACATGTAAACGATATAATAAAAAAAAATTCAAATTTGGAAAATTAAACTCTTTGTCAATATTATTGTGTATGTATTAGGTCCTTACATATGAAATTAGCGTTTTGTCGTACACCACTTTGATCCAAAATATCTCCTCTTTGGTTAAGAATTCCAAATTCAAATTTATAAATTCATTTAGCTGGTACATTTGAGTTTTGAAAACAGTCATTCTTTTGTTTTTTTCCTCATTATTTTTTTCTTTGGCGTCGCTTATTACCGCACAATGGAAAACATAAAATATCGGTATATTTACGAGTACGAGTTCTACCGTGGCACCAGTGCTGCAGAAACAGCTCGAAGGATTAATGATGTGTACGGCGCTGGTGTCGAAAAAGAAAGCGCGGTACGTTTTTGGTTTCAACGTTTTCGTTCTGGAAATTTCGACCTTCAAACCTTTAAACGAAAATTGACTCAGAAAAAGTTACTTGTGAGTGTTTGGTGGACTAGCGCCGGTGTCATTCACTACAGCTTTCTAAAATCTGGCCAAACGATTACGGCAGATATCTATTGTCAGCAACTGCAAACCATGAAGGAAGAACTAGCTGCTAAACAACTGAGATTGGTCAATCGCTCTAGGCCACTGCTGCTTCACGACAACGCAAGACCACACACTGCACAACAAGCAACCACTAAGTGAGATGAGCTAAAATTGGAATGTCTACGACATCCGCCGTACTCCCCGGACCTTGCTCCAACAGATTACCTTGTTTTCCGGAATTTGGACAAATTCTTACAAGGAAAAAACTTCAACTCCGATGCGGCAGTCCAAACCGCCTTCAAAGAGTTTATTGATTCTCGCCCCATGATTTTCTTAGTAAAGGGATCAATGAACTACCTATGAGATGGCAAAAGTGCCTAGATAACAACTTTGCATACTTTGATTAATTAAATATATTTTACAAAAAATATTGACTTTATATTCCTCCCGTAAAAAACGCTAATTTCATATGTAAGGACCTAATATTTTATTAATTTGAGTCAAGTGCACAAAATCCTCCATGAACATTTAGCGTTCAGGAAGCTTTGTGCCCGGTGGATACCTCATAATTTCACAGAGGCCCAAAAACTCCGTCGTGTTGATTGGTGTCGTGAAATGGTTCATAGATTTAACGGAGGTGACTCAAATGCTGTGTTCAACATACTTACGGGTGACGAAAACTGGATTTATTGTTATGATCCTGAAACTAAGAGACAGTCTACTGTCTGGGTGTATCCTTCCAAGGAGTTGCCAACTAAAGTGAAGAGAGGTCGAAGCGTGGGAAAAAAGATGGTGGCCTCGTTCTTCGGAAGGACAGGTCATTACGCAACAATTGTTTTAGAGGATTGAAAAACAGTTACTGCAGAGTGGTACACTAACCATTGTTTGCCACTTGTCTTGGAAAAAGTTCGGGAGAAACGACCTTGCAGTAGGATCCTCCTTCACCACGACAACGCCTCGTCGCACACTGCCAAGCAAACAATCGACTACTTGGCGACGTCAGACGTTGAATTACTGGGTTACCCGCCCTACAGCCCCGACCTCGCACCTTGCGAATTTTATTTATTTCCGGAAATAAAAGAAAAACTTCGAGGAAAACGTTTTATAGACGCCGAGGAAGCAGTGGCTGCGTTTCAAAGAGACCCCTAAGGACAAGTGGGCAAAGTGCTTTTCTCAGTGGTTCCATCGGATGCAGCGATGTATTGATGTAAATGGACACTAATTTGAAAAGATATAATAAAACTAATAACTTGCTAGTTTGTTCAGTTTTTGATTTTCTAAGAACTTTCAGTGTCTTCCTCGTATATATTCACGTAAATTTAAAAATATATACAAGTAAGTTCTACATGAAAACTACCTACTACCTTACTAAGTTTTACGTTAACTAAACCTTTATTGAATCTTCTTAGCGCGTGAAGCAGAGTTTGTGTTTAAAGAACAAAAGTTAGGAACAAGTTTCACTGAGGATATGTTTGAACAGAGTTCTTTGTAACTCGTTAAGTAAGTTAGTATCAAACGTTATCATGTTTAATGAATTCAAATTTGGTAGTTGTTGCTAGACTGCGGTAGTTTTTATTTAACTAATTTTTTTTTATATCATGCCGTACTATAATATAATATTGTACTGTAGTAAAAAATTTTGGCGTTTATAAGCAGAATTTGTAGGTGTAATTAAAAATGCGGTCAACGTCAAGGATGCGAGATGTCTGGTACTAATTTGTGACCAATAAGGCAATGCTTCCTTGCTGCGGGAGGGGTCCATTTACAGTAGAGGAGTTGTTCAGCAGTGGATAGATAAGAGGTCGTCGACTGTCTTTACTAACTGCTTGCGTTGATTTTCCGCTGTAATGAATGTTTTCCGTACGGAATAATTATTTTTTCTTCAAAATTTCTAAGGCTATTATTATAATTGTTCTTGATATGGGTGTTTGTTCGCGTGTCACTTATGAATTTAAAATCTTCCTTATAAATTTAAATCCTTCCTTGTGTGGCGTTGCTGTCGTCGCGCCACAAGCGAAATACATCGAAGCCTAAATCGCGCTATCAAAGTTCCGAATTAAAAACAGTATATATACAATAGCTCCGAACTACCACTCGGAGCGTTGGCCGCTCCCCGGGCAGAACACCTTGCCCGGCGGGAGATCTCCCCTTTTCCTTCCACCGCCACAGTGGTGACCCCGACGTGATATGAACACGCAACCAACAACCTTCGGAAAACTACAACTTCTCAAGCCTTCGTCATTATCCTCAAGAACCCCTACCATTCACTCCCAAGAATCGTCTTCTGCAGTCTTCAGCTCCTGCGAGCCAGTCCAACTTGTCTTCATCTCGACTCACCGCAGATTTATAAGGCAGACTTCTGGCACTTGCTCCGGTACATCGTTCTCACCGGCATCACTTGCCAGTGCGTAGTATGGCATGCATTATACACCGGCATATCGTTCGCACCGGCGTCACTTGCCCTTACGCACACACCATGCATTCCCCACCGGCAATAAGGACACACCGGCAATCGGACTGCACTATCGACCTCCGGTCTGAGCAGGGGGGTGATGTGGCGGCGCTGTCGTCGCGCCACAAGCGAAATACATCGAAGCCTAAATCGCGCTATCAAAGTTCCGAATTAAAAACAGTATATATACAATAGCTCCGAACTACCACTCAGAGCGTTGGCCGCTCCCCGGGCAGAACACCTTGCCCTGCGGGAGATCTCCCCTTCTCCTTCCACCCGCCACACTTGGAAAATACCTAGTAGGGATAACGTTAAAAAAAACTGTGTGCTCGTGCTGTAAAATCAATCGTACTATTGCGTCTCAGACAAATGCACTTAACTAGATTTATTTTACTGAAAGTCATATTTTAGGTCTTTAGTTATGAAATTGTCGTTTTTTATAAAATAAGTTAACGCAATTTTTTTTTAATTTCTATTAATCAAAGTAATCACCCATGCAATCGATGCATCTTTGTCAACGCAGTGGCAGTTTATTGATGCCCTTCTTAAAGAAAGCAGCTGGATGGGAGGCAACAAATTCAAAGGCATTTTGTACTGCCTCTTGGGTATTGAATTTTTTCCCGCCAAAAAGTTATCCAAATTCTAGAAAAGCTAGAAGTCTGTAGGTGCAAGATATGGTGAGTACGGCGGATGACGGAGCGCTTCCATACCCAGCTCTTGTAACTTAGAGACCGTCTGTTGTGCAGTATGAGGTCGCGCGTTGTGCAGGAGCAGGGGATAAGCGATTGCAAAGCTGGTTGGAAGCTTCTCCATTATTGTGTTCAGTTCTTCACAGCACATATCTACAGTAATGCTCATTCTATTTGGTAAGAAGCTGTGATGAATCACACCGGCGCTAGACCACCAAACAGTGACCATTACTTTTTTAGGGGTAAGTTTTCGTTTAGGGCATTGTTTAGGTGCTGAACCAGGATCTAACCAACTTGCTGAGTACTTGCCATTGTATCGTCTTGACGCGTATTTCCCGCTGGCGATCATTGAGTTCGTGGGACACCCATTTCATTACCTAAGGTTTTTTACCTTGCCAATTTGACGCAAATGGACCCATATTGTTTTGATGCTAACGTCGAAAGCTGCTCCTAATTCAGCAGTAGATTGAGTATCATCAGTTTCCACAATCGCCTTCAAATTGTGATTGTCGACTAAAGTTTTCGGACGACCACGGGGTACATTTTTCAGGTCGAATTTTCCAGAACATAAGCGGGCAAACCAATAACCGGTGATGCGTTCGTTTGTAGTATTCGCTCCGTAGACGTCGTTGATGTTGCGTGCCGCTTGTGCTACAATGCTGCCACAACGTTTTTTTTAAAGAATAGGGTGACAAACGAGCACACAGTCCACTTGATGGTAAGTGGTTGCTGTGACACATGGACATATACATCTATCCGCAATAAAGAATCAAAATGAGTGAAACTCGTGAGGACTAAGATGGAATTCCTCTTTTCCAGTAAAAAGGGTCTTCGGTTCTCTACACTCACCATACGAAACACAGCAGTGCAAAGCTGTTGTTGTACGCTGGTATTCTGTGAGACTCATTCGTGCTATAACTATACTACTAATATAGCTGCAGCATTGCTATAACACGTAAAAATACTCATATTCCATAATTACTCGAATTTTTAACGTATCCATGATTACGAAATAAATTCAAATGCGATGAAAACATAACGCTAATCAATAAAAAAATGACTGATTTTGAAAAAAGAATTCCATTTTTTTAAATAAAATAAATTTGAAATTAGAACTCTTAGCCAAACAAAATTATTTTGATTTGAAATGGCCAGTACTGCAGAACGGCAATTTCATAGGTAAAGACCTATTATCAAAACCAGCGGCGATCATCAACGTTAAAGTTACAAAAAGTCTGGTACTTTAACCACCAATCAGTTTGCCAAGCATGGCGATTATGTCAAATCCATTCTTCTGTAGGAGAGGCTCGTGTACAGCAATAGACTGAATATGGACTGATGAGGAGGTTTAGGAATAACATCTATAGATGGAGTAGAAAGGTTTTTTCTTAAATATGCTCGATATTTCGTTTAACTATGTTATGATACACGACATGACGGTAATTAAAAGGGTTTTTAGTCTTGTTAGACTCGTCAGTTTATTAATAATTTTAGATCTGTAAATTAAGATGTGTCTTTCTATCCGTGCAACAATTTAACGAATGATTTTGTTTTATTTGTGCTATAAATATAATTAGTAACTTAATATGTGCACGTAAATAATTAAAACTTATTTATAATGTTGATTTTATCAAAAACATGAAAGCAAAATGCAATGCAAATGATTAATACGGAAAGGAAAAATAATGTAACAGATATGTACATAGCACTTATAAAGTGTATGCTTATCCCGGTAAGGGATTGAGCCTCCCCACTATACTTATCTAACATATTTTCTCATCACTTTGAGAATATTAAAACCTTCCAAGTTGGTATTCTTGTTGGGACAAATTTACTACTTTTCAAAAGCAAGAAATATTATGGAATAACTATTTGATGTGGATTCCATACAAGGGAGAATTCTGTATTATGTTGTAACCATAAAAATATTCATTTTAATTTTAAAAATTACAAGATGAATAAATATTAATTATTCACTCGATTTCAGAATGATTAAACATAGCCAATAAATTAATCCGACAGTTATTAAGTTTATAGAGAAAAGTATTACGAATCTCTATTTATATATTACGTTACGGTATATATAGATTTATACTGGAACAAAGGTATTGGAACAAAGAGTTGCAGTCTCGTACCGATAAACGAGTGTCGGGCATCCGCACACTAGGTAGTGTGCCTACCAGTTCGGCGCCAAGAGATGTATGAAGTCGATGAATGCAGGTGGCGCATAACCATGTATTGTGGCATTCTATGGAAGAGGCCTAAGATCAGCAGTGGACTAGAGATAAGCTGAAATAAGATGATGATACTGAAAAATTTCAACAATTTTATTTTATTTTGGTTTTAACTTGAAAAATTTTACTTTATGAATCAGACTTTATTAATTACCTGATCTGTTTATTGCGGTGTTTTAGTTTCTTGCGTGTTAGTTTAAACTTTTAAATAAGGTATTAAGTAGTAGATCTGCTTTTCTGTATTGAGATTTGGTGAGTGAGAGTCGAACCTGTTGCTACTCAAGTAGCCCATTGAATAAGTAACGGTGACAAACTGAGGTGACAAACGGACTTACAGTTCTCCAGATGATAAGTGGCTCCTACATTCCATGGAAACATGTAACCAACTTCAAAAAAAAGGCTGCAGATGCGTTGTCACCTCTGAGAACAAAGATTTAATGCCTCATGTCCTGAAATTATACTGGCTGGTTATGGTGGCAAAAATAGGTAAGAGGGAGGTACCCACCTAGAAGGATACCTAGGCATAAAATGAGTTCATAACTTCTACGTCATAGAAATTATGCATAACCCCTAAAAGGTTGGATACTGGAATGTCCTATATTATATATCAGGAGTTTGTCAACAATAACCATCTAAGAACAACGTGCGAATGGAAATATTTATTTTAAAAATTATACCCGAAAGCTTTTAACCTGTCACAGATATCGATTTACACCATATTTATTTAGGGCACGTGGGAACGAAGGGGAAATAGGGGGGCTTCATTTAAAGTTATCTTTACGAGTAAAATTTAAATATTTCAAACCTTTTTCATGATTTATGAAACAACATTTAACCCTGGTTTAGATTTTGGAATTTTGAATTTCAATACAACAAAATTATACAACGATAAGATAAAAATGGTTAAACGTTTTAATTTGAAAACTTTAATAACAATAAATAATTTTTTTCTAACAAAGCAGGATTTAGTGTTCAAAGTTTGCTACTTTGAATTTTGAATTAGAAGTGAGCAAGAGCAGAGTCAGTGTGTAGTGACGGTGTAAGAATATCCAATATCCCATATCGTTGCGTGGGTGTCGTCAGAGGGATTTAGGATTAACAATTTTCATTGTTAACCACTGAATGAGGTGATCGCCACCGTGCTGGTTCTATTAAAGTTCATTTAAAAATTGTACAAATAAAATTATTGTAATGTGAAAGATGTTTAAAAAAAGTTCCGCTGGGTTTCTTGCATCTTGCTGGTTCTTCCCAGGACAAAGGTATTTTCCGAACCAGTGGTAATTAAAAAATGACTTCAATAAGTATTATGTAATAATCTATATTGAATAAAAAAATATTCTATTCTATTCTAATCATTGTTTATTAAACTCTTTATTTTTTTTAAAGTTACTTACTACACTAAGATATTTTTCTGTATCGTGGAGCCATTTTACAAATATAAATAGCACTATGCACTACACAATATTTTGATAATGATTTATTTTATTTATTAAATGTCGTTTTTTTTTTTACTTAAAATTAGTATATTTATGTACGTCAATTGGTCTGTGTAAAAATAATGTTAATGTTAATAATGGTAATGTTTCTTTTTTCTTTCTCTCTTCCAATTTCATTGCTTCTACGACCAAAAGTGCTCAATTAAAATGGTGCACTTTTGGCTACTCTAAGTTTCACCTAAACTTACAGTTGCTTTTATAACTTTATATTATGTGCTTCTTGGTCCTGAGCCATTTGCATTCATCAAATACCTGCATATCTTACCAGGTCGTCACTCCATCTAGGGCAGCCATACACTTCGCTTACCGGTAGGAGGTTGCCAGTCGAGAATCTTTTATCCCTATCAGTTGTTGATACTTCGAGCTATTTGCCCGGCCCATTGCTATTTCAGCATACCAATGCGTTGGGCTAGGTCGGTTACTTTGGTTCTACTGCGGATATTCACCCTAAGCATAGCTATCTCCATAGCTCGCTGAGCGAACTTCAGCTTCCACATACGGCCAGCAGTGACCACATCTCAGATCCATAAGTCATCACTGGCAACACGCACTGGTTGCAGAATCTTGTTTTCAGATTTTGAGGTATACCTGACGATAAAATGTGTCGTAATCTCCAGAACGCTACCTCGTCGAGTTGAATCCCTTGATTGGTCGAAATTAGACTGATCTAGTCAGACAATTCGTCCTAGGTAAACATACTTGTCAACAATGTTGTTTTGTCCATGTTCATTTTAAAACCTATGCGTTGGAAGACTTTTTTCGGGTCAGTGAGGATAGTGCTGAGATCCTGTAGCGATTTTGCTATAAGGTCAATACCATTAGGAAATCGAAAGGTGAGTGATTAACTTGCCATTGATGTTAATATCTTATCTTTTCCAGTCCAGTAGCTTTCAAACGTCTTACAATGTAGCAGCGAAGTAAATGAAATGAAAATGAATAAGAAATATCTATTTCTCACCACAAAACACAAAAATGTTTTAACACTAATCTTGGAAAGTTTTGGAAAGTTTTTTTTAAATACTAGCAATACTACTTACATGGCCAATATTGCCTTAACCACTCCTGGTAAGCTTAAAATAGGAAATTACCCGAATGGCGGATTCGAATCTCAAAAGTTCGCCTTTTGATTTCGCGGTCCGCATCATACCAATAGGCTACTGTCGCTTAGGGAAGTCATAATTATATTAATTATTATTCGGAATTTACCCAAAAGAGCACAGGTAACTGCCGACAGGTAACACGTAGATAATTACGACTTCAGTTACCTCTTTTTTAAATCCCAAAGTTTCCAGTGCTTTGTAGCTACTATAGTCACGAAGAAGAAGTAAACATATAAATGCTTTCAATTTTTTTTGAATCCGTAGTATTCGCGTAAAAATTATAAATCACAATTACGGTTTCTACTTTATTTATATAATCACAGAAATAAAAATAAACTTTTAAGAAAAGTAAAAGCCAGTTTCAAAAAACTAAAAATAATAAAATACGACGTTATGCTTGAATACAGTGTATAGAAGAATAAATAAAGCCGCGCCTTCAGTGGCTGCTATGTGGAAATTATTTTATTATTTTTAGTTGTATGAATTTTATGAAAAGTTTAATATCTGACGCATTAAGGATCATCACATGCTCAGGGTAACAACTACAATGTCTAAAATGTTACACGAATAACATTTCCTATTATTTCTAATGTTACAATGGTTTTTCCAAATATATGGGACCTTTCCTGAAGTATAACTTTCAGAAAAGTAAAAAGGTTACATTTATTTTTACATTTATTATATTTTGATTTTTCAGGTTTATTTTAAAATTTCGGTGTAATATATTATAAAATAAATATAAATAAACTTAAACATATATAGACAGAAGAGTCAAAAGACATTTTAAATAGCTAGTAAGAGAATTCCTAATATCTTATCAGCGCCTGATTAAGCTAGTTAAACGATAGATTTTGAGACCCTTTGTACCAATAGTGCCGAAATCGAATGCCGGGAACGTAACCATCCAAGTAAGTCCAAGTGACCTAGCAGCTCTTATAGCAGAGATGAAAGCTCAGTTTAAGACTTTATCTGAAACAGTAGAGAAGCAGTTCAAGGAGTTGAAAAAACATTATGAAATTACTTTAGAAAGTTTCAAATTTCAGTCGGAGATGTACTATAATATGCTTGTTAAAATGGAGCAGTATGAAAAAGAAAAACTAAAAGATCAAAAACTTATTGCCTCATTAGAAGATAAAATTGTGTTCTTTGAACGTTACGCCAAGGCTACTGGACCTGAAATTCGCAATGTCCCAAAAAGAAAAACAAAATTAAGCCAAAAGCTGATTTGAGTAAAATTATTTTAAATTTGGCGGAAAGTGTGAATGTCACTTTAAAAGAGTCTGATCTGAAGGACATCTACAGAACTAATTCCATCAAAGAAGTGACCACTAAACTCATTGTTGTTGAATTGGTAAGTGTCATGGTCAAGGAGCAAATTTTGTCAGCTGTTAAAAACCTGATCAAAAATGCATCTAAGGAAAATAAACTAAATACGTCACATTTTAAATAGCCAGGAGATTAACAACTAATATTTGTTTCTGAAACTTTAACTATGAAAACGCAAAAATAGTTTTTCCTAGCTAGGCAATTTTCAACCATCGAGAACTTTTCGTACTGTTTAGAAGTCAAGTGAACCTTGGAAAATCGGATAACTGCCCTCTGGTACGGGTTAATTATGAAGCAGACTTGAAGCTGATTGAATAGCTGTACTATTTTTCAACAGATTTGAGGTTTGAGTATTATTCTGCTATTAGTTTTAATTTATTTCTATTCTTTTTCGTTTTATTAATATCTTTAAGAAACCTAAAATTATTTTTATGTTAACTTTTGCGTTTTTAAACAAGAACCGTTCAATCCGGTTTCCGGTCGGGTCATAGTACGACTACATCTCTGGTTAAAGTTACTGACGATATTCGACGAGGTACGGATAATAAACAGCTCACTGTGTTGGTATTATTAGATTTTAGCAATGCCTTCAATACCATTGATTTTGATATCTTGTTGAGTCTGTTACGTTCCATAGACATATCTCCATCAGTGGTTGGATGGTTTCAAAATTATCTTAAGGGCCGACGGCAGCGTATTCGCATTGAAGATAAATTTTCTTATTGGTGTGAACTGTGAGCTGGAGTGCCTCAAGGTGGTGTGTTGTCTCCTTTACTCTTTGCTATTTTCATTAGTTCGATCTGTCACAAAATTTCTTCTCTTTATCACATGTATGCAGACGATCTTCAAGTGTATACGCAGTCGACTCTTGAAAACCTGCCTACTGCTGTTTCGGTCATCAATTCTGACCTGGTGGCTATTAGCGAATGGAGTAAGTGCTGTGGGTTTAAGGTTAATCCTTGTAAGTCTCAGGCCATTATTGTTGGTAGTGCTGGCATGATTTCAAGAGTTGACTGGAATAACTTTCCCTCGGTGGTATTGAATGGTATTGTAATACCTTACAGTAGCACCGTTAAAAATCTTGATATCCACTTCGATACTACTTTCTCGTGGTCTCATCAATTGAAGGAAGTTAGCAGAAAGACTTTTGCTGCTATGGGTTTATTGCGGCGTTTACGTTCTTTTCTTCCCATTCCTACTAAGATTATGTTAGCACAATCTTTACTCCTCTCTATTCTCGATTATGCGGGCGCAAGCTATCTTGATTTAACTGAAGATCAACTAAACAAACTTAAGCGTATTCAAAATCTGGCTATTTGGTTCATATTTGGCTTGCGCAAATATGACCATGTCTCCAAATTTCGTTTAATGCTCAAGTGGTTACCCATTCGCCTTCGCCGGAATCTACAAATTGTTTCTCTTCTGTACTGTGTATTATTCAATCCAATGACTCCTAGCTATCTGAAGGAAAACTTTAAGTTTCTTGGTCATGACAGACCGGATAGAGTTCTACGGTCAGCCGGAGAACTTATACTCGCGCCACATTCTTATCGAACTAAATACTTTAAGAATTCCTTCACAGTTAAGGCCATCTGCTTATGGAATTATCTTCCTCCGCAAATTCGTCGTACGAAAACACTAGAAAAGTTTAAGACTGACGTCAAAAATCACTACTTAACAGTGCAATAACCACTGGTCATCATTTGCGACATGTATTTTTTGTAAAGTAAAATTACAGCCTATATACGTCCCACTGCTGGGCACAGGCCTCCTCTCATTTCTGAAAGGGTTTTAGGGCAAGGAATTGTCCGCCGCGCTGCCCTAATGCGTGTTGGCGAACTTCACATGTCTTCGAAATTTTTTTTTTTGATTTCTCGGACATGCAGGTTTCCTCACGATGTTTTCATTCACCGCCGAGCACGTGGTAAATCAGCACTTAAAATTGCAATTAACCATTTCATTGGTGCTGGCGGGGATCGAACCCGGGTTGCTCGCGTACTGTGTAACTTACAGCGAGCACTAATCATCTGATCTACCACGGCTCCTATTTTTTGTATCCTGTCTGTATTTATTTTTGTAAGTTTTATGTATATTTGTCTATTTAATCTTATGTATGTATGTCTATCATATTTTTAATGTATATATTAGTGTATTAAATATTTGTTATTATGTATCGGTTTAGTTTATTTAGGTATTAGTATGTAAGTTTACTTTAATATACACCACCTCCCACTGTCCAATAGTACAATTTTCTCCTAATCTTAAGGTTGTCTGGAAGAGATCGCTTTTTAGCGATAAGACCGCCTTATTGTACCTATCTCTTAAGTTTTACTCCTTGTAATTTTTTTATCGTTTTTGTGGTGTACAATAAAGTGTAAAAATAAAAACAAATAAACCGTTTTCAATATATTTTGGGTTACGTATTGTCATGTTCCATAACATTTATTATTTTCATCTACATACAAACGTACACATACAAACACACACACATACAATTAATCACAAATCTCATCTTACAGCTATTTTGGGTTTGTCCATTTTAATTTCAAACCGTCCGATTTTATGAATAAACAATAATAAAAATTATATCCTTCGATTTTATTAATAATGATGACCAAAAAATAGATAGTCTTAAGGTTTCGGCCTCATACTGTGCCAATCCAGAAGATTGTAAGGATCTCATACCCAATCACGTTAGTAGGTTTAAAATAATTAGTCAAAATATACGTAGTATATCTGCAAATATATCTGCATTACAAATATTACTAATTATTTATAAGTCGTCTTGGTTTTAGTAACGATATTATAATACTCACAGAATGTAGACTAGTATATAATCCATACCTTCCATCATTGGATGTTTATACCAGCTACCATACACTATGTAATATGAACCAAAATGACGGAGTTGTAGTTTATATCCGGAAATACCTTAAGAAGTATGTATTACAGAACTTAAATTCAAAACAGCTACCGTTTTACAGATTTTAATTAGTAATTACTTGGGTGTATTAGCTATATACAGGTTCTTCTACAAGAGACATAAGTTAGTTTATTGATTCAACAGACCAAAACCTTACTAACCTATCACCGTTGAGTACTATAGCAATAATAGGTGACATTAATATATTACCTGACAATAATGATATTATGGCATCTGATTACTTGAATCTTTTGGCTAGTCATGGACTTCTTCCAGTCCATACTTATATAACTCATTACAAATCATCTATAGACCATGTTATCCTTAAAACCAAGTTAAAGGCAACCACGATTGTGATTTAATCCACTGTCACAGATCACAAAGCTCGATGCTTGCTTTAGAAAAACTGCATGTTTCTTATACACAAAAAAAGTCTCAAAAACTAATTTTATTACTCTGGATAAAGATATAATTGCACTAGATTTTTCGGATGTATACAATCTAACTGACCCTGAGGCAGCCATGAACTATTTTGTTAGGTCATTAGGAAAAGCTATAAAGGATAATACCAGCATTGTTCCTGTACCACATCGTTTACAAATAAAAAAGCTTTGGATTACGCCGGGTTTGTTAAGATGTATGCATAACAGAGATCGTATGCATAAAATGTTTAAATACTCATCGGAAAATGAAGTTTTGAAAAAGACATTCAAAAGGTATCGCAACTTTTGTAATAATTTGGCAAAAATGTTAAAAAAAACAATATGAAAGAAATGAACTAATCCAAGCTGGAACGAACAAAACGCGCCTTTGGGAAGTTATAAAAGAAATATCGTACACAAACAATGACAAAATGCCAGCCTCAGGCTTGTTAGCTGCTGAAAGTGACCAGTTGAAATCAAATTCATATTTTGTTGGTGTAGGCAAAAATATAGTAAATAAAGCAAAATAGAAATAATAATCATAGTAAAATCAACCCTATTAATTTAAGCCCTAATCCAAATTCATTCGTTATTTTAAAAACCGATAATAAGAAAGACGAAGAAGAGATCCTCTCACATCGTACTAATTGTTCAGCTGGAGTAGATGGTATCACTGCTCTTATTTTAAAACGTTACAGAGAAATTTTAGTACCACCGCTCACATTCATATTTAAACTCTATTTTACAAAAGGATCTTTTCCGTCTGACCTTAAAGAAGCCCTCATTCATCCTATTTACAAGTCTCGGGAAAAAAATAGTTTTAACAATTATAGGCCCATTTCAGTTTTTCTATCTTTGTCGAAAGTGTTAGAAAGTCTTTTAAAAACAACTTGTGAATTTCTTGGAAGGGAATAATCTTTTATCAAACAGGCAGTATGGTTTTCGTTCGGGACAATCGACTAATGGTGCAATACATGAACACACTGACTTTGTTGCCAATGCCTTAACAGCAAAATGAAATGCCTAGCTATATTTTTAGACCTATCTAAGGCTATCGATGTAATTTCGATCCTAGACTTGTAAATAAACTGGAAACATTAGGTATTAGAGGCACCCAGCTTGACCTTTTCAGAAGCTACTTAACTGGTAGGACACAGTGTGTAAAAATTGACAATTATGTAAGTGGTTATGACGAGATTGAATATGATGTTTCCCAAGGCAGCATCCTACGTCCAATCTGGTTTTTAGTTTATGTGAACAATATGTGTGAACGCAGCAAGGATAAGGGAAAACATATAGCTTTTGCTGACGATACTGCTTTGGTGTTTTCCGAAACAACGTGGGAAAAGGTCTATAAATTAGCTCAGCGTGGTTTTAACATTGTCACGGTTTGGCTAACACAAAATGGTCTCATGCTCAATGTTGATAAGACAAAGCTTATGACATTTAGTATTCGGTCTCAAAAACTACCTCCTAATCTTAAAATAATATCCCACAGTCATTCTGATAACATTCTGTCTCCCAAAACAAACTGTGACTGTCCTAGTCTAGAAAGGGACCATTTTCTAAAATATTTGGGAATAATTTTTGATGACAGACTCACTTTTAATCTTCACGTAAGTTTGTTGTCTAGAAGGGTTCAAAAATTAATATTTGTGTTTAATTGCCTGAGAGATGTAGCTGAACCTAATGTTATTAAAATGATTTACTTTGCACTTTGTCGATCAATGCTTATGTACTGTATTTCTATTTGGGGTGGATTCGCAAAGACCTGCATGATTTTAATTGAGCGTGCTCAAAGGGCAGTACTCAAAGTAAGCACTTTTAAAAAGTTTCGATATCCAACTTCCGACTTATACAAATCATGTGAAGTTTTGAAACTCACTGTCACAACTTTTTATACTACACACATTATTAAAACAGCATGCTAATGTACATAAAATTGCTACTATTACTAGCAATGTAAACAGTCAACAGTCATATCGTCAACAAACGCAAAAATATAACTCGGTCGGTGCACCTACGAGTAGTTAAGTTTTGGGAGCGGTGCTGAACCTTTTTAGTAGCCTACTAGTCCGAGGAAATTTTTAATTTCAGTAGAAGTTCGGGGAAGTGGGAAATCAATTAATGCTCTAATTTTGTTATCATTGGGTTCTAAGCCATTTTCGTAATTTTGTAACTTAGATAAATTTTGTTAAAGTAATTCATCAACCTCATAATAATTATTAATTCCATTATCGGTTGTAAAGTTGATTTTACATGTGTTGTTATTAAGTTTGGTCGTAACTATCGGTTCATTAAATGTAGGCGTTACGTTTTCTTGCGATGCATTCTGAATAATAGTTGTAGCAAACGAACCCATACATGTGACTATAGCACTAGGCATTCGTACGTTATTGCCAAAATTTCTGTAGTTTATGATTGCATCACCGTTGTCTAGGTCAGTTGGAAATTAACTCGTGTTTCGGTTCTAGGTTCTAACGTTATTTCATATGTAGGGCTGTTAATTATTGGGATTTGTGTATTACGCGTTTGTAAAATTTGATTTTTCATGTCGATAGTTGCTTCTAACATTTTTAACAAATCAGAGCCAATCAGTCTGTCGTATCTTGCGTCAACATTATAGATGTAAAATTTATGTTCTAATGAACTCTTAAATGTCTTTAATAAATGTATATATACGACTTCATTATGAACACTTCGTGCGTGAGTACTAATCACTTCAAATTGTTCATGAAATTTAAAATTGGAAAAATATTTATCGGCTAAAGCGGGACTAATAAAACTTCCAGTGCTTCCAGTATCAATCATAAAGCGTGCATTAATTTCAGGAATTAAAATATGAGGGAATTTATTAGTTCCGTTGCAAATCAAACGTATCATTTCTCGGGATTGTCTTCTGAGGCTACTTTGGTAAAATTTTCGAATTCGTTATTATTTCCGCTTTGTTCAATAAAAGGTTGTATGTTTTCAGTGTATAATTCGTCAGAATTATCATATTCTTCGTTATAGAAAAATTTTGGTTCGTAGTCGGATTGATAATAACCATCTTGTAAAGTTTCATTTTCATCATTATCGTATGCATATAATAAATTACTATCGCTATTTTTAACCATGTTTTGTCTAAGAAGTTTAGCAGTTCGCATCAAAACGTTATTATCTTGAATTTGAGGTGGATTACACTGCGGTTGAGGTATACCGAATTTAAATTGTTGGTTCGCGTTAAAATTTGGTCGAAACTGTTGGTTAAATTGACGTCTATAACCTTGTTGAGGTATTCCAAATTTAAAATTATTTTGAGGATTAAAAGCTTGTTAGTTTGGTATGCCGAATTTAAAATTGTTTTGTGGATTTAATCCATTTGGTCGCATGAAATTATTTTGATTTATGTTTCCGAACCTAGGATTCATATTATTAAAAGGTAAATTATTTTGTGCTCCGTGTGGGATACTGAATTTAAAGTTATGATTTACTGGAGTATGAAAATTGTTTGCAAAAGCATTAGATTTAAATGCGAATGGGTACCTAAAACATTCTGAATTATTCGACGTGGATTGCAAAGTTGGTTTATTATTAGCTTTATTTTTATTTTTAGCATTATATTGAAACTGGAAATTAACTTCTACCATAACCACACTAAGGGAATTCTCTAAAGTAATACAATTTTTAAGACACACAATTCGAATTAAGTCTTCCGGTAAATTATACAAAAACATATTATAGCAGGTAGCATAATATATGGTTATAGCAGGAGACATAAACAAATACATTAAAAAAGGAAAATTCACTTGTGAGTTACAAGAATTGTGTCACAATTACAATTTAAAAATCCATATAACGTTCCTACGCGAAAATTATCTTGTATAGACTACATAGTGAGTAACTTTCCAAACGCCACTGCAACTATATTACCACTTCATCTCTCGGATCATCACACAGCACAAATGGTGCCGATGTTATTTTATTTTTTACCTTTCCAGTAAAAAATAAGTCAACATCGGCACAATCTTATTACATTTTTAAGAGAGATTATAACTTGGACCACATTCAAAAAAGTAAAGAATGTCTACAAAACTTATCGTGGTATGAAATTTATATGGAAAATTACTTGAATAAGGCTTTTAAAGTTTTCCACGAATTGGTATATCTTTTTTACAATCTATGATTTTCAAAAATAAAACTTAAATTAAACAATAGTCACGCAAGGAAAAATAAATGGATAAGTCAAGGATTAAAAAAAGTTCTCGAACTAAACGGGTCCTTCGATACACATACTATAAGCAAAAAAAGTACACGTAATAAAATGACCTACATAAACTATTCTAATATTTTAAAGAAATGTATTTATAAATCCAAACAAATGGATAATATTAAATATACAAATAATAGCAATAACAAATCCAAGGCAGCATGGAGAATTTTTAAAATCATGCGCTGATAATGTATCCAAAATTTTGACTTATCTTATTAATTTATCATTCTCATCAGCCAAATTCCCAGAAGCACTAAAGTTGTCAATAATAAAACCTTTATTTAAAAAAGGAAGAAAGGATGATATTCAAAATATATCGTCCAATCACCCTGATACCCATTCTGGCCAAATTTTTTGAAAAATGTATGTATAAAAGAATAGTTGATTACTGTGATAAATACCAGATAATTAAAAGCGAACAATACGGGTTTCAAAAACACAAATCGACCTCACTTGCCATGTTTTTATTAGTAGAAACAATACTTAGTTACATAAACAATAGACAATTGACAACAGGATTATTCTTTGACCTCTCAAAGGCCTTTGATTTCGTTTCACATGATATCGCAAAAATTAGAGACAGCTGGGATCAGAGGACTAGTACTTCAGTGGTTATCGTCATATTTAAATGGCAAACAACAATGTGTTATCATTGTTAAAATAGATAAAAACAATAACTTGACATCTTATTCATCTGGATATAAATATAATAATTTCGGCGTTCCGCAAGGAAGTATATTAGGACCGATTCTTTTCCTATTATATATTAATGACATTGTTGACATTATGAATCATAAATGTATTCTGTACGCTGATGACTTTTCAATTATTGTGACATGTAATAAAAATAATAATACAATTAGAAATCATGAAGATGACATTAATAATACAATTGACACACTAATAGAATGGCTTGACATAAATAATTTGAAAATTAATCTAGATAAATCCCATTATATACAATTTAAGAAATCTATCAATTCCTATCATAATATGAAATTTAATATACCAAAACTAAAAGAAGCTACATGTACAAAATTTCTGGGAATAACGTTAGATGAAGATATAAATTAGAAAGAACAAATAGATAACGGATGCAGTAGAATTAATAAATTTGTATATTAAACACGTCAAAAAAATACAAATATTAAAATGGCAATTGCAACGTACCACGCACACGTAGAGTCTATTTTACGCTATGGACTATATTATTATATTATATATGGGGTAATGGTACTGACCGAAATAGAGCATTCGTTGCCCAAAAAAAATGTATTCGTGCAATATGCGGGATATCGCCAGGGGAATCCTGTAAACCGCTATTTAAAAGACTTGGTATATTACCCCTCCCGTCACTATACATTTATGAAGTTGGCTTGTTTGTTTTTAAAAATAAGTCATTATTTATTAAAGCAAATTATATGTTTTCTCGAAACCGACGTGACCCAGACAAACTTGTCCTAGATGTTATTCCTAGGCTCGTTAAATATAACAAAAGCTGCCTAAAAATGTGTGTAAAAATATATAATAAAATACCTAAAGAATTTAAACTATTAAGCGAAAGACTATATAAGAAACATTTGTATGATTGGTTAAAAATTAAATGCTTTTATGACTTAAAAGATTTTTTTTGAGATTAATTTTCTGAATTTAAATAATTATTAATATTGTCTAAACATTTTAAAATTATAATTTGCATGCTATTATTAGTGAAACACGACTGCACTATATATATATTGTAACATCTTTTTATACTGTGATTCTTGCAAATAAAGATTTATGATTTATGATTAAGACACATGTTATTATAAATAATCATTTTTACTGCTTTAACACCTTCATCAATAAGCAAGTTGACTTAAGAGAAGAAAGTGCTGCACGTATGTTGAATTCTGTTGCAAAATTCTAAATATGATTCACCAGATTTAATTTTTAAATTTTCTAATTCAATCGCAATGTATTCTTTTGACCTAGGATCACCAAAATGTTGTATAAATAAAAAATTTAAACTTCCCCAAGTGGAAATATCATCTCTTTCACATAAAAGCGATGCAGTTTTACCGCACAATCTACTTGTTATGCAATGAATTACATATATAGTTTGCACAGGATTGTTCGGTCCATTAAAATTTCTTATAATATGCTTTGATCACCATTAAACATAGGGATTAAACTTAATAAATCTTTAGGAATGATTTGCACAGAGGGACATACTCCTTCTTGTACCATTTTTATAGAAAAATCTTATTTATCAAAGGTTTATAAAATATTATTTTAATTAAAAGTTTTCAATAATTCAATCACTTTTTAAATTACAATAACTTTATTTTCATTTAATTCACTTTATTTTTCTTAATAATAATATTCACTTAATAAATAACTGCCAAATTTTGTGCAGATGTCAAATAAATTTCAACAATTTTAGTTTAAAAGTTACGATATAGAGCCAAAAAGAAACAACCACAGGAAATAACTAGGATGAGACAGGATAGTAAAAAGGTTTACTTACAGTCCGCTCACTCCCATGTCTACCCGTAAAGTTACTCTTCTTTGTACAGGATTTCTTCAGCGCCCAACTTAATACATTTATTTAGTTCGAGGATATCCGGAAACGTGGACAAGACGAATTTGAATGTACTTGAACTCAGCTGTAATCGCGGATCGCCAGTTAAATTTCGGGACCGGTGCTGAAGCTTTCTAAAAACTACAAATATGTCTTGGCGACTTTTATTAACTATTACATTACAATAATGTATTAAAACTATTCAGTGCAATACTGACTTTCTTAACTACGTGATTACATTACTACGAAGAGAATTATAATGAATCTTATTCTAAATGCAATGGCTTATATAGCATGGTCCAAACAAGTTTGTTGACTGAAAGTATGACGCCTTGGTTTGACCAGCAATAACAACTATACAGTGGAGTCAGCGTCTTCTGTAACGTTATACTTCATAACATGTTTTCAGTAATATAATATTAAAAAATTAATAGGCACAATTCGTGATCAACATGTTATTGTAAAATATGGCTACTTGCAATTATCGTGTTTACGAGTAACTTAATACCGAAATCTTAATCAGGGCAATTTGGGATCAACAGGATGTTATGATGTTATGGCTTCTTCCAGACCGTATAACTACCTAAAAACTTCACTTGTCCAACCTTTTTATCAATTTGGACCCTTTTTATATAACAAGATAAATAATTTATTTAATGAAAAAATAAAAGTAAAAATTAGTGTTAACAAAATATTATTAAGTGGCTACAAAGTCTTGATTATAACACAACGGAATCTGTGCTGAAACCTATAAGTTGATATATTGTCCATATGTATACCATATTTATTTATTTATTTATTTAAATTTTATTGAACCTTACACATTTAGTAAAGGAACAAAAGGCGGACTTATTTACACCCACATTCACACCCCACCCACACACACATGGAAGAGTACTGACGTTTACAGCTCAGGTTTTCCTATTGTAAGCGTCAGCTAAAATACTGCTGTATAGAATAAGTAAATATTTTGTATTATTATTATAACCTATTTAATAAAAAAAGATTCATCAAAATTGGTTCACAAGTTACAAAGATATCGCGTAATAAATATACAAAAATACACAGTCGAATTGAGAGCCTGCTCCATTTTCAAAGTCGGTTAATATGAATGTAACCAAACAAACGAGGTGAACTGGCAAGACCACTATGATAATGAAACAAGCTTCCTTTATGCAATGGTACCAGTACTTACAATTGAAATTTATCTTTCTGGCGTCGAGTCACTAACAAAGACAATATATTTGCAAGTCCAAATTATCCAACATTGCTTTGAACGCTTTCCACGTGATAATTTGACTTTCAAATAGGTTGCAACTGCTCGTCAAATGAATTCGTTATGGTGGTCAACTACTCAATTTGGATACAGGTTTTAAGGGCTATACATAGTTAATAATTCGTACAAACATTTAGAAAAAAAATTAAAATAAAAAAAAATCAAAGTTATAATTAACCAAAGTTTTTCTTTGATATATATGTAGGAGAAAGGGGTCGGCCATGCTGAGTAAGATTATTGGCGCCAAGCTCCCCGCGGCTGGACGTACTACTAGACAGAGTAACGCCATTCCAGTCTGGAGAATAAGAATTGAGGAATGTATCGCAAAAGCTACGGCCCTCATCGGCAGACTGATATGCTTCGGGTCAGGCAATAACAGGCCAAGGATTGTGCGCACCGTCAGAATGGCGTTTACTGGGACAAATGTCAGTTTATCCCAGCCAGATATAACGCAAAAACTGACGGAGCGCATAGACGACCTGAAGCAGAGAATCGCTGCTTGGGGAAAGCGGATTCGGCGATTTACCGAGAGGTCGACAAGGTTCAACTAGAATCGTCTCTTCTAGAGTGATCAAAAGAGGCTCTATGAATCATTGAAGCGACCAATGGTACGTGTAAAGGGCCCAGCACCGAATCAGGCCGACACTGTCGCATTCTGGCGCGGCCTTTGGTAAGAGCCCGTGAACCTCAGTGAGGGCCCTTGGACGGAAGTTGTGGCGAGTCAGTGTGCGAATGTTACTCCCATGGTCCCCGTCATCATAACGCCGGATGATTAGTACTGGCTGAAGGGATTCGTGGTGTGTTACGCTGTGCTCACCCGAAAATTTCAAGAGGCTCTCGACCAAAAGATACTACCAAACCTCTTCACGACTGAGATCACTCATTTGGTTCCTAAAATCTGGGATTCCACAGACCCGAGCAAATACTGCTCCATTACGTGTCTACCCACCATAATTATATAAGCCACTGACATCCATTTTGAGTACGCGAATCATACGTCACCTGGACTTAAATCAGGTGATGTCGCGTGCTCAAAATGGATGTTGGGGCGGTGGTCGTGGAACCAAGGAACCACTCCTCATTGACACGGTGATTGGCAAAGTGGTTAAACGCAACCGTCGGAACTTCTCCGCCGCCTGGATAGACTATAGAAAGGCATTCGACTCGGTGCCCCATACATAGCTAAAGAGGGTCCTCAAACTGTACAAGGTTGACTGTACAGTTAGAGACTTCCTCGAGCAGTGTATGGGGCAGTAGAGTATAATCCTTTGTCGTCTAGGCGAGCGGATGACAGATGCGGAAAGCCGCATAAGGATAAGAAAGGGTATCTTCCAGGGCGATTGTTTGAGTCCAATCTGGTTTTGCCTCTCCTTGAACCCTCTCATTACCTTACTGGAGGATTCCGGGAGGAGATTTCAGCTTCGAAGAGGAGGTACAAAAGTGACCCACCTTTTCTATAAGGATGAAAAGCGGTCTCATCTTATGGAAATGATAAACATCACTTGTGATTTTAGTAATTCTATTAGAATGGAGCTGGGGACGGATAAATTTGCAGTCCTCTATGTTGAAAGGGGTAGGGTTGCTAACTCTGAGGGCATAGGCTTATCTATACATACCGATACCTGGGTATGTAACAGAACATCGGTATCGGAGGCGGGTATGAAACAGTCAGTTTGCGATGTGTTTTATGCCCGCTTGACCAAAGTGCTTAACAGCCTTTTGCCGGTGTGAATAAGGCACACGCATATAACAGTTGGGTCATGCCTGTTCTCATTTATACCTTTGGTGGACTCAAACTGAACTTAACCAGGGCGTTAATATAATAGAAAAGTCCGCACTAATATGACGTCCCATAGGATGCATCACCCGAGATCGTCGATTATGGGGATGCATTTGCCGCGGAAACATGGTGGGCTTGGCTTTGTAAGCGCGCTTACCATGTATAATCGCGAAGTGTGCAGCCTCCGTAATTACTTTCTGATGAGATCGGATGATCCATTCTGTAGAGACGTCATCTCTTCTGATAAAGGGCTAACCCCTCTATCCTTAGTCAACGAGCAATGACAAGACCCGGCAGTACAGAGTATTTCCGACCGGGAGACGGTATGGAAGGAGAAGGAGCTCCACGGGAGGTTCTACAAGGCTCTACATGTGCCTTTCGTAGACACAGTTGCCTCCCTCCACTGGCTACGTTTTGGTGACCTCTTTGGGGAAACCGAGGGTTTTGTCTGTGCGATATAGGATCAGGTTATTAAGACCAACAACCATCGGAGATACATCCTAAGGGATGGCACCGTCGACATCTGTCGAGCTTGTCGCCATCCCGGTGAGTCACTTAGGCATGTCATCTTCGGTTGTTCGGCGCTTTCTAACTCTGAGTACTTGCACAGGCACAACTTAGTAGCCAGAATTCTACACCAGGAGCTCGCTCTGAAATATGGTCTCGTGGACCGGAAATTGCCGTATTACAAGTACTTGCCGGAAGCCGTGCTCGAAAATGACCGCGCCAGGCTCTACTGGGACCGGGCCATCTTCACAGACAGGACTATTCTTGCGAATAAGCCTGATATTGTGCTGATGGACCGGGCACAGTCATGGATATTTTTGGTCGACATTACAATTCCGTATGACGGGAACCTCGTGAAACCCGAAACAGATAAACTAACAAAATATCTGTACCTGGCTGACGAGGTGACCGACAAGTGGGGTGGCCTGCCGACCTAAATTATACCTGTAGTCGTTTCTACGAACGGGCTAATCCCAGTCAGCCTCTCGGGTCATCTGAGGCGACTGGGGCTCCGTGACGGACCGCTCTAAGCTCAAATGCAGAAGGCGGTGCTCCTCGATATCGCCTGCATCGTCCGCCGGTTTCTCTCCCTTTCCCCCTAACCCTCGGCCGTTTGGTCACCCCTGCCGAGGGCTTCCATTTGGTTGGCTTTTTATTTATTTACGTAATCTTTATGTATTTATTTCACTATATTAATATATTTATGTATATTTATCATTTCCATTTATATATTTGTGCAAACCAGCCAGATAAGAAAACTATTTAAATATCCCCCATAATAATAATCTTTATTTGCAAGAATATGGTTGTACAATGGTGTTTGAGTATAATTCGATATATAAATATTAACCAATAAGTCCTAAATAACCTATATAACAATACTTATCGAATTTGAACAACATATAAATTATATAATATTATTCACTCGATTTGATAATTAATTAATTATGTAACAGTGTCAGGATAATGCCTATAAGATATATAAGTAAGTATTATTAGCTCAAGTAAGATTATTATTATAGTTGAATGTCAAATATTAATATTCTTATGTCAATAATTATATAATGTCAATTATAAATGTTAAATATCCAATTGTCATTAATTTATTTCTATATTACTAATTAAATTAGTCAAATTTTATATAAAATAATATCAAAAACATTATTTCTTTATATTCTAATGAGGGGTGTATGGAATCCATGAATACCGTAGCTCAGGGCCGTGTTTTGGAGACAATAATTGGGGGAGGCCTACATTTAGCAGTGGAATTTTGTTGATGATAATGACAAAATATGTTAATATTAATTTTAGTGACAAACTAGCACACAGTCCACCTGATGGTAAGTAGATGCTTTAACCTATGAACATCTACATCTATGTGCAGATGCGGCTGTCACCTCTGAGGACTAAAATAGACTGCCTCATTTCCAGTAAAAAGAGTTCTCAATTCTCTACACTCACAATACGAAACACAGCAGAATTAAGCTGTTATTTTACGCGGGTACTCTGTTAGAGCATGTTGCTTCCCCGGTCGAGCCGACCCACACGTGCTACAAGCATGATATGGCTGCGGCGAGGCTCTGCAACGTATATGCTGTTTTTTTATATAAAATTTGGTGAAAAACGAGCGCACAGTCCACCTGATGGTAAGTGGTTGCTGTGGCCCATAGACATCAACATTTATCCTCAATTAAGAATCAAAATGCAGATGCGTTGTCACCCGTGACGACTAAGATGGAATGCCCCTTTTCCAGTAAAAAGGGTTTCCGGTTCTATACACTCACCATACGAAACACAGCAGCATGAAGCTTCTATTTTACGCTGGTATTCTGTGAGAGTGTCCGTTCTGTTTTATTCGTACTATAAATATAAGAAGAGAAATATATATTTAATTTTAGAATTTATGTAACTTAATATGTGCCTGTGAATAATTAAAACTTACTTATAATGTTAACTTCATCAAAAACCCGAAAGCACACATTGATTAATACCAGCGAAAGGTGCGTCTGCCGCGGATTTTACGCACGGAAATGAAAAAGAATGTAACAGATAGGTACATAGCTTTTAATAAATTTTATGCTTATCCCGGCAAAGGACTGAGCCTCACCATTATACTTATCTAGCATATTTTCACTCATCACGTGTTTCGCCTCCAATCGTGGCATTATCAGGAGAAAATAGAATAGAATAAAATAGTATATATATATATATATATATATATATATATATATATATATATATATATATATATATATATATATATAATATATATATAATAATAATGTATCTTTTATGATATTAAATAAAACTTTATTTGAATCAACTCTTTCTACTAAATGAAATTCAGTTTTTAACTCAATGTGATAAGCAAAACTCTAACACCCTAAGTCACTTAGAACTTCAAGCGATAGACCTGAATCTTTTAACAGCGATATCGAAAGAAAACTTTCCAATCGGATTTATCAAAACTTTCGACGAACTCCTTAAGTATTGGTAAAATTTCTGGGAGTTTGGAACAAGAGGTGAGAAATCCTGTGTTTTTAGAAGAATATGTTTTGTTTTAGAATAAAACTTAGAAAATCACTTTCGCAAATAAGAAGAAGCGAATATTTTATTTTATATTTCTAAGTCATTTGATTCGTATACTTTTATCCGTATATAACCATATTTAAAACTTTAAAAATGTGTTATAATAAGCAACATCCGCAATTCTTACAAGAATTTCAATTACTAGTTTCGAAACTATTAATTTAGGTGTCGTTTTTCGACGTGCTGCTGGTGCTAAAACTTAATTAATATTTCAAACAATTTTAACATCCCACGAAATTTTTGTAAACTTTGTAAAAGTTCTTCATTTTACTACCTTAGACTTACTTCTTTTCAGTGGTTATCAATTTTCATTGTTAAGCACTGAATGAGATGATCGCCACCGTGCTGGTTCTATTAAAATTCATTTAAAAATTGTACAAATAAAATTATTGTAAAGTGAAATATGTTCAAAAAAAGTCCCGCTGGGTTTCTTGCTGGTTCTTCCCACGACAGAGGTATTTTCCGAACCAGTGGTAATTAAAAAAAATACTTCCAATAAGTATTATGTAATAATCTATATTGAATAAAAAATATTCTATTCTATTCTAATCATTGTTTATTAGACTATTTTTTTTTAAAGTTACTTCTACACTAAGATATTTTTCTGTATCGTGGAGGAATTTTACAAACATAAATAGCACTATGCACTACACAATAGTTTGTTAATGATTTATTTTATTTATTAAATTTCTTTTTTTTTTACTTCAAATTAGTAAATAGTTGTACGTCAATTGGTGAAAAAAGTGTTTCTTTTTTCTTTCCCTCTTTCAATTTCATTACGTCTAGGACCAAAAGTTCTTAAATAAAATGGTGCATTTTCGGCTACTTCAAGTTTCACCTAAACTTCCAGTTGCTTTTATAGCTTTATATTATGTGCTTCTTGGTTTTGAGCCATCTGCATTTATCGACTACCTGCTTAACTTACCATATCGTCACTCCATCTAAAGGGGAGGGGGCAGCCATACACTTCGCTTACCGGTAGGAGTTTGCCAGTCGAGAACCTCTCATCCCTATCAGTTGTCGATTCTTCAAGCTATTTGCCCGGCCCATTGCCACTTCAGCATACCAATGCGTTGGGCTAAGTCGGTTACTCTGGTTCTACTGCGGATATTCTCATTTCTTCGTCTGCCACGCAGAGAAACCCTACGCATTGCTCTCTTCATAGCTCGCTGAGCGAACTAAAGTTTGCTCATATGGCCAGCAGTGAAGGACAACGCCTCAGATCCATATGTAATCACTGGCAACATGCACTGGTTGTACAATCTTGTTTTCAGCTTTTGAGGTATACCTGACGAGAAGATGTGTCGTAATCTACAGAACGCTACCTAGTCGAGTTGAATCCCTTGATCGACCTCTCGGTCGAAGTCAGACTGATCCAGTGAGACAATTCGTCCTAGGTAAACATACTCGTCAACAATGTTGTTTTGCGCATGTTCATTTTAAGACCTATCAGTTGGAAGACTCTATTGGGGTCATTGAGCATAGTGCTGAGGTTCTATAAAGACAATACCATCGGCAAATCGAAAGGTGAGTGATTTACTCGCCATTAATGTTAATACCATATCTTTTCCAGTCCAGTAGCTTTCAAACGTCTTAAAATGTAGCGGTGAAGAAAATGAATATGAAATATTTATTTATTTCTCACCACAAAACACAAAAATGTCTTAACACTAATTTTGAACAGTTTCGGAAAGTTTTTTTTAAATACTAGCAATAATATTTTCATGGCCAATATTCCCTTAACCACTCCTGGTAAGCTTAAAATAGGAGTGGTTCACGAAAGTAGCCGAATGGCGGATTCGAATCTCAAAAGTTCTTTTTTTGAGTTCGCGGTCCGCACCATACCAATAGGCTACTATCGCTTTGGGAAGTCATAATTACATTAATTATTATACGGACTTTAACCAAAAACGCACAGGGCAAACATAGGTTTACTACTTCTTCCAACAGGTAACTCATTGATAATTACGATTTTTAAATCCCAACGTTTCCAGTGCTTTGTAGCTGCTATAGTCGCAAGGGAGAAGTAAACAATACGCTTTAAATTTTGTATAATCCGTAGTATTCGCGTATAAATTATAAATCACAATTACGGCTTCTACTTTATTTATAAAATGACAGTAATAAAAATAAACTTAAAAAATAGTAAAAGCCAATTTCAGAGAACTAAAAATAATAAAATACGACATAATGCTTGGACACAGTGTATAGATGAATAAATAAAGCCCCGTGTTCAGTGGGAAATAATTTATTCTTTCTTGTTGTATGAATTTTATTAAAAGTTTGATACCTGACGCATAAAAGATCATCACAAGCTCAGGGTAACAACTATAATGTCTTAAATGTTACATGAAGTACTACATCTCTTATTATTTCTAAGGTTACAATATTTTTTCCAAATATATGGGACCACTCCTGAAGTATAACCTATTTATTAAGAAAAGAGTAATCAAAATTGGTTCACACATAAAGAAGATATCGTGTAATAAACATACAAAAAATACACAGTCAAAATTAAAACCTGCTCCGTTTTCAAAGTTGGTAAATATTAATGTAACCAAACAAACGACGTGAACTGGCAAGACAGCTATGATAATGAAACTAGCTTCCTTTATGTAATGGTATCAGTACTTACAATTGAAACTTATCTTTCTGGTATCGCGTCACTAACAAAGACAATATATTTGCAAGTCCAAATAATCCAACATCGCTTTGAACGCTTACCACGTGATAATTTGACTTTCAAATTGGTTGCAACTGTTCGTCAAATGAATTCGTTATGGTGGTCAACAACTCAATTTGGATACAGGTTTTAAGGGCTGTGCATAGTTAATAATTTGTATAAATATTTGCTATTTTGATAAAAATATTATTAAAATCTAATAAATTATTAGCTTTTTTAAAAACTAACTAATTCCATAGTACGCGACCAAACCAAATTTAATCCAATACAATGAATTGCAATTGCAAATGCTGATCTACATAAAGCTCGACAGAAAAGGAAAACAACTTCAGGAGACCTGCATGCTTAAGAAATGAAGATAAAAAATACACACATCAACAGAATCTAAGGATACCTTAATCCTAAATTAATTACGACTTTATAGTTTAAAATCTTTTTACTTTACATAAAAAGTTTATATAGAGATTGAAACCTCTTTTGTTCTATTTTCAGAATTAAAATTGTAAATAAAAAAAACAAAATTTGGCGGCAAAATTATTAGTAATTCGTTACGTCAAGATTGTTTTTCTTTTTTAATTAAACGTGCCGTGTGAGCTTTAAGAGTCATGTCACGTCGTCATTTGAGTCGAAATGAAATGTTACGAGCCGTGGGCATGTTAGAAAATGGTGCTATTCAACGCGTCGTTGCTGAGGCCCTACACACCAGCCAAAATGTGATATCAAGGTTGTGGTTATGTTATCGCAGTACTTGGGATGTGGCTGAACGGCACATGGGTAGATATCGTGTTACTACGCAGAGACAGGATGGATTTCTCCAAATGACCGCCAAAAGACAACCCAATATCACAGCGATGCAACTACTACAAAGGCTCCTAGACGACCACCAGCTGCTGGTAAGCGACTAAACCGTGCGAAAAAAGTTGCATGATGTTAGTCTTCATGCTCGAAGACCGCTACGTGTTCCAGCATTGCGACGTGACAATTGCGGTCGGCGGCTTTCGTGGGCTCGGGAGCATTTACCATGGAGTGACAAACAATGGTCTTTGGTGCTGTTCACCGATGAATCCCGGTTTGTGTTTCATCCGGATTCACGAAGAACATGCGTTTGGAGAACGCCGGACTCCAAAGGTCCACTCATACCAAGGCGGGATAATCATGGTGTAGGCAGGAATTCGTCTTGGCGGACGAACACAGCTCGTTTGGATCCAAGGCAGAATGACTCCACAAAAATACCGCGAGGAGGTAGAATATAATATAGAATAGAAAAGAATAGAATATTGATTTATTTGAATTGAATGTAGGTATTAACAATAAGTTGTTGACAGAGTATAAAAGATCCGTACATTCTACCATTTTCGCAAGCAAATATTAAATTAAAATTTACTTCTATACAACACTGGTAATTAATTATAAATAGATTTAAAATTATAATTGTGACTATAATTATATAGTAATTAAATTATTATAATTCAAAGTATTGCATTATTATTATTACATAAATTTAGATTATTGAATTATTATTGCAGTTAGCATAACACATTATAAATTATTAATACAAACAATATATTACAAACAATTAATTAACGTTATTTAAATATTGGTATCATTTAAGAAGTCCAATACTGAGTAATGGCATCTTTCCAATAACAAAGAAGTAAAACTGTTTTTAAATATTCTAATGGGTTTAAAATTTTTACAAAATTTGCGATTTTGTTAAAAATTACAGGTGCCATGCCCATAACACTTTTTTTTTTAATAAAGCTGTTTGAAATCTTCCTGTATTCAGTAAGTCTTTGTATTGCGTTCTCGTAGATACAGTTCGTACTCGAGTTTCATTTAAGGTAGGAAATAAATGATCATTAATTTTGACAAATAACGCTATTTATAAAATACACAAACACGGACAGTTAATAATTTATGGGCTTTGAAAATAGGGACACAACTATCTGTAATCTTTAAATTAAAGATTGCTCTTATGCAGCACTTTTGGGATTTGAAAAGGCTTTCTCTATCACCCCAGTTGCCGCAAAATATAATACCATAATATCTTAAAATGGAAACTACCAGGCCATGGTAAGCTACTAGTACCGTTTTGATACTGACTTTTTTTGTCAGGTTATAGAGTGCATATGCAGACACACTTAGTTTCTTACATACATCATCTGCTTGGGCCTTCCATGTAAACTGGCTGTCTATTAAAATGCCAAAAAATATTGCGATCTTCAGTGCGAAGTTTCTGGTAAAAGTGCATTATTTTAATTTTTTGAATATTGATCAGTAAATTATTATAATTCAACCAGTTAATTATAGTTTTAATCGTAGTGTTTATATCATTTTCATAAGAATATTTATTTAGGAATTTTATTAGAGCTGTACTGTCGTCGGCAAATAATACCATTGGATGATGGATTTGACATGGGAGGTCGTTTATATAAAGTAAAAATAACAGTGGCCCAAGGACACTCTCCTGTGGTACGCCGAATTTTATTTCTCTATAGGAAGATACATATTTGCATTCACGTTTAGATTTAATGCATATTCTAGCAATCTCTGTACATTGTTTGCGGCCTATCAGATATGATTTTATTAGGTTAAGAATGTTACCTCGAATGCCGTATGCGTTAAGTTTCTGGAATAGTATCTCATGGGTCACATAACATGTCTGTACATATAGCACATATGGGAGTTCTGGTATCTACACTAGCCATTACCCTATTTAATAAGTCGAAAACAGCCATATTTACGCTTTTGTTTTTTCGGAACCCATTTTGTTCATCGCAGAGTATATTAAATTTAGCCAAAATTGCGTTAATTGATTCGTAAATAACTTTTTCCATTATTTTAGAAATAAAGGAAGCATGGTACAGGTAGTAGAGCCTGTTATTTCCCACCCAGAATCCAAATGGGCCAGGAATTTCTATTCATGCACGATAATGCTCCTTCCCATACGGCGCGGTTGGTGTCGACCGCTATCCGAGACCACGATATTCAAGTTTTGGATTGGCCTGCACAATCGCCTGACATAAATCATATCGAGAATGCCTGGGACATGTTACAAAGAAAAGCTTTGAGAGATTTTCCGCCGAATTTGACGACGGAACAACAACTTTACGAACACTTGCAAAGAACATGGGACCTCATACCGCAGCAAGACATTGACAATTTATTTTGAAGTATGAACAATCGATGTCGATGTGTAATTAATGTAAGAGGTGGCAACATCGATTATTAATAATTAGATTTTATTAGATCCTTTAAATTCTAATTAAAATTAATAGTTTTATAAGAAGAAATGATGTTTTTTTATCATACTAATTTTCTACGGCGATTAAAAAAATTAACATTTTTATTTACAACAAAAAAATTAAGAAATGTTTTTAATTTTTTATTAAAAACCTTAAAATAACCTTTCATTCTTCCATTTACTATATCAGAAAATTCTTCATAGATTTTTAGATATTTGATGAAATATAAAATATCCCTAGATTCTGTTGATGTGTTTATATCTTCGCAGACATGTGAAATTCCCCAACATACATTTGAGCGACGAGGCGGTATTTTGCCTACTCTAAAATCCCTCCTGAGTAATAAAAGGCCAGTGTTCAGCACTGGGTCGTAATTAGACTATTACTTTACTAATGCAAAAGTTAATTTGCTAAGGTAAAATCCGCATACAAACATAAAATTGTATGTGACTAATGGAAAGAATGGTACCTAATTTAAAGATCGGGTTATTGCTTGCTGTTTTTATATGAGTATATTAAAGTGATAAACGATTTTATAGTCTACCTGATAATTGATCTATGCAACTCTAAGAAATATTTTATTATTAAAAATCTTTGGTTACAGTATGCTTACAAAGATCATTGTTTTAACGATATACAATCAAACTTATCAAATAATTTTTGAATAATTAAAATAAAAAGTATATTGTATTATATTATGTGTCTTAATATATATTGTGTATATTTTTATATCTACTATGTTACTCGTTTCTCGGAAACGGCTCTTACTAAAATATTGTACATAGATAATGTTTATCTTAACAAGTTTTTCTAGATAGATGTGCTCCCTGAGAAAATTACTTTTTAACGCTGAGCATAACTCGGTCGTCGAAAAATTAATCCATACGCATTGATCATTAGCTTGCAGATCGGCTGTGATGATTATAGTAAGAATACCAGTTCATATTCATGCAATTATTGCATGATCATCGGTTCTTAATGTTTGCGTAATTTCAGATTATTCAGATGTTCATACAAACATACATACAAACATATATGCATACATACATGCATACAGTTCAAGCTAATAAAAACGTGCTAAAAAGAATTTTGTACTATTCATGCAAATTTACTTTAAAAATAATATTTGTGCATGTATTTTTTTACTACTATACAATAATAGGATAACTAAAAATGGAATATTTTAATTGAAAAGTTATTCCAATAGTGTGGTTACATGATTTTTGTCATAAAATAAGATGGATTATGACAGCTAGTGAAATGAATGTTTTTTTTTATATTTACATGAATGCCACAAATTATTTAAAACTAATTTTATTAAAACTAACTTATTTATCGCTTTTTATTTAACTTAAACTTATGGAATAAAACTAATGTCAAATCAAACGCGATAAAATTATTTTTTTAAATAATCAGGTCAACTTTCATTTGCTATTATTATTATATATATAAATTACCTTCTTCATATCAGTTTGCTTACACAGACAATATAATTTGCAATTCTAAGTAAGTTTACCGTAGTCTTAAATATGTTGTGATTGGCAATTTGACTTTAAAATAAGCTAGAACCGCTTATCAAGAGAGTCTTTCCTCAGTTAGGCATGAGATATTACTCAGCATTTAAAGCATCTGTTTAAGGAAGGGGACTGAATTTAATTATAATATTATGTTTTATTTTTATTTTGGGTATATTATAAAACTGTATATTATCATCACAGTACAAGACGAGTGACACAGGAGTCATACAGGAGTAACACAGTTCAGCTGTGAATTCGCTTTTTTTATAGTAATTTATATAAATGTTTGTAAAAAATTATACATAAAAATAATCCCGCTGGGTTCTTTGCTGGCTCTCTCCAGGATAAAGATATTTTCTGTAAAAAATAATTTTTAGAATGTATTCTGTTACATCTACATTATATGTAAATTAAATGTATTATATTCTATAATTAACGAAAATTAATAGACCCGTACATAATCAAACTTTTATACGGAAGTTATATATTCTAACAGGGCTTTATGGCCACTGCCGAGAGAAATATCCTGAATGGGACGTCTTCTTTTATTGCAATTTATTGCAACTTTTAAAATCTGCTCTTAAAACCAAAGAATGATAACTATAGTAATATAACGTTCATAGGGTACTTAAGTAATAAAAGTTACCACGCACAATTTCAATGTAATAAACGTCAAACCAACTAATTAAGTGCTTAATTTATTACGTTCTTTGAATTTTCTCGTTATTGCTTTGAGTAGCAAGAGACTTATGTGATATGTAATTTATATCTTAAAAGTATAATTACTAATGGGAAGTGATCGTTGGAGTTTACCACTGTGATATGTTTGTATAAAATATGAGCACACTTATACTTTAGAACATAAGTCCTCACAAAACATAAAATGATGATTTACGAGGCAACTGCAATTAAAAATACTTTATTTCATTAAACTATGGTTATGCTATAGCAATAAAAATACGAAAACCCATCAGGCTAGTGCAAAATTTCTTTAAAAAAAGCGTTAGCCTGCTGTGTAACTTAAGAAACAAATAGTTACTTAATAGTAAAGGTACTTTGGTTAGTTATGACATCAGGATATCAAAACACCTGAAAGCCCTAAATAACCTTATTATACATAATTTTAACCTTATATTAAACATAATTTTATCAAGCATTCGAAAAGTCGGGGGTTATAAATTAGCCAATTAAATGGGATACCATATTAAACATCATATCATATTATAGAATAAGGGTGACAAACGAGCACATAGTCCACGTGTTGGTAAGTGAATGCTATGGCCCGTGACATCTATATTTATCATCCACTACATCTATCATCGATTAAGAACCAAAATGTAGATGCGTTGCCCCTAAGGACTAAGATGGAGTACCTCGTTACCAGTAAAATGGGTCTTCGGTTCTCTACACTCACCTTACGAAACACAGCAGCATTATCTACTGTTTCACGATGGTATTCTGAGAGAACGTGGTCTTACAATTATGCCGGACCATTCGCGCTGCAGCTATGTACAGCTGCAGGCACTCTCTTATTTTCATGTATTAAGGCATAACCTGACGAGAAAATGGATCGTAATACTTTTTATTTAACAACATATTTTCGTAATAAAAAGAACTATGGTAAGATTTTATTCTGTTTGGATTGGGTATAAATATACATAACATTATTAAATAATTAATTCATTTGACGTCTTTGCAAATAGGTATATCTAAAAAGGGACTTGGACTCGGCTCGGTCTAGCACTCAACAAAAAGGAATATCTCATTTCTGATGAGCCTTGTCAAACTTTATCCATCTCCTTAATTGGGAGTAGTTGTTTGAAAACTTCTAACTAAAATTAACTTAATTTCTGTAGCTTGTTCTCAACGGACAAACTATTATTTGTGTACATTACTCCTTCTTCATCATTTATTTAGGCCCATTTTGGCTAACCACAACTTTGGAGTAAATGTCTTAAGATTATACTTATGTGATGTTGCCGCAATTAAGGCTGGGGCCTGTCTAAACTAAGTAAATTACGCAAATATGATTCCCAGAAAGACGGGCATGTATTATTTATGTTTTTGCAGAAAAATCAGTTCACGGGTTATTTTCCCTGGGTCTTTTCAAGGTAACAGTGAATAGGCTCAATCATATTTTGTTAAACTAAGCCAGTCAGGCTAAGCTACTATCCTAAGTAGTCGAACACTGCCTTATTTTAAGTAAAAAATATGTTATAAAACAATTCTATACATAAATATGTCTTCGACGATAGTAATATTTTTTTCGCCTTAAGATAAGTTTGCTTAGGGAGCCAACTTTGGATAACGTTGAAGTGGTATCCTCTCCCCTTTCCCTCATCCTCCTTCTCCTCCTCCCCATTATCGTAGTAGAGACAAAGCTGGAGCTATATACAGCTGCAACTCGAATGGACTGTGTCTAACGGGTTAGGATCACGTTCACAGAATACCAACCAAAAATTGCGGCTTAATGCTGCTGTGTTTCGTACCCTCAGTGTCTGTGGTTATCTATACTCTAGGGAGTCTGTTGCGCAGATGGACTTGAGAAAAAAGGTACGTGTTGTATTCCGTTGTACCTTATCTGAGGATTGCAAGGAGGAGTTGTCCAGTCTCGAGGAGAGTTCCCCGAGAAGCGGCCTGCACTGGTGGGGCTGCAGATGTGCAGATGTGTGTGAAAGCATTTACGTGGCCCCCTCAATATGAGATAAAGTTGGAACTCATGGGGTTTAGTGGGAGCGGTTATGACATAACCCATAATTACTCCCACGAGGCGGGTTGCGTATGCATTTCGACATGAATAAAGGCCATTTATAGTTAAGGCTGTACAGTTGCGATATACGAATATCATCGGCGGTTTATATGAATATGGTTATCTCAAAAGACGCATGCACTCGAAATGTATTTGAAACAATAATTCTAAAATCTTACTTTGCTGAAGGTTGTAAAATATCGTACTGATCATAGAGTAATTAGAGTGATAGTGTCATTCAAAATTCCGTTCAAAATTGAAGCATCAACATAATGAATGTGTGCACAAGCGGCCTATAATTACGTTTACCCTCACGCACTCAAGCAAATGAGTAATTTTTGCAATTAAATGACATTTTCCCCAAAAAGTGGGAAAAGTCTACTAGTAGACATAGTCATAGAAATAATATTTAGGATGCGTTTAGAAGTATTTATTATTTATTTGCAAAGAGAGAAATGTAACATTTTTTATTCACATTCACTGCCGTCAGTCATCCTTTAAATGCAGTACTCCGTACAAAGCGATTGACACGGCAGCATAAGGGTTAACTAATGTAATATTTAAATTATTTATATACTTAATATCTTGTGTTGTAACATTTATTCACAAATCTATTATGTAATTATATTATTCTGTTAGAAGTGTTATATTTATATACATATCAGTTATTTATCTTCCACAAAATCTTACGTAGTACATTAGCTAATATATTTATCTTTATAATTTACATGTGAATATTCTTTTGTAATTCTTATTCTATATAATATAATACTCCAGGGCCTTAGCCCAAGGGTATCATGTATAGAGAAGTGGAAAAAATGGAGGAGGCAAATGCCTACGTCCATTCCTTGCAGTTTTTCCAATTCAGCGCCACTTACAATTAACAAGTGAATAGTTGTCATATAATCATTTTAGCTGTCAGATATTTTTTTCATTAGTTATTCATATTACTAGCTGTGGCCCGCGGTTTTACCTGCGTTAATCAGGATAAAAGCATACGCTAATCTCGATTTTTGCCATTCTAATGGTGGCCACACACGGTCAGTTAAACTGACATCAGTTCAACTGATCAGTTCAAACAGATTTAATCTAAAAAAAGTTTGACACATACGTTCAGTTCAACTGATCAGTTCAACTGATCAGTTCAAACTAGGACTTTTGATAGTTTTCCAAAATATCGGATTTTTAATATATCGATAATTATAAATATATCAATATCGGAGTTTTATATATACCAAACATAGCGATATATCGATATATCGGCTTTATTTAAAAGCAAACAATCGTATGTCAGCTCAAAAATGATTCACACAGTTTATAATTTAGTATATTTAATAAACAAATTAAATTATAAATGTATGAAAATGTTATGTTATAGTTCTTTGTAATTATTGTTTAATTTAAATAAGACAATTATGTGTACCAATATTTTTCAGTAAGAGTTTTCAAAAATACTCGTTGTTTTATATGTTCAGCTGTTTGAATACTACGAATAGTCCGAAGTTCTTGTTCTTAAAAGTCAGCGTCAGAGGCGTAAAGGTGATTCTTGGAGTAGTGTATTGTCCTCCTTCCATTGACTATTTCGCCAATTTAGAAACGGCTCTCGAAAAAATTGTCTCTGAGTGTACACACTGCATAATCATGGGTGATTTTAACACCGACCTCTTGATAAATACTAACCGTTCCCAAAAACTTCGTACAATCATTGAGACAGTCAATCTCCACACTCTTCCATGAGGGGCAACACATCAAAATTTAGATTCCAATGACTCTTTGATTGACCTTATTATTATAGCTTCTCCTGATCACGTGATATCACATGGTCAGTGTTCCGCTCCCGAATTCTCGCGTCACGACCTCATTTTTGTTGCATACAAGCTAAAATCTCCTAAATCGTTGCCTACTTTTATTCACTTGCGCAATTATTCTAAAATAAATTTGGATAAACTAAAAAGTGACATTTCTAATTTAAATTTTGATCAATTAAAATTATCAACGACTATCGATGATATGTTATCCATCTTTGATAATAAATTAATTAGTCTATACAACACTCATGCTCCTGTACGTAAAGTTAGACTTAAAAAACAACCTCCTCCTTGGTTGACTGAGGGAGTTCGGATGGCGATGATAAGGCGGAACAGGGCTTTTCAGCGTTTCAAAAGAGAGCGTACGGAAGAGAATTGGACATGTTTTAAGAAGGCTAGGAACAGATGCAATCAGATGGTGTGTAACGCTAAACGCCGTTATCTCCAAAATAATATAATTAATTCTTCGCCCGCTAATGTCTGGAAGTTTCTTAGGTCAATTGGCGTGGGAGAGATGGAGCCTACTTTGGAGTGCGCCTCTTCCCTGTCTTGTGATCACATTAATCTCCACTTTGCTTCTGCTCCTGTTATGAACACTACTGTACGATCTCAAACGATAGCCTATTTAGCTTCTATCCAATCTCCTCAAATTCCTTCTTTTCAATTTTCTCCAGTTTACCAGGATGACATTAAAAAAAATGTTATAGCAATTAAATCCAAGGATGTGGGTTGTGATGAAATAATTAGAACTAAGATAGTCAATATACTGGAGTATGTACTACCTGCACTTACTCGCATTACTAACTTTTCACTGGACTCAGGTCAGTACCCAAATCTCTGAAAAACGGCTTTCATACGCCCTATTCCCAAAATATCGAATCCCACATTACCTAATCACCTTCATCCTGTCTCTATATTGCCCTTTCTATCCAAAGTTCTGGAAGGCTGCGTACATAAGCAAGTCCAATTTTGTACTTAAACATAATGTTTTCAGCGATTATCAGTCTGGGTTTCGTCTCGGTCACAGCACCACTACAGCATTACTCAAAGTCACGGAAGGCATCAGACAAGGTATGGAAAAGAAGAAAGTGACTATAATGGTGCTTGTTGACTTTTCTAATGCTTTTAATGCAGTGGACCATGATATCCTTTTATTTATTATGTTCTATTTAAGATTTGCACCCTCAGTCTTGGATTGTTCTCTTCATATCTTCGCGGGCGTCAACAGTCCGTCCATTTGGGACAGAAGAGTTCCAAGTGGGCTAGCCTTGATGCTGGCGTCCCGCAAGGCGGTATACTTTCTCCATTAATTTTCTCAGTTCTTATAAACTTGGTCATATCTATTCTTAACTGTTCGTACCATCTGTATGCTGACAACCTCTAAATTTACTTGTACTCATATATTGAAGAGCTTCATGACGCTATTATAATGTTAAATCTGAGCTTGGAAGCTGTAAAAGATTGGTCTAGGCGTTTTGGAATATCAGTTAATCCAACGAAGTGTCAAGCTATAATCGTAGGTAGCTCGAGAATGTTGTCCAAAATTGATGTGGCAAGCCTACCTACTGTCTATTACAGTGATATACTGATACCGTTCTCTTCCTCTGTAAAAAATCTTGGCTTGTGTATGGCTAACACAATGAACTGGTGTACGCATGTCACTGAAATTAGCCGCAAAGTCTTTGTCATCTAACGATCCCTCTATCGTCTGAAGAATTTTCTTCCAACCAAGACTAAGCTAACACTTCCGCAAACACTTATAATGCCCATTATTGATTATGCAGATGTGTGCTACCCAGATTTGAACAAAAATCTTCTTAACAAGCTTCTCAATAACTGTATTAGATATATATTTGGTCTCCGAAAATATGATCACATCTCTCATTATCGTGAACGCCTGAAATGGCTTACTATCCGACACAACGAAGACGAAAATATAGAATTCTGCTTGTTCTTTTCTCAATTTTGAATAATCCAACTTCTCCAACATATCTCAAGGACAAGTTCCAATATCTCTTTTTAACTCATGATAAGGTTATTCGCTCCTCATCTAATCATAAGATCAGTATTCCATCTCATTTCACTGGATTCACCAACAATTCCTTTACTATTCAGGCAACACTACTCTGGAACTCCTTGCCCGAAAACATAAGAGAGCGCCAGGTAAGGACTGTTTTAAAAAGTTGGTACATGACTTTTTTTTGAAACGAAGCGATGTTGGATGTTAAGAATGATGATGATATATTTAGATGTTTTATTATTTGCAATTTCAATATATGTATTTTATTATATATATATATATATATATATATATATATATATATATATATTTGTACCTGCCACAAAATCTCATCACACCACGGGTTGACTGGCAGAGAATGCCGTTAGGCATTAAATCCGCCCTTTGTTACACTTGTTATTAAGGTGTTAACAAACAAGATTAAATAAATAAATATAAAATTATTGGGCACTAAAATATTAATTGTAGAAGTAAGTCGTTGAGATGCTACAGATGTAGCTGAAGAAATGAAATATTTTACAGCTATTTCTGGTAGCACGGAAGTAAATCATAAGACGCCTAAGCGACCAAAATAACTTGAGGTTTATATCAAAATAGAAGCACTTGTTTCGTCGTTTTCTGTAATAGTTCACATGCGCAGACACTAAATATACATAATCGCATCAATTTTACGTATAAAAATCCACTTCAAACGATTATTTAAACGATAAAACAGGAGCAATAATCCGTCGACGGTCAAGTTCCTGCCAAAACTCACAGTATGTAAAGTATTATTAAATTTCATAGATTATAGTCATTTTAATACAACAGAGATATACTATGCAAAATTACATTTCTTTTTAAGATAATAAGCAAATAAATAAACGGGAAAAATGAAAAGCATAATATAGTGTAAATAAAGTACAGTAGATTGGGTCCATCAAGGATTAGGATTTAAGTTTAGGATGGTGTTGTAGATTAAATGATTTAGGTGAAAAAAAATCTAAATAATAATATCGATTTTTGATATATCGATATTTTTTCTACAGTCCTAGTTCAAACGGAACGGATTTCATGTCTCGATCGACGGAGAAGCGTTGCCAACCATACGATTTAAATCGTATTCATACGATCTTTTTTGCCCTAGTACGATGTACAATCATGTATTCGAAATCGTACGCAAAATATACGATCTTTTCAAATCTTTTAATCTTAATGAAATTATATTTTTAATTTATAGAAGTCACGTCAACCAAACGCGCACGGCTGCGCCTCCGTCGATCGAGAAATGAAATCTGTTCCGTATATAAATATATAAAAATATCGTTTCTTATATACGCTTCAAAAGATATTTTTATTCATGATAAGATAAGTATTAAGACAAATTTAAGAAATGGATCAGACATTATGAAAATTTTACTCATTATGTGTTATTTATTTTTAACTGTTTATTTTAGTGATTAAAAATTAAATTACCTATCTGTCCGTAGGCATGGGCACATTCTGAGGGTCTTATGATGACCAGATATTGCTTATCAGTTTTTAGTAACGGAAATAGATAGTATGACCTAGCTTTCTATGTTTATCTAATTGAGCACTGTTATGTGGCAGAGACAAAAACTCTTTAAAAATAAATTTATTTAATACCTTTAAACTAACTTAAAATATAGTAGTTGATACAGAGAACATAGGAATGGAATTATGTTGAGGGATCGAAAGATTTGGTTTAAATAGTGTAGGAAGCTAGGAGGTGGGGGTAAACATAAAGGAACAATATTGTTCTTGGTGTTATGGTTAACTTATGGTAAACCATAAACATTAGCATATAATATTGCAATCGAATAAGTGTGGCTTCTAAGGAAGTAACCAATATAATTTATAAAGTATACAGGTCTTATAACATAAAGTAAATAGTATCATATGATATAACATTAGTTTGGCTTCTAAGAAAGTAATTTAGTAAATAAACAATATAAAGTATACAGGACTTATAATATAAAGTAAATAGTATCTATGACATAACACCTTCCCCCTTAGAACAAAGATTGAGCGGTTTTGCTCGATTTTTGAGTGTAATCAGTATATTCGTCTTCGTCTTCTGATATACAGGATGTTGTAACAGTGGTGTTTAGTGATGATATGGGAATCTCGACGTATTTTCGGCGACGAAAACGGTCAAAGCAATTATTAAAAATTTGTATACAGTTAGCATGTGGATTTGTAGGTATGTTATACCATGGCAAGCGTTTATAACATTTATAACAAAAATATGTTAGCATAATGATGCCGGTAATCGTACTTAATATGGAAAATTTTGTTAGATGTTTTGCTAAGAATGTAGGTTTATTATCTTCAAGCAATTTTGTGTGAGTTTTTATTTGTTCTCTAACCGAGTTAATGTTGTTGAGCTGGATTGGTGCAAGTTCTGGTTGTTGCAGCTTAATTTCATCTGGGACGCAAATGTGTTCAATATCCACATAGATAAAAGGATGGCTGATGTTGATCGATTTTGTGTCCTCAGCTAGGAGTGTAACAAACGCGGTGTACATTTTACATCCTTGTTCTAGAGTGATGATACCTGCTCCAGAGATTTCGTCGTGAGTCGTTTTGTTTTCGCATTCTAAAGCATATGGAGTCTTGCGTTGGAGTAGATAGATCTTAGAAACAACAACTGGATAGTAGATCCAGTTGTTGTTTCTAAGAGCTTGAAAAGTGTTGATGTGAGCAGAAAACGTAGTTACATCACAAACTTCAGGAACTTGTTGACTCGTCGTGGTTAAGATGACAACTTCGCATATGGGTCTAGTGTTGATGTTGTAGATGAGAAGATCCTTGCAGACTTTGAATTCCGTTGCAAAGTCTTTGCATTTGTCCAGTGAGCTCATGATGACGTATTGCTGTCTAGTGGTACTCATGACAAGGTATGTTTGTTCGGGAAGGATAGTAGAATATAAGGAAGGATCAGGATGTAGAACAGGGATAGAATATAAATGGTATAATGTAAATTTTTCGTTTTTTACTAAAGGGAATTCTAAGATATATATAATTTTATTCATATAAATATAGGAAGTAATAGAGGCAGATTCAAGTATTTTGTGTAAATTAGGTAGTGCTATTGGGTCAACTAAGTTTTTATTGAGCCTAGCGGGATTAGAAGACAGTAATTCTTTGTTTAGGCGCATAGAGGATATTATAGAAGGGTGAATTACATTTGATTTAATGAAAAGTATGCTTGTAATGACATCATCGATATCTCGTTCCAAAGAAACTATAGCTTCCAGAATTTGAATTGAAACGATTGATATTTCTTCAAGAATAGTTAAATTAAATATAAGTTTGTTTGTTGAGGTAAAGTATGAATTTATTTTTCTAATATCTTCGTTAATAACGTATTCATCATAAGAGATTTTATGTAATGTTTCATTAAAATTCGTGATCGTTGAAGAAATAATTTGTAATTGTTGTTTTAAGATATCATTAGTAGATATTTGCTGTTTCTCTAACTGTTCAATATATTCGTTATAATGTTTGGCATGTTTTGCGTCTGGAACACCAGTGAGCCATTTCAAAATTGAACCTAAGCCAAATAAATAGGTAATATTTAATAGGTGAATTTGAATGTGTGGTAATGAAAGATTGATAGTTATTTATAAGTCGTTTGATAGAGTTGCGAGCTAGGAATAAAAGTTCAAGATTACGGTATACGATAAATTTCCAGGAATTTTTAGATATTAATATTTCACTATTGTTTTCGAAATAGAGTCCAGAAATAGAAGGAATAGTATTTATGTAGGTATCCTCACCAACAAAAGTTGTGGAGTACCTGAAAATTAAAATAAACCTAGTTAATTGTTTTGACTTCTTTTAAATTTAGTTATATAATAATTCTTAGAAAATAGATAAACTTTGTATAAAATGATTAAAAAAAAAACAAATAGTAAAATTTATGTATGAGTTTTTATAAGATATAAAAGATTTTCAACTAAACTAAGGGTTTTATTAGGGTGTGCCATTATTTGAGCCACCCTGAAATAGATTTAAAGTTAAATATTTATGAATAATTACGATCTAGTCTTAGAATAAAATGTTATGATTATTGAATAAGGTCATGCAATGGTCTTAAACAATTCGCATATTTGTTTTTTTCCAGATTTTTGGATAATATAATTTTTATTAAAACCTATTCGAACAATAACATGAGGCCCGTCCCATAGGCTATTTAAGTTGTTTGGATTAGGGACTTTAAGCATAACTTTATCTCCTACGTTAAATTTGGCTATATTTTTAATATTGCTGTCGTATCGCTCTTTTGCCTTTTCTTTCATTGACTCTACATTTTGGCGGGCTATGTCCCGTGATACCTTGAGTCTTTCGTTTAAATCTCGTAGGTAGTCATGAGTTGTGTAGTCGTCGTTTGCTTTTAAAGAATATAGAGAACGCGGTTTGTAACCAAAGAGTAATTCATGAGGTGTAAATTTTGTGGACTGATTAATTGATGTGTTATGGCACATAACGGCAAATGGCACAATTTGATCCCAATTAGATTGATTACGTTTGTGGTACATTCGGATGTGATCGCGTAATGTTGCGTGGAATCGTTCTAATGAACCGTTAGTTTGAGGATGATATGCGGTGCTAACTGTGTGGTTGGATCCTAGTAATTTCATCAATTGTTTGATCACGCTATTTAGAAATTCTGTACCTTGATCGAAATGGAAACGTTTAGGTACACCGTAATGTTGACAGAAAATTAAAAGAGATTTGGCTACTGTAGTTGCTTGTTTGTCTTGAATGGGGTATGCTTGAACAAAACGAGTTAAGTCATCTTGTAATGTGAGTATTTATTTATTAAAGTCATTAGTTATGTCTGAATAAGAAACTAAATCAATAGTTACGCGTTCAAAAGGTTCAGTAGAAAAAGAAGTAACAACCATGGGGGCTTTATGTGTTTTACGTTGAATTTTGTTTCGTTGACATATTTGGCAATTATCTATATAATTTTTAATAGTTTCTGTCATTCCTTTCCAGAAATATTCAGATCGTATTTTGTGTGTTTTTGCGATAATGCCACGATGTCCTGATAGGGGATCATCATGGAAGGTTTTCAGGATTGATGCTATCTCTTCTGGAGGTGGAGTTTTAACTTTAAGGCAAGCGAGTAATATTTTCAAATAGCTTTCAGAATCCCAAGGATCTCGAACAGCCAAATATAATATTTTGTTTCTTATCCGAAACTAATAAATTGGTTTCGTAAAGTGTTTTTGGTTTATTTAAATATGGGTCCACTTGAGAGCAAGTGGAAATTGCTTGGTTGAAAAGGGTAGTTTTATCTTAAAGTTGACAAGAGATTGGGATAAGAATGTTTTTGTGACGTTCGTTTAAGAGGCTGTCTGGTGAAATGTGTAGATATCGAGTATTAAATGTGTGAGAGTCGATTTCTAAGTAGCGTTGAAAGTTTAGTTGTAAATAGTCTTCTGAAGTGTTTAAGTCAAGATGTGTGTTTTTGTCGCTTTTTGTTGGATTATATATTATATTCGTGTGGAGAATTGGTGGCCGTGAGAGAGCGTCTGCATTAGTATTGTTTTTACCTGCCTTATATACTATTTCGTATTCGTACTCTTCGAGTTTAAGTCGCCAACGAACTAACCGACTACCAGGGTCTTTTATCGAGAAAAGCCATGTAAGCGGTTTGAGGTCAGTTACAATTTTAAATTTCCTACCAAACAAATAGGGTCTAAAATGTTTGACAGCCCAAACGATAGCTAATAACTCTCTTTCGATAGTGGAATCGTTGGCTTCAGCTTTATTGAGTTTTCGAGATGCATATACTATAGGCAAGTCCTTGCCTATTTCGCCTTGCGATAGCACAGCACACTTATCGAAGCGTCTGTGGTTAGTATGAATTCCTTTGTGAAGTTAGGATATTGTAAGATTGGAGGGTTAGTAAGAAGATGTTTACATTCATTGAAGGATGGTTGTTGGGTTTCGCCCCATATGAAAGCAGTGTCCTTTTTAAGAAGGCTAGTTAAAGGTTTAGTGAGTTTACTGTAGTTAGGAATAAACCAAAGGTAGTATCCTGTAAGACCTAGAAATGTTTTTATATCTTTACACGATTTAGGAATAGGGAATTCTTGAAATGCCCGTATTTTATCGTGGTTCGGCTTCACGCCTTCGTTGAATGGTATGGCGAAGATAAACAACTTCGCGTCTAAGAAATTCACATTTGTCTGGTTGGAATTTTAGTTCATATTTTCTAAGTCTAGAGAAAACTTCTTCAAGTTTTGTTCATGTTCTTGAAGACTAGAAGCCTACTATGTCGTCGAGGTAAACGAAACATCTTTCACCTTGTAAGCCACAAAAAACGGAGTAAATTACACGCTGAAACGTTGCTGGCGCGTTTTTCAGGCCAAATGGCATTCTTTTATATTCGTAATTACCGTATGGAGTGCTAAAAGCTGTTTTAGAAATATTGTTTTGATCTACTTCTAACTGCTGAAAACCTGAGGCGAGATCCAATGTGGTAAAATGTTGAGAATGACTTAATTTGTCTAGAATGTCTGTGATGTTGGGAAGAGGATAACTGTCTCCTACTGTGACTTTATTTAACTTGCGGTAATCGATAACTAATCGCCATTTCTGTTTCCCAGATGCGTCTAGTTTTTTAGGAACAACCCAGATAGGGCTACTACAAGGAGATGAGCTAGGTCTGATAATGTCTTGGTCTAACATTATTTGGACTTGTGATTTTACTTCTTTTTTGTGTACTTGAGGAAAGCGATAGGTTTTTGTGTGAATTGGAATGTTAGTAGTGGTAGGTATTTGATGTTTTGTATGATTGCTAAATGTAAGTGAGTCGCCTTCGATGAAAAATATGTCGGGATATTTGGAAATAATTTTATCTAATGAGTTCGACTCTTCTTTGTTCAAATGTTCGCGTCTTATAAGGGTGAGTACTTGGTTTTGTCTATCTGTGTCGGATGTATAATTAAGATTGTTAATTAAGTGGTTATGAATGTTGTTTGTTTGTTGATTTGGTTGGTAAGGGAGAACTTCGATGTTTGGAATGCTAATTACTTTGTCGGATTGTTTATATTTACACAAGTGATAATAAATGAGTTGTTTTTGACTTCAACTAATGCATTGGGAATAACAATACCGTTATCTATTATTTGTTTTTCGACTATTGCTGTCCCGGAATTTATATTGCTTGTTCTACACATAATTACACTTTTAGAGCGGCTAGAAAGGAATTGGTTATTAGAGTCGATTATATTTTGAAGATTTTCGTTCAAATAATATAATTTGTAGGATCTTTCAGGTATTCTCATAGTTTTAGATTGAATGTAAATGTTGCAATTATTCTTTATCATAAAATCGTTTCCTAGTATACCGTCTGCTTCAATGTTAAGACAGGCGACATGGAAACGATATTTAGGTAAATAATCTAGAGATATGTCGGTGGTGCCTGAGGTTATAATTGAATTTTGGCTACCGGAAATGCCTACGATTGACACGATGCTTAATTTATTTAAGGGTGAAGAACCTATTTCATCCTTTTTTATAACCGAGGTCCCTGCTCCGAAGGCGATGAGAAATGTGACTGGTTTGCCTTCTATATGAAAAGTGCAGTGTAAGAGGTTATCGGGTGGTACATTATTTAAGGTGGATATGGCAAAAGATTTTGTATTAGATTTGGATTTAGTAAGTTTTGATTTAGGCTTTTTAGTTTTAGGTTTTGATTTTAAACGTGATTTATTGGAATCAGTGGAAGAAGTGGATGTAGTAGGTGCAGTGGTCTTGATGGAATCAGTGGATATAGTAGGTGCAGTGGTCTTGAAAGAATCAGTGGATATAGTAGGTGCAGTAGTCTTTAAAGAATCAGTGGATATAGTGGGTGCAGTGCTCTTGAAAGAATCAGTGGATGTAGTAGAAATAGTAATAATAGAGTCAGTGGATGTAGAAGGAATAATAAGCTTTGGAAAACCAAGGGCTTGGGGCTGGCTACCCTGTTCGTAGGTTTCCGTTTGAGAACTAGAATTTGTGAGTACTGAGTGATGTGTAGTAACTAAGTCGCCAGTTTGTGTAGACGCATTTTTCAATTGTGTCTGACACTTAAGCGATGATTTGGAAGGTACATTGTTTGTTTGTGTAGTGTGATCTCGATGGTTTGGCGGTTGAGAACGAATTTATATTTGTAGTTTTTCAATATCCCGAGTCGGGATCGGTGAGCAGGATACTGAAGCGATTTCCAACGAGTTTCTCGTCTCGTTGGTCGCTTGGTAGTTTAAATGGTTAACTGGGATAGGAGGCGCAGGAAGTGCGCGTTGGGTTCGATTATTTCTTAAATTGTTATTGTAAGCTCTTTTACGGCATTCTGTAATATTATGCCCAATATTTTTACAATAGCTAAATAGTTTCGTAATTTGTTGTGGTGTGTTTGCGTTATTGTACATGGTGTGTGTAAACGGTAGATGAGTTCGACTTATAGGCTTATTTGTATTATTATTATTATTATTTTGGTGTATTTATATAGTATTCTCATCTGGTTGGGCTGAATAAATATTTTAATGGAAATAATAAATAAAAATAAATATATATTTAATATACTAACATAAATAAATAAATAATACATAAATAAATAAAAACCCAACCAGATGGAAACCCTCGGCAGGGAAGAGCAAACGGGCAAGGGTTAGGGGGAAAGGGAGAGAAACCGTCGGACGATGCGGGCGGTATCGAGGAGCACCGCCTTCTGCATTTGAGCTTGGAGCGGTCCGTCACGGAGTCCCAGTCGCCTCAGATGACCCGAGAGGCTGACTGGGATTAACCCGTTCGCAGAGACGATTACAGGCATAATTTCGGTCGGCAGTCCACCCCACATGTCGGTCACCTCGTGAGCAAGGTCCAGATATTTTGTTCGCTTATCTATTTCGGCTTTCACGAGGTTCTCGTCATACGAAATGGTGATGTCGACCAAAAATATCCTTGACTCATAATATACATAGACAGCACAATATCAAGCTTATTCGCAAGAATAGTCCTGTCTGTGATAATGGCCCGGTCCCAGCAGAGCCTGGCGCGGTCATTTTCGAGCACGGCTTCCGGCAAGTACTTGTAATACGGCAATTTCCGGTCCACGAGACCGTATTTCAGAGCGAGCTCCTGGTGTAGAATTCTGGCTACTAAGTTGTGCCTGTGCAAGTACTCAGAGTAAGAAAGCGCCGAACAACCGGAGATGACATGCCTAAGTGTCTCACCGGGATGGCGACAAGCTCGACAGATGTCGACGGTGCCATCCCTTAGGATGTATCTCCGATAGTTGTTGGTCTTAATTGGTCTTATTATTATGGTTATGGTATGGTGGTTTTGTAAAAGTTGGTGGACGCGTTGTGTTTAGTTTAAATAAAGATTGCCTAGTTTTGTTCATTGCACGAATTTTATCTTCTCGAAGTGCAAATCGGCCTGCTTCGCAAAGACTAGGAAAAACCTTTTATTCAACCTTTTATTAAACGTTAAGACCCGTTCCTCTGTTGTCGCTAAGCGACCTAATAACGTCTTATCGCATATTTCAGTGTTTAACTTTTCAATTATTTTAGAGCGACAAAGGTCGAATCTGTGAAAATATTCAGTTAACGTTTGTGTAGGTTTTTGGAACATGGGTTGCAGTTCAAGATTAAGGTGTGCTATGGTTTTAACGTTAGAGAATTTTTCAATAAGGAATGTTCTTAAACCGGTCCATGAGGCATGATCTTTACTGTGAACGTCTGCCGCACCCGAACCAGTGATATTGTTTAACGCGTATACTAAAAGTACTGACTTCTGGTCCGCTGAACTTAAGTCGAAAGCTGAACTGCATGAACTAACGAATCTGTAAACTTGGTCGTTATTATCTGTGTCGAATGAGGGAATTAATTTAAGTAATGTGGTGATGTCTAAGTGATATATTAGAATAGTACAATATAGTAGTATATAATAGAATAGTACGAATACTAATATTAAAAAAAATGAATGTGAATGAGGTGGTAGATGTAGGAAAATATTTTGGTAAAATGGTACAATAGTAATTCGAACAAACAAGTTTAGCCACTTACCACAGTAACAATAAAATGTGGAGCTGCATGGTTCGGCGAAGTTTTTCAAAAGCCTTCAGCTACCGTACGTTGTCTTCTTGTTGGGCGATGCTGTCCCGTCGAATTTGGTACGTTTTTACTTCGTCTTTACGCGATTTAAGCGAATGAATCACGCAAGATCCTACCGACTGCGCCAAATTTGTTATGTAGCAGAGACAAAATCTCTTTAAAAATAAATTTATTTAATAATTGTAAACTAACTTAAAATATAGTAGTTGATACAGAGAACTTGGGAGTGGAGTTATATTGAGGGATCGAAAGATTTGGTTTAAATAGTGTAGGAAGCTAGGAAGTGGGGGTAAACATAAGGGAACAACATTGTTCTTGGTGTTATGATTAACTTATGGTAAACTATAAACATTAGCATATAATATTACAATCGAATTAGTGTGGCTTCTAAGGAAGTAAACAATATGATTTATAAAGTATACAGGTCTTATAACATAAAGTAAATAGTATCCTATAACATAACATTAGTTTGGCTTCTAAGAAAGTAATTTAGTAAATAAACAATATAAAGTATACAGGACTTATGATATAAAGTAAATAGTATCTATAACATAACAGCACGCTACATGTTACATTCTAAAATAAAGTTGAAGCACCAAAACGTCACGAATTAATATAAGTAAAAATAAGTTAAATTAAACAAAATAAAATCCGAAAAATTTGTTTTATTAAATGTGTAGTATTCGTGTAATAAATCATTGAGTACAACATTGTTTCATTCACTAAATCTAAAAATCTTACTTCTAGTCAAAAAATCATTGAATTCTAAATACTGAGTACAGGTAACTTGGTCATTTACAGTAATTGGTGTTAATGCTTGTAGGTTTTCTTGAAGTACGCAGATATTTTCGTCTTCTGGTTGTAGTTGGTTATGCTTTTTCCGTTCTGTCTTGTTTTTTATTGAATGTAAAATATATGGCCGATTTATAATTTTGTACCTACTTGGGAGTTTTGCTGGCTTTTTAATTACCTGAAAACATAATAAAATGAGTATTAATATTGTTTTACTATTACACAGTCTGGTAATAAGTCACAAACCACAATAAATCTGAAAGGATATTTTAACAAGTTACTTCTTGAGCCCTTTCAAATGAGCCCAAACACGATAGTGTTTCGTAGTGGCATAACTGAGATCTTTTACCCCACCTTCTAAGTCAACCATCTTGAAGGTAATATCATAACATTGACCTAGGTCTTTATAAGCCCTTTCAAATGAGTTCAAACACGATCGTTCTATCTAGTGCCGTCACTGAGATCCTATACCAACCTTTGGATTGCACCATCAAAAAGGTGAGGTCATAACAGTCACCTGGGTCTTTATGAGCCCTTTCAAATGAGTTTCAAACACGATCGTTCTATCTAGTGCCGTCACTGAGATCCTATACCAACCTTTGGATTGCACCATCAAAAAGGTGAGGTCATTACAGTCACCTAGGTCTTTATGAGACTTTTCAAATGAGTTCAAACACGATGGTTCTATCTAGTGCCGCCACTGAGATCCTAAACCCACCTTCGGATTGCACCATCAGAAAGGTGAGGTCATAACAGTCACCTAGGTCTTTATGAGCCCCTTCAAATGAGTTCAAACACGATCGTTCTATCTAGTGCCGTCACTGAGATCCTATACCAACCTTTGGATTGCACCATCAAAAAGGTGGGGTCATAACAGTCACCTAGGTCTTTATGAGCCCCTTCAAATGAGTTCAAACACGATCGTTCTATCTAGTGCCGTCACTGGGATTCTATACCCACCTTCGGATTGCACCATCAGAAAGGTGATGTCATCACAGTCATCTTGGTTTCCATTAAGCTTTTTGAAAATGAGTCCAAACACGATGGTTCTACGTAGTAGCATCACTGAGATCCTTTACCCACCTTCTGAATCCACCATAAGAAAGGTGACATCATCACAGTCACCTTGGTCTCCATCCTCCGTCAAACGAACTTCTCTAAATATATAAAACAATATTAAATCTAAACAGCATAGAAATAATGTAAGTAGGTACTAAGAAAGTAAAAGTACTTACCAAATACCAATAATTGAAACGAACTGAAGCCAGCTGATTACGGTGCGCCCGGAAAAATCGGTGGGTTGCCGTCAGTTAAAAATTTCAACTTAAGATTTCTTGGATGTACGTCAGTTAAACTGATCACTTTAACTGACCGTGTTTGGGGACCATAAGAATCTACAAGCTTTATTTAATTTAAATCGGTTTCGACGTAAAGGTTACAACATACAACTTTTACAGAAGAGATATATTAGAAGGAATTAAGAATGCGTTCAGCTTCAAGTGAATATTATTATTACTTTATTGGATATTACGTTTTGCATTAAAACGAAATAAGATTCGGAAGCAGAAAAACTATCCTAAAACATGAAATTAAAAATATTATTAAATAATATAAAAAAACCCAAGTACTTATACTAAACATCTTTTACTTAATGACCCTGAAACTGGAACTGTTTTCTAAACAACTGCATCTTTGATGACACTATTTTTTTAATTTTATGTTTTTTTTTTTATTTTTATTATTTTTTGGATTCATAAAAGAATCTAACTCTAAGATAACATTCCACAATAAGCCGTGCCAGATTTGTGTCGTGATGTTGTGAATTGATGTGCTTTTCTACTATAGGAAATAGAGAACGACCAATGAGTTTGGCCATAATTTTGAAAGATATCTCTTTTACTACGAATTGGGACTATTGGCAGTATGTTTGTATTTTTTTTCATTATGCATTTATTCTTATAATTATAATAATAATAAAAATGGGGTAAAACATTTTACTATGCCTAGCAACATTTTCATTATATTAGTGTCTGTCAAATTTATGATTTATTATTTTGTTTTGATGAATGTTTTTTACAAAAATATGAGATGCTAAGTAGTACTTTACCCGTGAAATGAGATTTTTAATTATTTTTTCATGATTATGTGATGAGTTGTGACACCCTTTCAAGCATAGTACGTCATTTTTTGAAAAAATTGCGTGAGCTCTTTACACGACTACATGGACTCGAGTACTGATGCGCCGAAAGTCGTACGTAGCCTTAAAAGGCTAACTTGAAATGGCTTCATTTTGCGTGCGCCTGCTTCATCATCATCTCATCTGTTATGATTATCACCTTCCTTTTAAGCCATGGCCATAATATCAATTAAAATCGGTAAAGAAAACACAGCACACTCAAATTTTACTCTTATATCTATTACTATATAAAATTATCTCGTCTCTGTTATTTCGTCACCGTAATAGTTTTCAAATTTAAACAAATTTATCGTATGCAAACCTTCATAGAAGCTAACATTTGTAATAAAGAAAATGTTTTAATACTTTTTTAGCAGTTGAAAACCCCTCTCAGTAGTATTTATGATGCATTTTATTGGGTGTATTTAACTCACAAGGTTACAGGCACAAGTTAGATTAAGCATATTAACAATCAAAATATATTAAATTTACAACAATACTTTAAAGGAGAATGCCAGAATCTCTATAGAACTTTGCCCCACCTAATTGTGGTGTACACGATTGCCGTATGCGTAATTTTTTTGCTGTTTTATTACTTTATGCAAATTATATAATTAAAAGTTTTTAGAACTTGCGATTTTTTTTTAAATTTAACTTTTATAATTACGTTAATTTTATGTTTTATAATAACATTCGTTGCAGTTCATTTTAATTGTAATTTGTAAATTGTCAGGCGCTAATAAAATATGTAAATAAGGATTTTAGGAGCCGAAATATACTTCCGTTGGGTTTGGTTAAAACAATTATATGATCACTAATATTTGAGAAAGTGTTCTCCTGTTTTGGAGCTAAAAGATCCTAACACTATAAGATAACCACCACGTGTTCACTGCTTTAGGGATAAACAAATAGGATGCATCTTTTATGTAAATATTACTCCTGATGTTGTGTCAATGTGTTGTTTACATCAGCATTTAATAGATGGTAGGACTCTTTTCTGCTTACGAGTCTGTCTGGGGAGGTACGACTTTCCCATTTCAGTCAACAAGCTGCAGTGTGTATACTGCTGTGTTCCGGTCTGAAGGATATAGAGAGTCAGCATAATTACAGGCTGTGAGGCATTCCATCTTAGATGAAAACGTATCTGTAGCCTTCTTTGTTTGAAGTTCGCTATAGGTGTCTATGTGTGTCACTTACCGTCAGTATGCTATGATATTGTTTGTCATTTCCGTTTTTGGTAGTGTATTGCTTGGCATAATATTATATAGGTGCGTACTTTGACCGGCGATCGTACCAGCTACCATTTCTCACCGTAAACTATGTATGTAGATCTGGCATATTTAAGATCGTAAATTTACTAACGCGATTTTGGGCATTTGCCCCTTTTTACTTTTACAACATTGTACACATAGTATGAAGATACGGTAGATTTTATTACAATTTGACAGCAATATCATCACAAAATAAATCAAAATAAATAATATGGGTTCATCCTAATATCAGTGGTGGGTTTGACTATTGCTGGTAGGTCTGGAGAGAAATAAGAACACACAAATTATATTTTAATTTGAAAATCCGTTCGGATGAGGGATTTTCCTATTAATTCACTATTTTTAAGAGCTTCTTCTGGTAGTCTCTTCTTTTTGTTACTATTAGCTTCTATAATATATTTTTTCCATCTAGCTTCTATAGTGTAGCGGATCCCCTTTGGAGCGCAAAATACCCGCCTTTTAATCTCGTGGAGCCCAAATACCCTCCGCCTGTATGTCACCCCTCTGTTTTATTACTTTATTAAATAAATTAAAATACTATTGTTTACATTATTTAATTTTTTATCAAGAACTATGAGCTAGTATTGATTGTAGTTTTTCAATAGAGCGTTGTCAACTTTTTTGAAGCAATGTAGATGAGTATCACGCATCCGGTACCTACTGATGGAACTCAAATGAATATCTTGATAGCACCTGCAAGAAATATACCTTTTGAAAGCACATCAAAATAGATAAGAGACTACAGACCTGATTTTAGGCAAGCTTCAACTGTATGATATCTTACTCGTTGTATGTGTGAAATTATTCTTCAGCATTATATTTCCATTTCCACCACGTTTGCTAAGAAGCAATGAGCACTTTATACAAATTACAGCATCGGGTTGAAGTTAAAAATTATAAACAGACATTAGAACATATTTTATAAAACTAAGTCCAAGTCAAGTAAATGTGTTATATTGTTTATAGTCAAATTATTTTTTTCAAGATACATGTTATGCTTTGATTATATACCTGTCTGTATAATCAAAGATATTATTATATGTTACTGAAAAAGGTGTGAATATTTACAGTTTTATAAATATACATCAATTACAAGTAATCTAGTAATTGAATAATTGATTTTTAAGTGGTAGAGTCATGCTGCAGCTATATTAATAGTATAGTTGTAGCACGAATGGGTCGGCTCGACCGGGGAAGGACCACGCTTATACATAATACCAGCGTAAAATAGCAGCTTAATGCTGCTGTGTTTCGTATGGTGAGTGTAAAGAACCGGAGACCCTTTTTACTGGAAAAGAGGCATTCCATCTTAGTCCTCACGGCTGACAACGCATCTCCATTTAAATTCGCAAACGAAGATAGATGTAGATGTCTATGGGCCACAGCAACCACTTACCATCAGGTGGACTGTGTGCTCGTTTGTCACCCTTATTCTATAAAAAATTTTAATGCAATTACAATTGTATTCAACTAAATCAACTATATAAATAGCTATTATATATATTATATACATATACCTTAATGTCGGAAAAAGAGTTTATATTCTGATGGCAATGAGGACATAACATGTCTCCAACATGCCGCATCATGTGTGTCGACGCAAAAATGACAATTACTGCATCTAAAGATGTGCTGCGAGATCAGCACAAATACGAAGAGAATATGATAAATAAATATGTTTCACAAGTACAAATCAGTTAACACGTGAAAATAAATGACATTAATTTGACATACGTACTTACGATATTTAAGGCAATGACGTGTGTGTATCATTACACAAAATGCACGAAAATCAATGAATGTAATTCAATAATCATTTAATTCAATTCATTAATATTTTCGACGTATAATTGACGGTTTATAATAAATAGTAATAGAAATCGGTAAATAATATTTTTTATGACAAAGATTTGTATATTTTAATTTAAATAATTATCGAAAAGATATTTTAAGCGTGCGTATTTACTAATTCGTATAAAGAAACGCAAATATTATTTGAAATACTGGAAATGATAAAATATTAAACGTTGAATTCCTTTTTTTCAATTAATATTTTTCCGCAAGTTTTACAAAATAAAGATTTATTACAAAAAAGTCCAATATTCATAAGATTATTTTACACACATTTCCCTTTTCTGTACAAAGTGGGGCACGATCTGGCATTGTCCTTTGAAAATCTTTATGTCAAATTTCAATAATCTACGTAAAATATTATTAGAGAAGAACGTTTCCCATACAGACAGAGAACCAGAATACTTGCAATCAGCTCCAAACTATAAAGGCTATATACAAAGGCATGCAGTCCGCCCGATGGTATATTTATTCACAATAAGAATTTTGGTACTTAATATCAAGATTTATTGTCAGCTTAAGGTATTACCAGTATGAAGGGTCTCCGGTTCTCGTCACTAATTATACAAAACACACCTGCAGCTGGTATTCTGTAAGAGCGTGGTTCTTTCTAGGCGTTCCGTTCAGTGATGGTAATGTCAATACCTTCCATATATTGTTAAAGAATCAAGATATATACATGTATAATACTCTCCTATATATACATATATAATACTCCATACATAGATAATACTCTCCAGTGAGTTATTATAATATCATGAATTGTGGCTAAAGAACTGGTTTCGTTAGCGAAAAACATGAATATAATTATGATGACTTAAATATTAGGTCTTTACCTATGACATTGCCGTTTTTTATGAAAAAGTTAAAGTATTTTTTTTCTATATTTTTTTTATTTCTATTAATCAAAATAATCACCCATACAATTGATGCATCTTTGCCAAAGCAGTGGCAGTTTGTTGATGCCCTTCTTGAAGAAATCAGCTGGACGGGAGGCCACAAATTCTTCCATGGCATTTTGTACTGTATCTCGAGTATTGAGTTTTCTTCCCGCCAAAAAGTTATCCAAATTCTGGAAAAAGTAGAAGTCTGTAGGCGCAAGGTCTGGTGAGTACGGCGAATGACGGAGAGCTTCCAACCCCAGCCCTTGCAACTTGGAGACCGTCAGTTGTGCAGTATGAGGTCGCGCGTTGTCGTGCAGGAGCAGCGGGGACGAGCGATTGACCAAAGCTGGTTAGAGACGTAAGAGCTTCTCCATCATTGTGTTTAATTCTTCACAGTACACATCTGCAGTAATGCTCATCCCGTTTGGTAAGAAGCTGTGATGAATCACACCAGCGTTAGACCACCAAACAGTGACCATCATTTTTCTAGAGGTAAGTTTTCGTTTAGGGCATTGTTTAGGTGCTGAACCAGGATTCAATCAACTTGCTGAGCACTTATGATTGTCAAACAAAATCCATTTTACGTCGCAGGTAACAATGCAGTTTAAAATTCCTTCGCTTGTGTGCCTATTGACCAGTGCAAGGCACGTCTCGCGATCATTGAGTTCGTGGGACACACATTTGTCAATCTTTTATACCTTGCCAATTTGATGCAAATGTACCAATATTGTTTTGATGCTAACGTCGAAAGCTGCCGCTAATTCAGCCATAGGTTGAGTATCATCAGCTTCCACAATCACCTTTAATTCGTCTTTGTTGAACAAAGTTTTCGAACGATCACGGAATTCATTTTTCAGGTCGAAATTTCCAGAACGGAAGCGCGCAAACCAATAACAGGTGTTGCGTTCGTTTGTAGTGTTGGCTCCGTAAACGTCGTTGACGTTGCGTGCCGCCTATGCCGCGTTGCTGCCACGACGGTACTCATATTCCATAATTACTCGAATTTTCAACTAATTTATGATAACGAAAAAGATTGGAATGCGATGAAAATATAATACTAATTAATAAACAAGTGACTAATTTAAAAAAATCCATGTTATTAAAATAAAATTAATTTGAAATTAGAATTCATAGCCAAACAAAAATTATTTTGATTTGAAATGGCCAGTACTGCAGAACAGTAATTTCATAGTTAAAGACCTATTAAATGAAACTGATTAGTATTCATACGAGTAAATTTGAAAATTTATCATTTTGTAAACAAAGCTTTACAAATAATACTCGATACAATAAGTACTTTCTATGAAAATCGCGGGTACAAAATTTCAAATCATTGGGATCACCGGTAAATTACACTAGTTTAAGCTACGTTTATATTATATGGCGATATATGTGAAAATAATGCACGCAAATACTCGCACGCTATCACCATAGATTCTCGTGATTAGTTGCAGCCATTACAGCAAAATGTTTTACTAAATTTCGTAAATTATTTAACAATAAATTTGATTTTACAGTTCATTTGTGTCCATCTGTGCTAATAAGTTTTTTTTACTTATGCATACATTCATGACAATAATACGTCTTTTTAAGTTTATCTCAAAGGCCTGTTCTCAAAAAATAATATCGTTATTCGAATTTCTTTATTCTTAATAGACTAGAATCTAGTGATGAGATAGAAACATTATACACTACAGACAACCCTTACTCCTGACTGTAATGACTTATCAAAAATATCTAAATAACTTAATACATATTTCTAACGGCCTTAAAGTATATAAATGCTTTGCTAAGTGAATTTTCTCAAGAGAATCATATCACACATTGCTGAGTGGTGGTGGAGTAAAAGAATTCTTTGGGCCATTTCGTCCCAAGGGTATCGTAAGAGGTGTCTGTGGACTACCATCTCGTGCACACCAGATGAAGAAGACCCAAACTGGCGATAGGCAGCAGCGTTTGAGGTGCATACGTATGGTACTGCAATCGTCAATTGGCAGATAGGCCAAGCGTTAAAGCAAATTCTTCCTATATGGAGAGACTGATGATGAAGAAAATGAAGATACATGTTGGGTAGTAAGGGCTATTATATTTACGAATTCGGGAGAATAAGGGCAAATGACAATAAAATTATTTCTGCACTAGTTACCGGCTGGCACATAGCAATAAATTGTAATACCAACGGAATTGTAATAATATAACTTTTTAGCCGACTTCAAAAAAGGAGGAGGAGGTTCAAAATACGACTGTATGTTTTTTTTTGAATTTATGTTACGCGATATCTTTGCCGATTGAGAACCGATTTTGAACATCATTTTTTATTAAATAGTTTATACTTCAGGGATGGTCTCATATAAATTTGGGGAAAAAATTAAAACAGAATTGGGGATTAATTTTTTCACGTAACTGTTTAGGCGACACGACATTGCGATTGTGATATAATATTAAGACGGTAAAAAATAACTTTCAGTCAGTAAAATTATTTTATTATTTTTAGTTCTTTCAAGTCAACTTTTACTTTTTACTACTTTTTTTTACTTTTCAACCATTATATAAAATTAAACAGCTGAAGTTCTTTCTTTGTAGGGAAGTTTTATATAAGGGTTACGCACGGCAAGTGGATTGGCGGCCGCAGTTCCAGATGTCTCTGAATTTTTCTTAAAAAAAAAGAAACATGAAAAAACAAAGACCTCAGCTTTTTTCTTTTTCCCCTATGTAAAGGTTTTACTTTTGGACTACTAGTGGATTCTGACAAACGTAGCCACTTTAAATAATCCTAAACTGAATAATTTTTTTTTTAACTTTGAAGTTAACTTTAAATGTAATAAAATAATGTACTGAAATACCGTATACGAATAATTTTAGCTTTAATGCTACAAATTTAGAAACATCAATCACACGAGGTACTTTTTAAGATCTCTTAACCTTCGCAGCCGACGCGTGAAATGTTGAGTTGAGTACGGTGTAAATTCTTTATGTCTCATAAAACACAATTTTAGGACGGTTTTAAACCTCAAGAACAACGATCTTACCAGTGGCAATTGACCCTAAGATTTTGTACTTAGCTTTTTTACAGTATACATACTCGTAAGTGTGCTTACGGTTATTCATCTGATATTTATTTAAAAAAAATAACAAACGAATACAGGTACGTCTCGTTCATAAGGTAGCACAGGGACTAAACGTCCCTTTTCCCCGAACTGGCAGGATAAATTAGTAGCAGTGACTTGGACACTCACGGTGAACAAAATGGAACCCACATAACCGGGCCGAGGTGTAAGGCCGACCTGAAGAGATCACTCCAAGTGGGTTTGGCGAGCCCATTTAGCTGATCACTGGCGAGTTGTGCGAGGGGCTCTCACTTCGATTACTGCAGCCGTAGAGTCGTGGGGAAACCGGAGTGTTGGTGATATTTTTTTTAATAAATAAGGGTGACATACGAGCACACAGTCCACTTGATGGTAAGTGGATACTGTGGCCCATAGATATCAAGAATTATCCTCGTTCAAGAAGAATCAAGCCGTGGTAGCTCAGGAGCTTAGCGCTCGTGTAAATTTTACAGTACGCTAGTAATCCGGGTTCGATCCCCGCCGACACAAACGAAATTTGAAGTGCTGATTTACCACGGTGAAGGAAAACATCTAAAAAATAAAATATTTCGAGTACATGTGAAAATAAAATAAGGTATGTGTCCAGCAGTGGGACACACACAGGTTGTTAATTTACTGCACCTTTATCATTTCTTCTTTATTGTACTTTAAATTGTGTCTGTTTCATATATCATGTCATAAGTACCGTACAGAAGAGGTGTAAGAATACCCACTAACCCATATCATCCCGTGGGTGTAGTAAGAGGCGACAGAGGGAAACAAATCATGAGATGGCCAGCAGCGTCTTCTTAATAACGACTAAAAATAAACAACTACGGTTGCCAACCCGCTTGTCAAGCGTTGCAGCTATGGCAAATATCCCCCCTAAGAGGCAATCTATTGGGGAGGCCTATGTTCAGCAGTGGTATTTAATAGGCTGTAAGAGTAATGAATATAATGTTCATCTCTTATTAGTTTTTTAGTTTTATCGAGTTTCAAATGAAAATGATTCTAAAGAAGTTTCTATTTCAAACTGTGGTTGCCAACCCTATAAAATATCCCCTATATGAGGAAATTTGAGGAAAAACCCTATGTTTAGCAGTTCGATAGGCTGTAAAGAATGAATGAAAAAAAATTATAACTCTATGCCATTGTGCGTCCCTTACAAAGACGACTTAACATTGTACAAGCGTATTATGATTCTTAGATCTCCTTTTTGCTCACACCATCCTTTGTAAGTAACGTTTTATAGCCGCCGTAATATACGATTTTGCTTTTCAGAGCATTATATAGAGATATAATGTCTTTAAGTTTTGCCAGTGGACATTTATCATTAAAATGGCAGAGAAAACGAAGAATTTTAGCTTCGTACGCTTATAACTTAAAATTATTGTTGAAAAATAATAAAATTTAAATACACTTTTAAATTTCTTATTGACAGTGAAAGAAATTTATTCCCCCATTTTACATAACTGGCTGAAATTGAAGTTTGATTCAGACAAATAGCAATTTTCAGTATTCAGTTACAGTTTTTTGACGATCAATAGCCGTGCTTGACTATTATCCCACTTGATCGTGTGTGTCTTGAAGTGGAGATAAAAAAACTATGATGAAGCCACGCGTTCCTCAGATTAGGTTTGAGAAAACTATTTCTCAAAAGAAGTGTTAACTTAATGGGAAACACATCTAATATAGGCTATATTAAGATAGTGTTAGTAGTAGTAGCCCTTTAGTATTGAATCTGATTAAAAGAAAAGGTATTTATTTATAAAGGATAGGTTATTAAATTATATAGTAAAAACTATTACTATCGTTTTAAATATAATTGTCATCATCATTGCAGCCCTTCACAAGTCCACTGCTGAACATAGGCCTCCCCCAAGGAATGCCACAAAGCACGGTACCGAGCCACCTGCATCCATTGACTTCTTGCATGTCTTACCAGATCGTCACTCCATCTAGTGCGGGGACGCCCTACACTTCGCCTGCCGGTACGAGGCTGCCAATCGAGAACCTTTCTTCCCCATCGGTTGTAGATTCTTTGAGCTATAAGGCTGGCCCATTGCCACTTCAGCTTACTAATACATTGCGCTACGTCGGTTACTCTGGTTCTACGGCGTATATCCTCATTTCTAAGTTTATCACGCAGAGAAACCCCAAGCATAGCCCTCTCCATAGCTCGCTGAGCGACCTTGAATTTCCTCATATGGCCAGCAGTGAAGGACCACGTCCCAGATCCATAGGTCATCACTGGCAACACGCACTGGTTTTACAATCTAGGTATTTTGAGGTTTTGAGGTATGCCTGACGAGAAGATGGGTCGTAATCTCCCGAACGCTGCCCAGCCGAGTTGAGTCTGTCGATTGACCTCTCGGTCGAAGTTGGACTATTTATCCCAAGTAAACATATTCGTCAACAATTTCGAGCTTAGTGCATCTAACAACTACCGGCATAGGTGTGACATGGACGTTAACGTGAGTTTTGTTTTGTCCATGTTCATCTTAAAACCTATCCGTTGAGAGACACTATTGAGGTCATTGAGTATAGTGCTTAGGTCCTGCAGTGATTCTGCCATAAGGACTGTATCGTCGGCAAAGCGAAGGTGAGTGATGTACTCGCCGTTGATGTTAATACCGTATCCTTTCCTGTCCAGTAGCTGTCTTACACCTCTCTGCAGTTGGATAGGTTTCGTACTCTGGTTCTGTACTCCGATAGCCATCGTAGCTCTACTGTACAAATACTTCAGCACTTCGATATAACGACAGTCCACTTGGCACCGCTGAAGGGACTGCAGCACCGCCCAAATTTCGACGGAATCAAAGGCTTTACCATAGTCCACATACGCAAGACAAAGTGGCACATTGTACTCTTCGGTCTTCTGTACAATTTGCCGAAGGGTATATATGTGGTCTATGGTGCTAAAGACTTTTCGGAAACCGGTTTGTTAGGGAGGCAGTAATTCGTCGAGTCTGCGAGCGAGACGATTCGTAATGACTCTCGAAAACAGCACGTAGACGCGGCTCAGAAGGGAAATTGGTCTGTAGTTCTTCAAGAGAGCGTTGTCGCCTTTCTTAAAAAACAAGACCACCGCACTTCTGCTTCACGCCTCCGGAGTAGTGCCACCATGGAGGACGGAATTAAAGAGCTTCTGAAGGACTTCAAGTATCGGTTTTCCACTCGCTTTCAGAAGCTCCGCTGTAATTCAATCCTCGCCCAGGGACTTGCCGTTTTTAAGGTGCCGGAGAGCCATTCTAATCTCGCTCAGACTGACGTCCGGGATATCGTCGGAATAGTGTCGGAAAAGACTTGCTCTCGGATCGTAACTCACACTTGCGTATGGCTCCAACGATGACGTACAGCTGCCCATAGAACCTCTCAATTTCACTCAAAATGTCAGGTGTCCCGGAAACGATGCTGCCACATTCGGTTTTCAGCTTCGACAGTTGGCTCTTTCTGGCAGATAGATCTCTGGCAAAGACTTTGGAGCCCTGGTTCCGCTACATCGCTTCTTCAATACGAGCTGTATTGAAGTTGCGCAAGTCCCGCCGCATACATTTGGAAATCTGTCTGTTCAGTTGCCTGCATGCTGTTAAATCTGCTGAAGACTGCAGCTTCATCTCCCGTCCAACAGCCATTAGATTAAGAGTGTTTTTATGTTCTTCTGCGACGGGTCTTACAGAAATTAGCTCCGACCGCATGGACAGTTTCCACAAGCTTGTCATTCATATCGTCCACTTCATTGCAATCTTCTAGGCACTGAAAACGATTTTGTAACTCGAGCTGAAAGTTTTAGGGGTTTTGGATTAGAGCACGAGGGGGACGGAGCGTTGACTTTATTAGACGTGACCTCTCAAACTTAACGATTAGGTTCAGTGTGTCTCTCACCATTCGGTGATCACTGCCAGTTTTCACCCTCGCGATCACTGAGTTTCCTCCAGCTCCTCATCGGGATCTGCCGAGGTTGGTGCGTAAACCTGTATGACCTTCAGCGAATACCGTTTGGTAATTCTGAGTATAAGGTACGAAATCCTCGTCGACACACTCCCAATCTTTACAACGTTGTTAACGAGAGACTTGTGGACGATAAATCCGACACCTCCTTGGGACAGATGGTCGCCCTCCCGGTGATAGAATAAGTTGCCGTATTCAAGGATTATCCTCCCCCTCTCTTCGGACCTCGGATAATCCTATAATATTCCGGCGCAACTTATCTATCTCTTTTTCCAGCTCCACGATCTTCTCCTCAGTCCTCAGGTTGTGTGCGTTATATGTTGCCAGGTCGAGTCGTCGTAGGTGGCAACCGAACCTCCACCGGAGATTCTTAGCATCCTCTGCCCCGCCGTTACCATGGTCGCCACCGTAGCCAGGAATAGCGGGGCCGACGGGGACTAGGGGCCGTTTATTTATGTCGTTGCTCATGGGTGGTATATTGCCATAGTTGCTACGCTTGGCGAGCGAGTTTGCAACCGCAGATTTTTATTGATTTTTGCTGTTATCAGAAAGATGCTGCTGCCCATCTTCTGTATCAGTTTCCCTCTGTCGCCTCTTACGACACCCACAGGAAGATATGGGGTAGTGGGTATTCTTACCCGCCGCTACACGGGGTATATATAGTCATTATATATTTAAAACAATAGTAATAGTGTTTGCTACGCTTAAAATAGTTTTAAGTTTAACTTCAATTATTGTAAGAGCTTTCTTTTATTATGTTTAATTGGTAGCGTGCTGTATGCAATATGAGCCATGCTGAAGCTATGTTATGGTTGTAGCAGGAATGGATCGGCTCGAACGGGTAAGAACCACACTCTCACAGAATAGAAGCTTAAAATAGCAGCTCAATGCTGCTGTGTTTCGTAGTGTGAGTGTAGAGAACCAGATATTCTTTTTACTGGATACGAGGCATTCCATCTTTATCCTAAGGGTGACAACGCATCTGCATTTTGATTTTAATTCAATTAATATTTCATTAATAATTTAATTCGAGGATAGATGTAGATGTTTATGAGCCACAACATCCACTTACCATCAGTTGGGCTGTGTACTCGTTTGTTACACTTATTCTATAAAAAAGAAAAATTGTGCCTCTTTAAATTGTATAAATTTCTTACCATAATTTGTTCTAGACAATCTTTATGATAAATTGTTACTGTTCCTGTCGTGTTGTGTTAGATTAAAATATATAAAATGAATACTTATCATGTGAAAGAGCCTCAGAGAAGAACCATTTGCTTGTTTATGAGTGGAAAGAAATATTTGAATAACGTTATTTTACACAAATAATGATGACAAACGAGCACACAGTTCAACTGCAATTAATTGAATGTTGTGGCATACAGAAAACCTTCATCTATCCTCGATTAATAATGAAAAAGTTGATACGTTATTACTCACGAGGACTAAGTTGGAATGCCAAAGGGAAAACTAATTTTTGTTCCGACTCACCGATTGTTTCGTCCTTTCCCGATCGTAATTGGTATAAGGATGGTTTTTAATATATTTCAGTATTTAGCGAATAGTTGAAAGTTGTTGAAAACATTATTACAGATCTTTTTAACATAAGATTGCTTCTTATATTTTACTGAAAGCGTGAGTTTTTGCTATTATTTGCAGTCAAGATATTTTATATTTAGTCTCGTATTTATGCGAAACAAATAAAAATGAACAAGTATAAATGTAAATCGTGAATACATAGAAAGCATTAATAATGTTTCTAAGTATTTCTTAAAAGTTGTTTACGATAACAATTTAACAAAAAATAATGATTATCTATCTATCCGATAGATATTCCTTATACCATTTGTGGACAACAGCACTTAAACACAAGTTTTCCAAACGGTTGAACAATTTCGAAATCGACACTATCAAAAGCTTTTTGTAGGTCCAAGAAAACACTTACAAATTTTTTCACCGCAGTTAAGATATTTTGATATCAGGGATGTTAATCTTAATACGGCATCTTTTGTTAATCTACCCGAACGGAAGCCAAATCGGTTATTTAATTAAATAAATGATCTTGGCTGCTGACACTTTTCAATGATTATTCCTGGTTTCCAATTCGTGTGTGGACTCTTTTTAAAATAAACTTTATTTCCAATGTTTAAAAACAGGTAAGTTCCTTGCTTTTCTGTCATAATACATTTTTTGTTTTTTTGTTATAATTTCATTTATTTTTTATATATTGGAAATGGTTTACAACTTGTGGTTTTAAATGCTGTATAACTGTAGGCATCTATGTTTTTAGTGAACGTGACATTAATAGTTGTGCTGGAGATGGTATTTTTCCTCTTGGTGTAGTTCTATATTGTAATAAAGCTAAATGAAAATCATTTCCAGACTCTTCACACTTTGTAAGAATTCTTTTAACAATTTTAACACCAGATTCTACTAAACCATTAGAACGTGGTAAATATGGACTAGATGTGGTGTGTTGAATATCACATTCTTTTAAGAATCGTTGAAATTCATAAGAATTAAAGGGTGGTCCATTGTCACTAATAAGTTCAACTGGTATTCCATGTCGACTAAATATTGGTTTAAGAACATTTATAAGAGATTTTGCAGTAAGAGTATTCATAGTCGCAATCTCAATATAATTAGAATAATAATCTTCAAATACAACCATATTTTGATTTTTATACGTCATAAAGTCTATTCCCACTTTTTCCCATGGAAAGCGAGCTATTTTATGAGACATTAGTGGTTGTGGAGGTAGCGCCATTATATGTGATTGACAAACAGTACAAGATTCTACAATATTCTTAATATCATATGACATTAGAGGCCAAAATACAATTCCACGATCAAAGTTCTAAGATTTTTCAATCCCTTGGTGAACACTATGAATTATTTTTAATATATCTGTTCGTAGCTGTCATGGTATAACAAGACTATTACCTTTAAATATTAAATCTTCTACATTATGTATCTCATGGCGACAATTGCAGTAAGGTAAAACTAATGGGTTGACATCAGACTGCTTTTCAGGCCATCCAGTTTTATAATAAAATTTTAAGAGTGCATTGCCTTATCATTCTTAGTAGCTTCGCTTAACCACCGCTGCCTGTCTGGTGAAATTAGTAAGCTTTTTGTGAGTAAATTAACATGAATAACTACATCTTAATAGAGTTCATCTTCAATTATTTCTGGCATAGCTGTACGTGATAAGGAATCCGCAATATACATTTTTGAACCTTGCTTATATTCAACTCTTAAATCATAACTTTGAATCTTTAACATCAGTCTTTGTAGACATGTTGGAACTTCAGCCAATGGTTTATTTAAATAATGTTATTAAAGGACGATGATCAGTTTCAACTTTCACAACTTGTCCATATATGTACTGGTGAAAACGAAGACATTCAAATACTATGGCATATAACTCTTTTTCAATTTGAGCCATTCTCTTTTGATTTGTTTTTAATGTTTTTGATGCATAACATATAGGTTGACTATTTTGTAATAAGACTGCACCCACTGCTGATTGACTTGCATCAACTGACACTGACTGGTTTGTTAACATTGAAGTGACCTTAGACTGGAGCTTGACATATTATCTCTTTTAAATTCTGAAAGACTAATTTCTTATTTAGGAGGCTCTGTTTTCATGGCTAAATCTTTTATAAATCCTCCTAAATAGTTCAAAATCCCTAAGAATCTTTGAAAATCCTATACACAATTTGGTGAAGGCATACATTTGATTGCTTGCCCCTATTAAGGATGAGGTGACACTCCATTTTGACTATAAATATGTCCTAAATATTTAATTTGTGTTGCACCAAATTTACACTTTGTTTTATTAAATTTAATATTTAAATCTTGTGCCTTTTGCATGACATTATTTAAATTATTATTATGCTCTTCCATTGTTGAGCCATAGACCAATAAATCATCAGTATAGCACATGGTAAGTTTCCAAATGTTTCTGTCATAATTCTATGAAAAATTTCAGGCGCACAATTGATTCCATAAGGTAGACGTTTAATCCTATATTTGCCAAAAGGTGTATTGAATGTGCACAAGAATGAGCTTTCTCTATCCAATTTACACATCCAAAATCCACTACTAACATCTAAGGTAGAGAAGAATGCTGCTCCGTGTAATTTAGAACGAACCCAATCCGTTGTAGGTATTGGATAATGAGACCTATGCATAGCTTGATTAAGATTTCTTGGATCATGACAAATGCGTAACTGACCATTTTTCTTTTCTACAAGTATCAAAGAACTAACCCACAAAGTTGGTTCAGTAACTTTAGTAATTACATCAAAATTTTTCCATATGATCTAATTCTTTTTTGAGACGATCATGCAGTGCAAATGGTATTTTTTCAGGAGCATCAATTTTAGGTTGTATATCAGGATTAACACTAAGATGACATTCTCCGGGAAGACAGCTCAGGCAAACAAAAACATCTTTAATATTTGTTAATATGTTTTCTAACTGTTGCGTTACATCATTAGAATTTTTATTTGTTTTTGACATTTGTTGTATACTATATACTGTTTAAGAGCAAAAAGCAATGTTTTAAATGTTAAAGATTTTATTTTATTTTGTAAATTCTAGATGGCGCTATTGGTAATTTGTTACACGGTATAATCAGCGCATCGTAATGCAATAAGGGCAAACTAAAATATTGTTTAATAAATCAGTTCAGGATGCGTATCAAGGCGTTTTATTTACCCATTACGTTATCCCCAGCTTAGCTAGTAGTGCAATGGTCCTTCGAGCCGGATAAAGTGTTCGGGATCTGAGGCCTAGTCAGTGAAGTGCAGTGGTCAGTAGTTGTGGACCACGCCCCCTGGACTCGCAGTGGATCGCTGCAGCAGGAGTTCAGGCACTGGTTAGTGGTGGTGTTGATTTCTGCCAGGCAGAATCCATTACCACTACAGTAGTGGGGAGGACACAAGAGTTCAGTTTCAGTTGTCAACTTTGAACAGGGAGCTGTCAATCGCGACAAGTGAAGATTATAATAAATAAGAGGTGTCACAAATAGATGACACCGCTTTTAGTAGTGAGTGTGAAGTGCAAAGTCAATACCAGTGGTCAAGTTAAAAGCTAAAGCTAAAGTGTTAAAGTGTAATCATTTAGTAATGAGTGCAAGAAAGAAAAAAAACTGTAAGTACTTTTGAATTTGTATGTCGAGCCATTTGGAACTATAAAGTGAAAATAACATTAAAAATAACTTTTATATTTAAATTTGTAATTGTATTAATTTTATAAAACTTAGTTTATACTAAGTTTTTTAAAATTTATTTACTTTTATAAGTAACTCACATTTTAAATTTGTAATTGCGTTAATTTTAAAACTTATGATAATATTCAAAATAAGGTACCAATGGGTATAGCCGTATACGTAGGTCACTCAATAAGTTTTGAGATATACGAAAAGTATTTTAGATACTATTAATATTTATTTTACATCTTTTCAAAATATTCTCCATCATGCTCTATACAAAGTTCCATTCGCTTAAACTAACTCTGAAAACGCTTTTGCCAGTCTTGATCTGACAGGTCGGAAATCGTTTCTTCGTAGGCAGCCACGGCTTCTTCGGCGCTTGAAAAAAACTTGCCTTTTATTTTTTCTTTGACTCTTGGGAACAAAAAGAAATCACAAGGAGCTAAGTCAGGGCTGTAGGGTGGGTGACTTAAAGTTTCAACACCAGATTCCTCAATAAATGCTTTTGTTCTAAGGGAGGTATGTGAAGAGGCGTTATCGTGATGCAGCATGATTCCCCGAAGCCCGGTATTTGGTCTTCTCTCCCGCACAGCTTGAAAAGCTTTGGGAAATGCAACTGTAGTATACCATTCAGAGTTGACTGACCTACAATTTTCCAGCATTGACGTCGACAAATGTCCGCTCCGCTAAAATAAACTAGCCACCATTTTTTTGCCGACGTTGCGAGGTCTTTGCAGTTTTGTCGGTAACTGTCCTTTTGAGTAGACCCATACCGATGATTACCTTTTATTTTACGAATCATATTGATAGATCCATGTCTCGTCACCAGTAACGATTTCTAAAACACGCCTAGATGCCCCGTTTTCAAAACGTAGACGCATTTCATGGCACCAATCCACACGAGTTTGTTTTTCGCTTTCGGAGAGCAAACGAGGTATCCATCAGAAACAGAAACAGAAACAGAAACTTTTTTATTCAATATAGATTATAAATAATACTTATTGAAAGTCACTCTTTTGTCTAATTACCACTGGTTCGAAAAAAAACCTCTGTCCTGGGAAGAACCAGCAAGAAACCCAGCGGGACTTTTTTAAATAACAGCTTACAATCATGTATATTACACAATTAACCACACAAAACAAATTAGAAACAGCCTGGCAGCGAACACCTCATTCCCAGGGTTATTATCATCCATAAATTCCTTAACATTATAATAACCCTTTTATACAAACTATGTTTAATAAAGTTTTGAATTTTGAGCAGGTCGAATTTTGTATATTTTCTGGGATTTTGTTGTAAAAGCGTATACATCGCCCCAAGAATGAATTACTGACTCGGTGGAGTCGAGTAACTGGTACTACTAGCTTGTGTTTGTTCCTAGTATTTACAGAATGAATATCACTTATTTTTGTATAACTACTTTTATTTTTGTGTACGTACATTACATTTTCATAAATGTATTCAGAGGCCAAAGTTAATATATTAATTTCTTAAATTTTGTCTGAGCGACTCTTTAGGTTTTAAATCATAGATTGCTCTTATGGCCCGCTTCTGTAAAACAAATATAATTTCAGTGTCAGTTGCGTGTCCCCATAGCAAAATACCATAGGACATTATGCTATGGAAATAGCTAAAGTAAACAAGTCTAGCTGTTTCCACACTGGTAAGATTTCTAATCTTTTTTACAGCATATGCTGCAGAACTAAGTCTGCTTGCTAACTTTGATATATGGGGGCTCCATTGAAGCTTCGCGTCTAGTGTTATTCCAAGAAAAATGGTGGTATCGACAAGACTCAGTTCCTCCCCATTTAAAATTATATTAGTATTTAATTGTCTGACATTTGAGTCATGAACTTCATACATTTCGTTTTAGTGCTATTTAAATGCAAGTTATTAACATTAAACCAATTTACTAATTTAGATATAGCATTATTTACTTCGTAATATTTTAATAATTGTCGTTTTAATTTGAAAATTAATGAAGTGTCATCAGCAAATAATACTATATTATGGTTATCCCTACTATGTAAGGTAAGTCATTAATATATACAAGAAACAGAAAGGGCCGAGAATTGAGCCTTGAGGCACGCCCATTTGTACTATCGACCGGAAGAGCTCATACTATTAATGACAACTTTTTGAGTTCTGTTACTTAAATATGAAACAATTAATTTAAGAGCATTACTTCTTACACCGTAGTGCTGTAGTTTCCTGATTAATGTTTCATGGTGAACACAATCGAAGGCTTTGGATAGGTCACAGAATATACCCAAAGCATCCTGTGAATTCTCCCATGCATTGAAAATATATTTAATCAGCTCAACACCAGCATCAGTAGTCGAGCGACCCTTGTGAAACCGAATTGATTTTATGAAGTAAATTATTAACATTAAAAAATTAACATTTGATCAAGAATAATTTTTCAAAATTTTACTTAGTGTTGGCAGTACAGAAATGGGTCTAAAATTGGCGGGGTCTAATGTACTACCAGATTTAAATAAAGGTATTACTTTACTATGCTTCATCAAATCAGAAACACACTATATTCGATACTAGTATTAAAAATAATAGCTAGTTGAGGCGCGATTATATCGATTATAGACGCAATAACTTTAACGGAAATACCCCACAGATCCGCAGTTTTCTTAACATCAATAGTTTTAAAATATTTTACAATATCTTTTGATGATATTTTATGAAATGTAAAATTCTTTGTACAAGCATTTACATTTTGTTTAAGCAATGATTCGGCGACGGCAGGAGAAGAATTCAGTGACATAGTGGTTAAGATCGGAATATCCGTAAAATACTTCTCAAAAACCATTGCAACATCCTGATCTGATTCCGTTAATTTCTTGTTAAAACTCAACCGGTAGTTTGAATTGCGAGAGTTGACCTTACCAGTTTCACTATTAATTATACTCCACGTCATTTTAATTTTATTAGAAGCCGTCTTAATTTTGTTGCTCAAATGCAAAGACTTGGCTTTGGAGCACACTCCTTTAAATATTTTTGAATATTTTTTAACATATTCCCTAAATTCGACGCTAGGCTTTACCTTTCATGGTAAAGTTCATATAACCTTTGTCTGCTCTTATGGACTCCTACTGTCGCCCATTCATTGAAAGCCTTCCGACTGTTCAAGGAGAACGTTTTAGAAGTAAAAATATTATCAAATTCATTGCAAATAAGTTTAAACACTGTTCCATACAAAAAATTAGGATCATTTTGGTATGAAAGTGATGGAAGTTTCTTCACTATGTTACTTCTAAACTTCTCCAAGCGACGTGCATTTACAGGAACAAACACAATTTTTTCATCTACTTGCTTTTTGTGAACATAAGGTAACGAAACTAACTGTCCACAGTGATCAGAACTCAATTTTTGAATTATACATTTATGCAACAGCTTAACATTTGTAAAATGTTATCTATACATGTTGCACTACATTCAGTAATACGCGTTGGCTCTAAAATAAATTAAAAGACCATATGATTTAAACAATGATCTAAATTTAATATTGGTGGAGGAAGCTTCTAGGAGATTGATATTAAAGTCTTCACATATTACAACAGATTTATTCTGTTTATTAAGCTTAACAAAAACTTCCTCCATAATTTTTTCAAAAGTATTGTATATAGAACATGGGGGTCTGTAGACGCACACAACAATGAGGTGCTCAAACTCAACACAAGCCATTTCTACAGTTCGCTCAACAGAGAGGCTCACAATATCTTTACGTTCCTTACATGATAATAATTTACTAGCTAATATTAACGAGCCACCTCTTAAAACCGTTTCTCTATTGAACGAACTGACCACCTGGTGATTACTGAAATTAAACATTATGTTATAAGCTTTTAACCAATGTTCAGTAATACATAAAATATGAATATTATTGCTATTTAAGAACAATTCAATTTCTAGCTCTTTGCCTATCATGCCTTGTATATTTTGATGCACCAGGTGTAAACAATTTTTATTATCACTCTGTGGAGTCATACAATGAAGGTTTTGTAAGCTACATTCTAAACTATTTAAATTATTATAACTGCTAGAGATTACCTCTATTGTCTCATTTTCTAATTTAAATTACTTGGAACTGATTCCAAATTACATATTAAGTCATTACACTGCTCAAAAGAAGCAGATGTCGGTGTAGCCAAGTCCTTGTCTGAGTTAAAATCGACAACAAAGCTTCCTCACTCCAAGATGTTGATGTAGGATGGTATGAATGCTCCCCGAATTAATGCCTATAATCTTTTTGATGTCCGTATATGTGATTCGTGGGTCTTCTCGCACCAACATTTCAGTGGTCCATACATTTTCTGTCCTTACTGCTGTTTGCGGGGACCCGGTTCTTTGGTCATCTTTAAGATTAATTTTACCCCTTTTGAATTCAGCAAACCACCTAAAAATTGTTGCGCGTGATGGAGCTGAGTCCCGTAGTGCTGATTGTAACCGTTGTAAACTTAATTGTTTGGTTAAACCAAATTTAAAATCATAATATATCATAGCGCGCAAATGTTCACGGTTAAGATCCATCGTTTTAAATGAAAAGAAAATTGAAAAAACAAAATTGAAGGACAATAAAGAAGTAAAACTATTAGAAAATGAAATAAGTGAAGTCAAAATAAGACCAGATGATACAATAAATAATTTTAGGACTAACCTGGAGCCGCGCTGAAGATGAATATAAGTACGCAGTACAGCTTTCCCCGGTGACAGGACCTGAATAAAAAAAAAGATAGTGTAAGAAATTGCGAGAATATTTGATCCACTAGGTTGAGTTGGAACAGTGGTTACTTGGTCGCATTATTCAAAAATATCCGGGCGAGGACAATATAACCCGTGTGGTTACATTGCGTACCAGATCTTCAATTTTGAAACGACCAACCTCAAAATTGTGCATATTGCCAGTAGATAAATAATATAAAAACTTTAGATTATTGTCTCAATTTACCGTTGTATTAGCATGTATTATTGTTTGGTTACTTCTAGATTTTATTGTTTATTTGTCATAGATTTAAATTTTAAATTCTATTGTTATGTGTTGTTGTATGAGTAAAATATACCTACTACTGTCAATGTAATATGGGTATTGTGGGTGGCATTCGCTAATTAAGGACATTTTAATTAAATGTCCTTGGTGGGTGGTATGTATAAGAGCAAAACGCAATGTTTTAAATGTTAAAGATTTTGTTTTATTTTGTAAATTCTAGATGGCGCTAGTGGTA